>JABBOT010000001.1:11886973-12129802 GCA_016165875.1 Acanthopleura granulata | reverse complement strand
GATCATATCGTCACTTTGGTTGCTGTCAGAATGGTGCAAACTTCCGCTCGTCGGCCTGAATGGCGCTAACACTGTAGTAAAACAAACCTCAAGCCCGTGGTTGCAATTATGCCTTAAATATCCTTATATCCTTAAGGAGTCGGCGGTGATAGCTGTGGCGTAGTTTTTTTCGTAGGGATTTAAGGCCCATCGGATGTGTTTTGGGGTGATTCCTGCATCCCTGCATTTAGTCAGAAATTTGACATCGGTTCAGTTTTGGTTAGTTGTCTGTAACTCTTCTGGAAGTACACTGTCTTTCGATGAGTTGGGCCAGTGGCACGGAGTGTCGCCCAGGATCTAGTTGATCCACTGAATAGCTTAGCATAATAAATAAGCAACGTAACTCCGAAGAAATTCATTTTGACGATCTCAATATTTCGACTTTAATTAGTCAGTTATAATCATCTGTATAAACCAGGCGATGCCTGAACAAAAAGATACAGATCTTTTGTTACTAGCAGATTGTTGCATGCTTCATGATCGCAACAATCCATCAGACAGACCTTATAAACAAAGGCCCTCGTTGCGCTTTTCACATGTGCCTTGTGATTCGCTTTAGCAGTCCTGTGTTAGTAGACGGTTATATACACATCACATTAGACTTCTTGTCTATTATTAGACAAGCTAATAGTTTCGTGAAGCATACCTATTAACCATGGGAAACCGTGTGAGTAAAATCGAACTGAACATGTGTTAGTTCCTTCCGTATATTTATGTTCAGAGAATTGCCATTACTGGCAGGCATAATTTGAACACGCTATGGTGTTAGGCTGCATTGGAACACACTTGGTCAACCCCTGCGACAGTAGCACAACTTACTGTGTATGTAAATTTACATCAGTCAGACAAAATTCAACAGAGCAGAAAAACGATGAAGGGCAGACACTTTGATAAATTACTACACACAGCAAGCGTTGATGATTTAGGGTACAAACCTTTAATTATTTGAACTTGTTACCTGACATCAAAGGTTAAGGAGTATAACATTCGGACCGCTAGCGGGGAGATGTTAATGATAGCAGCCCATTCAAGAAAACGTGATGCTTGATACACATCCTAAAAATATGACATACTCGACATATAACCAAATACAAATCTTAAAAACATTAATTTGACACAGAATCTAATTAGAATACGTTAATGCTCTCAACAGAATGGTTAGAGGCTGTAGCGTGCGGGGTTTACAGATGAAAGTTACACATATTCCGGAAGGTTTTGAGGGATAATTTTTGGATTATGTACGAATGCATCTTTACTGCTTTTGTACTGGTTTAATGACTGTGGGCTAGATATGGATCCTTTTCATTCAGTGAGTCACTACTTGACAGATTCCTTCACGCCCAAGCTAAAACGGCGGAGTGCAAAGGATGGCAAAATGCTCAGTCATGTGACACAGTGTAAGGGGAGGTGAAGGAGTTGGTGGTCTGAACCCAGACGTGACAAGAAGTTACCCTCTCACACTTTTGATAACTACAACCCATAACGAGACAAACGGAAGAAAAAAATGGCGCTTAGGTCAAACAGACGTAGCATTATACCGTGTAATGTATTCCAGTCCCCGTACAGCAAGAGTTGTAGAATAGAGGTAGATGATTCACGGTGAAAAACTATGGAAAATATCAAGCACAACAGTAAACAATGATGAAGGTTAACATCCTTTACATGCTCACCAGAAACAATAAGATACTGTTCTGTCATTAATTGTGCTGACAGCCAGGAAAGAGGACAAGACTTCGCCTTTACCTAACTCCACCGAAACGATGCAGTGTTTCTTTTCCATCAGCGATGCACTTCTCGCCCACGCTACAACTATTATTGTCGGTTACTTCTTTTTTAAAAAAATACTTAACTTTTTAATAACTAAAATCAACAGAACAAGGCTTGTTATCATGAAGAGGCTACATCCCATGCCCACGTAGACCTGCTACTTCCAATCGAGTTATATACACCCTATTCCCAAGTATGCCTGCTCTCTCCGAACGAACTATACACCCCATCGAAGAGTAAACCTGCTCTTTCCGAACGAGAGATACAACACATCCCCAAGTATGCCTGCTCTTTTCTAACGAGCTATAGACTCCATTCCCAAGTATGACTACACTTTCCGAATGAACGATACTCCCCATACCCCATAGGTCTGCTCTTTCCGAACAGGCTACATCCATCCCCAAGTATGCCTGCTCTTTTGGAACGAGCTATACACCTCATCCCCACGTAGGCATGCTCTTTCCGAACAGACTACATATATCCCCACGAGGGCCTGATTTTTTCGAATGAGCTGTACATCCCATTCCCATGTATGCCTGCACTTTCCGAACGAACTATACACCCCATCCCCACGTAGGCATGCTCTTTCCGAACAAGCTACATACATCCCCACGAAGGCCTGATTTTTTTCCGAACAAGCTATACCTATCCCCACGTGGGCTTGCTTGTTCCGAATAGGCTACACCTCATCCCCACGCAGGTCTGCTCTTTCCGCAGAGTCTGAACGCCATCCCCACTCAGACCTGCTCTTTTCGAACAGGCTACAGCTCATCACTACGTAGGCCTGCTCTTTTCGAATAGCCCGAACCTAACGAAGCCAACAAGTCACGCGGCAACCCTCATCTATGTGGACTGCTTTGCTTTTTTCTTACATGGAAGGCGTTCGGACAGAGGGTCTTGTCTGTCAGGAAGCCAACCAGTCATAGCATGAAATCAACTGAAGATCCACGTGGCACTATAACTTGTCGTGAGTTATATCATACATAAATAACTCTAAAACAGCATCAACTCTCAGTTAACTCCTCAATACTGTACCTCCTTATTACCAGCAACAGCTTTCTCACGATTTCCTGACAGGCCCCTGAAGAATTTTGATAATTTGCTTGATAAAAGTTAATTACTCAGAACTTTTTACTCAATAGTGTACGTGCTTCATCATTTCGAGAGAGATCGAGATATTAAAACCTAACCAATGCCGCAGGGCGATGTACAGTTTGACAGACGTTTGTTCTTGTTACATAACCCATTTCTCATGTGAGGTTCACGGATGATCATGTAAGTTAAGTTTTTCTCGTTCTGAACTTTAAAAAAATATGAAAACACGGTCTAGAAATTGATAACCTTTGCTAACAGGTTTGCACGATGTTATCAGTTGTCGATGTACGCGCCTTGCTCATGACGTATACATTCATGGTCACGCGCCTTTCCTTGACATTCACCGCGATCTAGACTCGAAGAAGACAGTGGGTTCGTGCCTTTCTTAGAATGATGTAAAATAATCCATACAGGGATAGAAAAAGACCGATGGTCCTTGACTAGTAGAATTAAATGTTCTGATATCAAGGAATTTAATGTTAATGTTTCCTGCATTCTCTGACAACGGCTGTCGGAGTTCAAATGTATGTTCAGAGTCTATTTATACCTTCTTAACTACAAATTCTTTGTCATATAATTTTGCCACTGATGGGATCCGATACTCGAAAAACACACTGTTGTCTATACTGGGACAGTTCTTAATGAAATCCGCACCATTCTCTCAGTGTAAGAGAAATTATTGTCTAAGAACTCCAAATTTACTTGCCACATGTTATAGCAAATGACAGACTGCTCTACATCATCCAATCCATAAACATATCAGGTTTACAACGAAGTAATTTGAAACTTCATTTGCACATTTACGAATAGTTCTCATTGCGTCACTCCTACTGATTCGTTCTAATACTGAGCTTAACATTTAGCGAGATAATCCAGCACAAGAAATTTTTTATTTACATCAATGGCATTCCTGAAATGCCCTTGATGAGTCATAAGTATTGACACATTGGTTTTTGATGTAATCAGGGGCGAGACCTTTCCTGTTGGTATAAAAGCATATCATTCGAGATATAATGTAGACCCCATTTGCGCAACATCTGTTTTTACCAGGTTTGATAACATTCATTAGGTTAATTCTTAAAAATAAATACCTTTCTGCTCTACACGCAGTCTGTCAATAACAATGAATTTTTTTATTCTCATTAGGAAACGATTTTGCGCTGAAACTTTGATTATCCCCAACCGCAGAGGAGTAACGTAAATATTATCCATGTTTGTCGACAATTATGAATTAGAAGTTTTCAAACACTGACAATGAACCAACAGAACGCGCCTTTATATTTGTTTACGAATTACTTACCACGGCTTTACCATGTATATGGGCTGATTGTTATAAACCTTGTATTCTTACATCACCCAGTGTTCAGGGTCACGAAAAAAGAGGTCACCTTACAAGAAACAGATCCCCCTTACAAGAAACAGATCCCCCCCCCCCCACCTCCAACACTCGCTCTGCTCCCCCACCTTGCTACGGCTTCCGAACATTGCCAGAGAGAGAAGACTCATGCACCCGGTTAGCCGAGTTCCTGGTGAGTTGTTTTGTAGATGTATTTATAACTGGTTACCTAGTGACCACGTGCAGATGCTTACGAGTGATGACATTAAAAGTGCAGCCCGATAGTGCGGATCACTGGTATATCTTGCCTAAACTACCGTTATTTATCTCTGACACATGATGTTATGTTCCTTGTTATTTACAGGGAGATTCCAACAAGTCCTCTCCGGATAGCCAGCGAATCACTCAGGGGGCTGGGACTTTGTCGTGTTGACCTAGCCATTAACAGTCTGAGTCCAAGATAAGACGCAGAACTGAATTTGTAGGGTTAATCGTGTGCCAAAAATGTGGCTGGTGAAGATCAGATACACTGTCCCCGGGCAGGCATCAACCTTCGTCTCGGGATTCCTAAATCGAGCGACATAAGCATATGTAATGACAAGCAGATATGCATATAAAACAATACGTCGAATTATGATCCATAACATTGTTCACGATGTTTCTCATCGAGACCAAACGTAGCTTTCTGTTTCTATTACTGTGTTTTCTGCCCTCTCAAGGAGGTTAATATGGTCCTACCATCAGACTGAACAAGCACATCACGCCGTTCTTTTATTCGGGGTTAAGATTTCATGGTCAAATGATTTAAATGGTCAAAAGCATCCATAGTCTAATTTACTCTTGCCTAACCCATGAAAGGCTGTTTACCACAGCACATGTTCGGACGCAGTTGATGGTTTTGTCTAACACTTGTTGTGGTGCAGTTCGTGTTTTGATGGCTTGTGTTCAGGTAATGTTGAAGACTTTGTCAGACACGTGTTCGGGTACAGTTGATAGCTCTGTCAGACACGTGTTCAGGGAAAGATGATGGTTTTGTCAGAGTCGTGTTTGGGTACAATTGATAATTTTGTCAGACAAGTGTCCGGGTATAGTTAATGTTTTTATCGGACACGTATTCATGTACATTTGATGGTTTTGTCAGACAGATGTTCATTTACAGTTGATGATTTTGTCACACACGTGTTCTTGTACAATTGATGGTTTTGTCAGACATGTATTCAGGTACAGCTGGTGGTTTTGTCAGACAGATGTTCATGTACAGTTGATGATTTTGTCACACACGTGTTCTTGTACATTGATGGTTTTGTCAGACATGTATTCAGGTACAGCTGGTGGTTTTGTCAGACAGATGTTCATGTACAGTTGATGATTTTGTCACACACGTGTTCTTGTACATTGATGGTTTTGTCAGACATGTATTCAGGTACAGCTGGTGGTTTTGTCAGACGTGTTCAGGTATGGTTGATGGTTTTGTCAGACGTGTTCAGGCACAGTGGATTGCTTTGTCAGGGACATGTTCAGGTACAGTTGGTAGTTTTGTCAGGGACGTGTTCAGGAAGAGTTTATGGTTTTGTCAGGCACATTTTCAGGTACAATTGATGGTTTTGTCAGAAACATGTTCAGGCACAGCTGATGGTCGTGTCAGACATGTGTTGGGGTACAGTTAATGGTTTTGTCAAACATGTTAAGGTTGAATTGATGATTGTGCCAAACACGGGTTCATGTACAGTTGTTGGTTTTGTGAAACATGTGCTCAGCTAAAAATATTGCTGACGTGACATTAAGCCGAAATAATTCATTCATACCGGCATACGACGATGCCCAAATGCTAATGTGTGTTATAGTTTTTATCAAGTAGGCAAACACACCTTGGTGGACTTTGCCTTAGGTACAAGTGTGTACACGTGCGGACCAGATATACGGCCTGGGTGGTCACTAAATCATCATTACATCATAGCGTCTGCTTCTCATGCAACGGACTGCCAGTACATTTGTCTGATCTGAATGTCAGTAGTGACACTGCGTATTTTTAGATGTATTCTCCGACTTGCATTTATGATCGTGCGAAATGATTAACAAGGTGGACCGGTATTTGCTCCCTCAAGTATGTAAAACCGGTTTGCTCGTGATAGGGATAATGCTAGAAGACCCAAACGCGAATCTCATTCTTAAACGGAACTTTAAGGTGAAATTTCAGGATGAATACAATTTACTGAGTCATTCTCCTCACGTAGAGAGGCTATATGGGACTAATTCGTACAACTGCTAGCTCCTTGTGTGAACGAAAACATTTTTGGCGCTGACGCAAGGACCCCAGTGCTCCTTTATACCTCAATGACATTAAACTGGGAGAAAAGTCGCCTTTAAAATGTTGTCAACTCTCTAACACATTGACAACGAGTGAAAAAGTCTCGAGTATGCCGATTTGTAAGTTTTAGTGAAACCAATAGATAATTTATTACGGTGATTTTAAATCTAAATAATTTTTGCACAATTGCCACATTGGTTTCACCCATTCTTAAGTTCTGTAACTGGTTATATCCAGATTTGCGTACGATATTTTATAAAGATAAGTACATCATAGAGGTAGAATATCCCATATCCGTGATTACATTCAGCCAATTGCCCACCACCTCCTAAGATAACAGTGAGCGATGAACATGATTGGATACAGCAAACACGAACAGCCCCTTCGCACATAGTACATGTGTAGCCTCTATTCACGCTTACTGCGTGCTCATGCATACACGTGTCGTTTTCTTTAGATAAACCGTTCCAGGAAATGTGCTGAGCTTTATGAACTGGACAAAAGTCTCAGTATTCGGTTAATTCGGATCAACTTACGAGTACTGTAAATGGCTACGGATTATTTAAAGTGAAAGACACCTCATGCTCAAAGTTAAGTTTGTCAAAAAGCTTGGACAGTATGTTTATTTCGGTATTGTATTTTTTTCTAACAGCCACTACGACAGTGGATAATGACACTCAACCATACTCTGTCGGTTTACCTGAAACGCAGCCATTCTGTGTGAGCTGTGACGTAGTTGTTTCAAGCGCGGAACATTCTTGTCAAGTTGCTTGGGTCGTGGTTGAAACTTAAGTGTATATCTAAGTTTATAACATGAAATGATCAAGAAACTTACTCCCTCCACAACACAATGGTCTGGAAATATTTGGCAGTGTTATTAACACCTGTACTTGTTATAATTAAAATATGCAACACTGAAACAGTGTCCTGTCCCTGTTATTAAATGTTACATTCACAGTTAACTCGGAAGATTTACAACACAGGTTATAAACAGGTTATATCTCTCAGCTGTCTGATTTTCCAGTCTCTCATAAGCTTATAAACATGGGCGCTTCAGATCCCCATTCGGCAGCACAATATTCCACTCTTCAAACGAAGATAACTCAGCAAGGAATTCATATAAATTCAAGCAGGTTTTTGCATTCAAGTGAGAATTTTGTAGTCTTTTTAATCCACAGAGTGTCAGTCATGAGCTGTCTTTTACTTTAAAAAATGCCTATATTATATTTACAATTTAGATGTAATGTAAGTATGTATATGTAGGTGTCTGTGTATAGCTGCACCTAGTGGACGCTAGTTGGTTTCTCCTTTGAAATTTTTAACACGGAATTTCAAAGGTTTGGGTGTACAAAGGTTCATCTAACCACACCCAGACAACCCGTGCAGCATGCTATCATTTACAGTTGAGCGGTTTGCTAGCAAATTCAGGCGTCTACGTGTACACTTACTCTGCACTCATGAATGTACCAGTACGCGATAACCTTTTTCAGCCCGGCGAACTATTACCCTCGCGGGCAAAGCCTTTTAGTAAGCAACCATTTTATATGATAATATTCTGGATTTAAATAAAAGCCCAGATGCTTGAGGATTCAAGGTGGCCGCCTGGGGCCTTGGCGCGCGCGGGAAGCCATGCCAGGTGAAGGCGGAACAAGGAAGTGGCCACTATTCAGTATTAGGTATACTTAGTGGACTGTGTCAATTGTGTGGACACGCGGGAGACACTCTTAGTACGTATTCATTTTGAGCAACACTGCCATGCACCGTCAAACGTTATACGTAAGATCCATTATTTTGTAATAAACACAGTGAAGATTTTACCACTGGGTAGAGTAATTATAAATCATGAAGACCACCCTCCTAATGCACCATACATTCTCACAGTACTACTTTTAAACCCGTCGTGAGGTCAATGGATATTTCGCAACACATCACAGTACAATTTGACCTGAGTGATGCTCAGTTACTACGCCTTGTACCGGGACATCAAACACGCTGGCGGCCACCCCGTCATTGACTGTACATGGGTCAGGTTAGTATTACGTCTGGGTTACACGATACACAACCCACAGTAGACGCCTGGTGTGGCTTACAGTGGATCAAATGGGTCAAGGCAAACGACACCACGTGGCATCCTTGGACTCCCCCTCCCCACAGCCTGAGGCCGCGACCTTACGCAGTAGGGGTTTCCTCGTCTCTCCTCCACCCCCCCTCACCCATCCCCCCCTCACCCTATAGGCTGTGAGGATTTATGGTCTGTGAATCAGAGGATGACTTATAAAGCTTCAGGAGAGCCAGAACAGTTGACATTGAAAGTCAGGTCATATATTTCACCTTGATACCTATGCGTCTTTTTAAGCCCTTAAGGTTTCGGTTGAAGGATGCTCTACGACTTAGCAGAGCAACTGTGAATGAACTTTCACATCTGCCAGTTCTGACAAATCGAGACGTACATCTTTGATACAGGTAGCAAAAGCTGTCCCGTTAGTCCCTGAAGAAATATGAGGTTGATTCATAGATGTTGAGAGAGGCCATATACTAGAAGGTAACACCACCTGACGTCAATATTCAGAGTGCACCTAGTTCTGAGATAAATTCAAAGTTACTGACATGTGAATGATTTCTCAAACTTCTTGGTACCTAAACCTTAGACCTTTTCAGATGATCTTCATTATCTTCCTGAAGAAACGTGATACCCATTATATGAAATGACTCCTCAGATACGACGTAGAACCTGCTGAAAAAAATAAATAAATAAAAAAGAGTGCTATAATGCCTGATGAAGAAACTCCTCAGACAATGCTACAGCGCCGGAAAAAGTAACTCCTCAGAGATGCTATAGTGCCTGATAAAGGCAGACAAACTCTAGCGCCTGACGAAGAAACTCCTCAGGTATGCTATAGCACTTGATGAAAAACTCTGCAGACATGGCACAGCGAACGTTGAAGTAAGTCCTCAGTCATGCCACGTCTCAGAGATGCTACAGTGACTGATGAAAAAACTCCTCAGACATGCTACAACGCCTTGTTAAGAGACTCCTCAGACATGCTGTAACGTCACATGAAGAAACTCCTCTGACATGCTAGAACGTCTGATGATAAAACTCCTCAGACATACTCTAACGCCTGACGAAGAATCTTCTGAGATATGTTACAGTGGCTGATGAAGAAACTCCTCAGACATGCTATAGTGCCTGATGAAGAAAATCCTCAGGTGTGCTAGGAAACTCCTCATATATGCAGTAACGCCTGATGAAGAAACCCCTCAAAGATATTGTAGCGCCTGATGGAGAACTCCTCAGACATATTGTAGGGGCTGATGATGGAACTCCTTCGACATGCTATAGTGGCTGATAAAGGCGCTCCTCAGACATGCTATAGTGCCTGATGGAGGAACTCCCCAGACACCCTGAAGCGCCTGGTGAAGAAACTCCTAAAACATCCAGCAGCGCCTGGTGAAGAAACTCGATCAGATATCCTGAAGCGTCTCATGGAGGGACTCCTCAGACATGCTATAGTGCCTGATGGAGGAACTCCTCAGACATGCTATAGTGCCTGATGAAGAAATTGTCAGACATCCTGTAGCGCCTGATGAAGAACCTACTTAAACATACTATAGTGCCCGGTGAAGAAACCTTTCAGAATTCTACAGTGCCTGATTAAATAAGTCCTCACATATCCTGCAGCGCCTTTTGAAGAAACTCCTCAGACATCCTCTAGCTCGTGATGGGGGAACTCCTCAGACATGCTATGGTGCCTGATGGAGGAACTCCTCAGACCTCCTGAAGCACCTGATGAAGAAACTCCCCAAACATACTATAGTGCCTCATTAAGTAATCCCTCAGACACCCTGCAGCGATTGGTGAAGAAACTACTCAGACTTGCTGTAGTACCTGGCGAAGAAATTCCTTCCACATGTTACAGTGCCCGGCCACATATGACACTCCATATCTGGCCTCACTTGGCCTCATATGGTGTCCCTCTTGCTCACTGCCTGGAGGTACTTGTATATGTCGCTGCCAGGTGGTTATATTTTTGCACCTCGATCGCCACAAACTGGGCTAAAATACTCATTAAAATATTTTGCTATTTTGACACCATCATTATTTTTATTATCCGTTGATCACTTTATTCCCCTGTAGCAATCTGATGAATTTTCAAAATAACAATACTAATTTTTTTTTCTGATATCAGACACAAGAATTCCAAATGAAAATTACTAAAGTCGGGTGTTTGTTAAGATCGATTGTATTGCTACAACAAATCAATGTTTCAGGTGAAATATATGTGAGTCTTATCCCAAACACACGCATATATCTGTGTGTGTATCCCTCGCCAACAGATGTTACTGGCCGTACATCTGTTGCTATCGAAAACATGCCAATCGTCAGCGATACAGTCAGAGACTTTAATTATTTTTCACAGAAAATACGTCGTTCCTGCTTGAATCCGGACACCTGTGTTCGGCTGAGAGAGCATTCAATATCAACTCGTTTATGATTACTGCGTTGTGTAGGTTATTACCGTGGAGAGTATATATGGAGAGGAATTTTGTGTTTGTAGTTCCTGAGCAAATGATGTCTACTCAGGATGCACATGTATATATACTAAACGGTTTATTGTGATCTGTATTCTGCCTCGACCCATCTTTCGCCATTTTGTTCCCAAAGAAGTATTGTAGCTATAGCGCGTACCTTTTCCCCTCTGAGATTGTAATATAGCCTGACTAATTCATTTGCATATGCCATTATGTTAATACATGTAAACAGTCTTAAGAAATCTAAAATAAATACTGCTGCCGATGTTAGTCTAATGGTGGCTTGATTTATTGATTCCGTGCCTGTAAGTTAATTACGCATATATATCTGTACACTGAGAGAGGCAAATTCCGAAAAGTTATACAGAGTAAGGACTGGTAGCCTTAAAACGTGCATGCCTTGCGTGGCATGTAAATTCCAAACTGTTGTTAATGGTGCATGCTTGCTTGATGACGCATTATAAACAATGTAAGACGTCAATTACTTTGCCCACAGTTAGCAGCCTAATTCGGTTTGGACTGCTTTCAGACAAGATTCAGATTAAGTTAGTTTGTTGTGCCCTGATCTGGCATGAATCTGCCAACCATGGTGTTTATATAATCTCATTACTCAGTCAGATTATACAATGCAATAAACCACCAACTTTTGGCAAGTAAATGACGAACTTTCATTGAGATTTATATGGCAAGCTCAAGGTGTATGCCGCATTACATGGGTCATGAATGACACGAGAACACATAAATGCCCTTAAGAGTGCTGTCCACCACTTCTTGTCCGGCAATGAACACTGAGAACAGTCCAGTTGGAACGGCTTGGATTCACTACCCGAAGCTGGAATGGCACCTGCCACATGTTCACTTCTTCAAAATCAACGTGTTTTCAGGACGGTGCCGTTGCCATGGGGCATGTCTGATCGTGAGTTGCACTAGTCTAGTCGGACAGGATCTGACCAAATGTGCGAGAATTCGTAACGAGACAATGGACGTATGTTCTGGCCTGAGATATTTCAAGACGCCTGTCTGCTTTGTGTAGGTCATGATGCAACAATGTGCGGCACGTGGCTTGTAATGTATACGTGGTATGTTCGCTGTATGCGTTCACATCCCCAGACTCCAGCTTACCTCAGTACAGGTGTATTTATTAATACACAGGAATGGGTTACATTGTTTCCATTGCCTATATCAAACTTCAAGGCTGTAGGCATAAAATGAAAGCCTCGTCTAACTCATATAAATTGCTTTTTGGCGTGTGTAACATCATCAGCTCGGATCTGACCATGTGTATGGCAGGTTCACGACAGACATTAAAACCCACACAGTACATGGACGAATATATACAGGCAATAAACACGTGGCCCTGTTTGGTTTCATATGTTACTGTTTACACATGAAACCGATCACCACACAAAATAGTAATAACAAATATAGCCGTTTACAGAAAGGTTAATTACCCTGTACAGTGAAATCTCAAAATTCTCCACTAAAATTTAAATAGCGATCATGTAGTTCAAAATACAGTGTGGATTGTAAGTTGATGTCGACTCTGGTGGAAATAGGCCTCCGGGACCGAGTGGTTAACGTTGTTCAAGTCCAGTTCATGCATGGTGTCTTCCTTTCAGATGGTATACATGGGAGGGTCTGCTCGCAGTTTGATGATGATTGTGGGTTCAGTGCGGGCTCTGCTCGGTTTCCTCCCTGCCTGCCGTCTTATAGTCTAGGTGAGATATTCTTGAGTTCGGCGTAAAAAAACGATAAATAAAAAAAAAAAAAAAAAAATAAAAAAAATAAAAAAAAGAAGTGAGCGGTGGGTTATACCCCCAAAATACTAAATACTAAAAAGTTATTTAAATTAATGTTGTGTTAAATACTGGCTGGTGTAACTGGAATTGACCTGTGACATTGTATCTGTGATATAAGATTTCAAGTGTTATATAACCTTTGATGATCGCTTGTCTCAGTAAGGTTCAACTTCTCCGCAGATGGAAATAATTGCGTATGAACAAAGATTGATTTGATTCAGAGTTGACTGTCATTCATTTAGTTGATGGGTATTTTATGCCATACTCAGGAGCTTGTTTCTATTATACAACGCTGGATTGCCCCTTTGTAATCTTCGGCTATCACTCCCCAAAATTTGGTTATGAATCATAGACCATATGCAGCTGATATGCGGTTTGGTTTTATCAGTATCACTCGCACATATTCAGGGCTGTTCTCGCTCCACCATATGGGGCTTATCTACAGTTTGGTTTTATCAATATCACTCACGCATATTCAGGGTTGTTCTCGCTCCACCATATGGGGCTTATCTACAGTTTGGTTTTATCAATATCACTCACGCATATTCAGGGTTGTTCTCGCTCCACCATATGGGGCTTATCTACAGTTTGGTTTTATCAATATTACTCACGCATAGGCCTGATATGGGCTATTCTCGCTCCACAAAACCCTTTGGTTTTATCAGTATCTCTTTTAAATACTCAGGGCTCTGGGCTGTTCTCGCTCTGCCATATGCGACTGGTGTACAGTTTGGTTTCATCAATATCACTCAGGCATAGTCAGGCCTATTTTCGCTCCACCATACGGTTTTGTGTTATCAGTGTCACTCTCACATACTCAGGGCTATTCTCGCCCCACCCCGGGGTGGATATATGCTCCAATATATATACGCTGCTGATATACAGTTCGATGTTATCAGCATGTGAGAACACAATATCACCGCATGGAGACGATTCTATATCGATTAATAGTAAAAGAAGGAGACCGGTAGGCGAGGGCATATTTGTACATACATATCACTTTCTATTCAGAATACACCTGGCAGTTAAGACTGTGTGTGGGAAAATTTGCTCGGATCATTTTAATGAAGAAAACAGAGAAAAGCCTGAACAAGGAAATCGTGAGGACATTGGACATTTGATAGGCTATCTAGGTCGCCAGCTGCGCACCATCTAAAATTGTAAATTAGAAAAACCAAATTATGGGAAGATAGGCCCATTACAAATCTTATACAGAGCATATGAACCCCCTCCCCCTCCCCAACTTATGTCTAGTGTGGAAGGTTGAAGTGGAGGAAAAGGAATTGTTTGAAAACCAATCATACACAAAGGGCTGTTTTTTTTTGTTGTTGCAAAGACCGTTAAATAATATATTTAATATTACACTAAAATTTTTACTTTTTGTATGTCGTTGAATCTTGCAGTTATGAGAGGTGATTGTTGTTTCAATAGATACCATTTAGACCTCCATACCCCTTGACTCCATCAGGCTGTTTTACTATCTAACAGCCCCCGATGATGCCCCAGTCGTTGACTCCGTATACTGCTGTTTAACTGCTCTGTTTAATACTGCTCCGTATACTGCTCCGTATACTGCATAGGTCGTTTCTTTTAGAATTTTTCCCATATTCAACTCTCTGTAACCCATTATCATAGTCATTACAGAAAAGGCCTTTAGTAAGTGACACGTGGCACCATAAGCTTTACACCATGATATGTTGTACGTCCATATTATTGCAAGCAAAATGTATAGTTGTATAACTTTTTCCAATTCACAATGTTAAATTTCACACGCTTGCTTTAAGGGGAAGGCCTCATTACTTCAGAGGGTGTCATTAAAACACAGTGGCATGCTCGAGAATTGGGCGGAGTCTAAGATATTTGACGCTGATGGACACCAGTTATATGGACCTCACAGTAAATCCTGGTTCTAACACTGCCATGTTTAAAATTGTTTCCAGGTTTTGTTATAATTTAACCTTAATAAATGAAATTTATTTTATCTCTGGTAGGTATATATGATCTCACGACAGTGTGGCTATAAATTTAGGTGTTGGGAAATTCTGATATAAACCCCCACCCCCGCAAAAAAAAAACGATGCAGTTTTTCCCCAGAGATAGCAGGGTAGGTTTTGTTACTGTTCAGAGTTTGCTCTAACTGCATGGGTGCTGCTATCGTCGAACAAATTATTCTCCACGACCGTTGTCCAGAATGCCACTGTTTTTTTAATCATTATGACAATTAAGGTAATGAGTCTTTGGTGTCCAGAACAAACTTATCGTATTTAACACTGTGAACTAGAAAAATCTTCTGAATACATTTTCCTTGCAATAATATTGGCGTCCAAAATATCAGCATGTAGATCTTAAGGCGTCACTGACGAAAGGCAATTTTTGCCGCGAGTAAGACTCATTTTACACATAGATGAATATAGGTGACAAGTTAAATTTTATTTATTTATTTGATTGGTGTTTTTACGCTGTACTCAAGAATATTTCACATACGACGGCGGCCAGCATTATGGTGGGAGCCCGGGAGAAACCCACGACCATCCGCAGGCTGCTGGCTGACCTTCCCACGCACGGCCAAGTTAAAAGAAACAGATAATAGACATCATTCACGGTGTGGTCCCCATGTCGCTGTTTCACAAGATACAACAGACCAAACTGAATACTCAGCCATTGTTTTCACCATGTGTCGATGTTTCACTAGGTACTGTAGACCCCAGACCGAAGTGTCAGACCCCGTGTTGTTGTCTCGATTGCGATCATTAGCCCCGCACTCCAGCTTATATGGCTATTTCACGGGGATGTTGTAAATATCTCTTCCAGCCACTCTAAAGCCCAGAGCCTCTCATATCTTGTTGACTTTCATCTTAGTGCTTTGCCTTTACGGTCGTAAACTTTGTTCTGTCTTTCCTTTTTACCTATTTATTAAGGCGTTTACTTCAGCTCTGCATGTATAACACCCACGACTTCTCTGTGGTTCTTCGGAAACAATGTCAAATGTCAACACATGTTCACCTACTGCCAGACACGAGGATATGGATCATGTGGGTATGCTGTGTATATATGCCGATTTGTACAACCGGGGGTGGACTGAACAGCGTCGATTGGCTGAGAGAGAAGTACAGGGAGATGTGGGGATGAGGGAGCGAGAGAACAACAGCAGATTGAGGTTAACCGCCCACCTACGCACTCTATGAATAATAAACCACACGTGGCGAATTCCTCCCACAAGATCTTAACTCAAATATGAGAATAACGGGTCTGCATGCAAAATGGGCAATACATGTCTGTTATTGGGCCATATAGGCCTATCGTGGTAAATGTGTACCATACATCGTGGTAAATGTGGGCAATAATATCGTGGTAAATGTAGGCCATACATTTTGGTTAATGTCGGGCATATATCGTGGTAAATATCGATCATGTATCGTTGTAAATGTGAGCCATTTATCGTGGTAAATGTACATCATATATTGTGGTAAATATGGGTCATGTATCGTGGTAAATGTTGGCCATATATTGTCGTTAATATGGACCATACATCGTGGTGAATGTTGGTCATATATCATGGTGAATGCCATACCAGGGTGAATGTCGGCCATACCGCAGTGAATGTCGGCCATACCTTGGTGAATGTCGGTCATACCTTGTTTTTTAATTGTTGTTAATGCGAAAGACAACATGTAGGTTGTGGTTTTGGCTAGTGAACCAACCGACAGAACAATTTTCTTGATTGACAGCGGATGGATGACTATATGGGTTTGCTAATGATGAACTCGTGAAAAAAGTGACTTCATGCATCACTTTATTTGTGTTTGGTTAACAATTGCATGAATGACTGAATGGCAATTCAGAGACTAAATGTTTTATTGTGGATCAGCTTTTGAATTAACTTACTGAATGGCTTTTCATGATCAACAATACAGTTCAATTACTCATTAACTTTAGTGCGATCAGTTACATGTAATGAATCAAGTTTACGAGTGCTTTTTGGTGATGACCTTATGAATCTACTTACTGAATTGGTTTCTTGACCTTCAGCTTTTGAATCAACTCACTTAATGGCCTTTTTAATGATGAACTATGAAATCCACTTACTAAATGGCTTTTTTTGGTCATTAACTATATGGAAGAGACTTACTGAATGGCCTTTTGGTGATCAGCTGTGGAATTCACTTAATGAATGGCTTTTTTTTGGTCACTAGTGGATTTGCTGAATGGCCTTTTGATGATCAGCTAATGAATCAATTTGCTGAATTGCTTTTGTGGCCATCAGCTATTGAATCAACTTACTCAAAGACTTTTTGATTATCAGATATGAATCAACTTTTTGGTGATTGGTAAATGAACAGTTGACTGTGCTTTTTTCATGATCTATTTGTAACACAATTCAAAAGAGAAGGTTTTATTTGTTAACTGCCTGAACAGCGAATTACAATATCTGATATTTGACTCCACCAAATGGACCAAGTTGGGCTATGGACTATTTTACTGACGGAAAGATAAACGAGACAAATAGAAAAGGTTTGATCTGAAGTCTAGCAGATTTAATTTTCCCATTTTCTAGGGAAACAAAGCAAAACTAGAAACCATGGACCGTATTCATTATCACCATAAGCAGGCGGACAGCCGCGGTTTCATGGTTTATATGCTGTCATGCCTTCATGCATATAGACAATAACCGGTTCCAGAGCTAAGATGATTTAAGATTCGAACTACTGCCCTCGATGGATACAAACCAGCACTTTAATCACTTTGTCAACAACGATCTGACGATTTCTTCACGTTCGTGCGCGTTGCGGCGAAGTTTGTGTTGTGAATAGGTAAACACCGATCGCCTCGTGATGTTACCATACAGTCGGTGCTTAGTTTGTTGGGCAAGTGAGTGCCTAATCCAGTGTACAAAGACCGGGCGTACTTTGTTGTCTGTACTTGTACAGGTCACTCAGTACACCCGTATATTGTGACAATGTCAGCGACTCTTCTGCCCATGCTTTGACATGTTACGACAGGTGACCAAGGCTTGTTTATAGACAGTCCACTGATTCTAGCCTGCGTGTGAACAAGGAGCTATTTCTCTCTGGCTTATCAGAACGATGAAGTATGGACAAAATCACAATCTCGTACCAAAGGCGAGGCGCTATACAAATCAATATATATAAGTATCCAATGAGACTCCTTATATGTATATACATTTGTTTAATTCATTGGTGTTTAACGCCGCACTCAAGAATACTTCCCTTGTGTGACGACGGTCAAGTGTATAGATGAAGAAACCGGACAGTATCATGAGGGAAACCATCCGACCTCGCCAGGTGGTCTACCCGACACGCGTCCTGACATAAGGCCCCATCCGAAACACCGATAACTGGATTCGAACCTTTGACCTTATTACTGGAGGACAAAATTTACTAACTCGACTACATCGAGATTCGGCCAGGCCATTATAAAACAAAACCTAACTGCTGGTAAAACTCCACATAATCATCTTTGATCTTCACCACAAGGAGATGTTAGCTGACAAAATGCGTTGTACATGTTTGAACCCCTGCTGGTGTGCCTGTTAAAAAAACCGAGGGTGTAAAGTTAAACACAATTACACCTGTGTTATATTTGAAATATAAATCATTAGCTGCAACACACAAACTATATCAGGGTCATGTGAAACATCATGCACTCCACCCAGAAACCAACTTTGTCACATCGGCCACTTTGTGAGTGGGTGTGAACGCTCCAATCCCAATTCCGATACTTACATGCCTGCAGTAATGCTTACGTGGCGTCAAGTCATATAAACTTGTATTCTTATTCATTCAGTTTAATTCAGATATATTTATACCATTTAGCTGAATAACCAAGGTAACTAATGCGGGCGCATAAATCATAGTTTATTTGAAAGCCTACCCATTCATACATCATGAATGTCATCTTCAGTTCAGCCATTTAACTATGCTAAGAATCCAGATATCCACCCAAGGTGCCATTCATCACACAGCTATGATTTGAAAGAGAGCTTCGGCGTTCTTCTTTGGGTTAGTTCCACAATCAGATCAAGAGAACAGAAACTGACTCTTAAATTATGTCGCCATCACACCGTGCTAATTGTCGTACCGACTTCGACAATTCATCAAAATCCAAACCTGTGCACTACCCAAGGTACAATTCATTGTATAAAACAGCACACATATATGCATAAGTACTCTGACTGGTTTCAAGGGACTAGTCGCATTCCACGAATTAATGCACCAAAAATGACATCATTTGGAGACATCAACAGCCAACTACGGACAGATCCCTCGGTGTGCGCGTACACCCCAACACAGTACATACATCTCCGCTTACAGTAATATATCTCTCGCTTCTTCGATAGAGAGTAACCGCCGCTAGATTTACCGTGTGTTTCATGTTCTAAAATGACAATATTATGACTGAGGACTTTTGTGGGTAAATATCTTCGAAAGAAAGATACACAGCCATCCTAAAGTTACACAGAAGATCCCTGGCGTATAAATACCGAGTTACCGATACCAAAAAATCCCACTGGTAACCCAAATAATCCATCTCAAATTACAAGCTAGGGATGGTAGTACAAAGTAAGGCTGCGGCGGAATTACTTGGAGGATATACATGTTTTGTGTCGCTTTTGTACAACATGACGTGAAAACGTCAGAAATGTCTTTATGAAGACATAGGACAATTTATATACTACCGGTACTCCACATGTTCACGGATATCTACATGCCTAGATCTTGCACACGTGATGACAAGATGTTGCACCTAAACACGCTCTATGAAGTGTGGCGACGCTCGGAGGAAAGGATATAATATCTGTAACATAGGGAGAGTTGGACTGATGTCACTTACATGGCCTGAAGAGGAAAGTTAAAACAAAAGGACGCATTTATACAACCTACACCATAAATGAAAGAGCTATACAAACTGTGTGGAATACTACATTTTTTTCACTTTTTAAAGATTTCGTAAAAGAGACAAACTGTTTTAAACATCGTCATTTTTTTAAACAAAATCCACCTATTCTGGACACATGGAAAGTCCCGCTATGTTTTAGGCTTGTCCAATGAAAATCCTCCTTTCCTCCTCATGAATATTCATTGTGACGTCACTGTGCTTAAGGTTTTACTCCTATTTAATTAACGTGAATTTCCAGTCTCAGCTAAATATGTTCGTACATCGTGATAATCGTGGATTTTAAGTTCTGTTAAAGCCAGCTCTAAAAAGGAGGAGTTTGAGATGTACTGGAGGGCCAACCATGCCTACATGCGTGGGTGTAGGCTGCCAAAATGTGTCTGAAGTGCGATGTCCTGAAGGCAGAGAGCGCAACCAGTCCTTTCACAGATTGCCCCAGATTTTCACAAAGCCAGAAATCCCGGTTCCCACTCAGTTGAGCCTGATGCGTGGTCGATCGAACTAGGCTACTGCTCTCAGCCTCAGTCTCCTGCATTCAAACTGCTAGCCTTGTAAGCCGAAGTTACATTCACTATAATCAGAACTAGAAATGGGCTCCCCACTGAAGCCTTCCATTTCGTTATCTACATGATTCTTTTTTACCTTCAAAAAGCAGAAAAACTACTTTGCAAAGCTAAGCACGATGACGTAAGCAATCTGTTAAAATGAGGGCCTAAAAAGACTTCTCAGTCTTGGATGTTTAACTATTAAATACTCAAATAATAAGCACTTCCGACAGAAAATTGAGATATTTTATTTAACCATATGTAAAGCTCTTTCTCTTAAGATATAGATTGTATAAATATAATCTTGTCTTTTAAACTTTTTCGCATGAAATGAAAAGCGTAAGTCAGCTTTCAATCTAACTCCTTTGTAAAATGGTTCCTTTATATAACTATTGTTTATTCGGCTATGGCTTGATCACGAACTTCAGGGTGAACACAGGATTAGTATTCCCGACGAAATAAAGAAAATAAAGACCCAATAGAGGCGTAATTGGTTAGACCAAGTATACGAGTTTGCCTATTATGACATTTGCTTACATATCCGGGATTAGGGATCACAGGTATTCGTCCAAATGGCCCCAGTCTAATGATACAACCAAGCAAATGCTTTGGCAGCAAAGGACGCGCGGCCAGGAGAGTCCGCACTGAGGTCGGCGCAGACACACATTCAGTCTATTTCCTGATGAGATTGCTCCACTTCTCCACACACTCACCTTGTCTTACTCAGACAGTTCCGACCCCAACAAGCTTATAAATCGGCATTAGGGTTATTTAACCTATGGTTAAATGTGAAAAGAAGACTCAGATCCACACACTATTCCTTTTTCTGATCTTGGTCTTGGGGGGAGAGAAAGGTGAAATCGCCATCGACAGATACTAAATAAAACAGAATATATGAGACATATATCTCATGCCAATTGTGATAATAGGAGATAATAGGGATTATGCTGTATGCTTACAATGCGTGAATATGTGTAGTCTTCTTCTCCACGGAGAATCAGCCTTAAACAAAAGAAAGGGGGACAGGAGTTGTCATCTAAGCTATTTTGTCCAGTCAGCATTCAAATCGATTCCAAACCAACCTCCCCTCTCCACCCACCCTTGAGATCCCTTAAGCCTTGAAGACCTCACCAATGATGGTTAGTTTATCGAAATCTCCAGTCCCACTTCACATAGGTTAGTGTTATACGACAGTTCATAAGATGCTGATAATCACGTTAGACACTTTGTAGAATTAATATTGGGTTTTGATGGATTCTATTCCTAGAGTTTTGTGGTATGTATCGTTAGCTCACCTATATATGCCTGTATATTGTTAGAGTGACTTTTCCCATTGTGTTGTTTGTGAAGTTAAGATTTTGATAGAGGGAACAGTATTCA
Organism: Acanthopleura granulata; assembly: GCA_016165875.1. Classification (NCBI taxonomy): domain Eukaryota; kingdom Metazoa; phylum Mollusca; class Polyplacophora; order Chitonida; family Chitonidae; genus Acanthopleura; species Acanthopleura granulata. The sequence continues at coordinate 12,108,085 of JABBOT010000001.1, read as the reverse complement.
GAGTAGGTTTGCTCTGGAGATTGTGATTCTCGGTCGTAGTCGGATGTTGTCTTAAGACTCCTTTGAGACACCGATAAATGTAATCTGATGAAGAGCACATCAAAGGATGATTGGCTATGAAATATATATTCCGCTTATATTTATCAAGTTTATCAAGGAAATCAGTATTCTAATGCTCTACGGATTATTAAAGTATCCGAAGTGAAGTAGTACTATCGGTTAAAAGTTCAAATATCTTCTGAACAAGCCGCTGATCTAACGGGTTTGTTTACTACACCTATCTCTACGTAGATTGTACCTATCAAGATATGAAATCAAGAAAGATTGTTCGTAAACATATTTAGATATGAAATGTGTATAAAAGATGAACTTGATTCGTAATAAAACAGACAATTCCAACAGTGTCTCCCATCCGATTCGTCTTTGTGTTCCTTCCTAGGGGGTGCCTGTATCATAAATCTCAGAGCAACACTGAGCTAAGTCTGGAAAGTTAAATAGGGTATATGTAAAGTCGTCTCTGAACCGTGACAAGCCTCTTCAGTACAAAAGAAAACGGATCCAAAAAGTTTACAACTTGGCAGACTGAAGAGAGCTTTTCTGCTGTGCACGACCAATGCCTTCTCTGTTATCAGAGACCTCGTCCATGCAAGGCCATCAAATGTAATGGCTTTGTCCTGCCTCTTTTACTGATTAATCTGACTGCATAAACCGGGATTCTGCTGGTGGACTATCAGCATCCTTACAGGCGTAGCGCTTTTCCGATGTTATAGCGTATCATGAACTGCAAAGACTTCTTTCTGCGGAATGGTTTGGTTTGGCATGAAATATAAAGGTTTGGCACTTGGCAATGGTGTGGTGTGTTACGAATTTGATCCTGGGCAATGGTGTTTTGTGTGGTGTGTTACGAATTTGATCCTGGGCAATGATGTGGTGTGCTACAAACTGTAAAAATTTGGTATTGGGCAATAGTGTAGTATGCCACGAACGATACAGGTTTGGTCCTGGGCAATGGCGTTGGGTGCTATGAACTGTAAAGGTTTGTTACTGGAAAATGATGTTGGGTGCCACGAACTGTAAAGGTTTCCTAATAGACAATGGTGTTAGGTGCCACGAACTGTAAGCGTTTGGCCTTGTGTAATGGTGTGCTGTGCACGGGGTGCCAAGGGCCTCTAACACTTTGGTAATATGCAGTGGTGTGTTGTGTATGAAGTGTAAAAGTAAGGCCTTGGACAATGATGCAGGGTGTCATGAATTGCAAAGGTTTGGTCCTGGATAATGTTCTAGGATGCTTTAAACAGTAAAGGTTTGGTCCTGGGATAAGGTGCAGTGAATTGTAAAAGTTTGATCCTGGGGAAAATTACGTGTGGGTTGCCAGGGAGCCTAAAGGATTGTCCCTGAGCAACTTTGCGGGGTGCCATCGAACCTGAAGGATTGTTCTGAGCAAACTTGTGGGGTATCATGGATTCTTTAAGGATTGTCCCTGGGCAAACTTGGGGCGTGCCACGCGTCAGACCACGAGAGACAATTAACTCATGATGTCGCCAGTTCGAATAAACCGGCTCTTCGAATGAGAGATTTCTCAGCTATTATTTCAGACCACAAACAGCATTATTATTTGTTTATGGTCTTCATCTGACAGGTTTTACTTAAGGCAATATATACTTTTGCGTGTGCACTTTACATCGATCGACAGCTGGACCAACACAACCTTCTTGAAGACCTACTTTAGAAAGCTATAATCGTTATGGTGAACATTGGTGACTTCTGTCTTATCGTAAAGGATCATGAAATTAAACCTAAAGGTATAAGTTACAAATCCTTTACAGACCATATTATGCAAACAGTTTCTCCAGAACAGGACTCACGGCAACAAAGAGACTTTGTGTTTGAAAATTCTGCAACGTTGTTATCAAATCAAATTTTATTTGTTAATAAGTATTCCAGATAAGAATTTACCATGAACATGTATATGTGTACACGTAAAAAAGATCCTCAGACTAAAGGCAACGTTCGTCAACAAAGCAAAGCACATGTGAATCTTCTCTCACTTTCAAGTTCTACCAGGTTATTCATTTAGATTCCAGAGATATGTCAAAGAAATAAATTTTCAAAATTGTGAGCAGATGACCTGCACTTAAGGCAAACATGTAGATTTGATCCTATCAATAAAATACCTGAATCATGTGTAATTGTTACCCATGAGTGTGTGACTTAGACCATGGTGGCTAGTTTTGGCGATATACTGACAAATGTTTGTGACCTATAACATGTCAAATATTAGTGGAAAGCAGACTTATCTTCACAGAACGTCATGAAGATCACACAATAGATTATCGTCATGAACCCTCTTATTTCCAAGGTCACAAAAACATGGCACCTTAAATATTCCGTTTCCGAAAATGGGCCTCCACACAGCAATTCGAAGGCCACCACCGTAACCATGTCTTTTACTTTATTTTATTTTTATCCAGTACCTAGAACGATTCCTTAGTGTCGTTATCCCCTCATGGTTACACAATTAACTACGGGTACGTGGATACACGTGTACATGTATCTGCTGAAGATGTGTTGTCGTGGATTCATTTTGGGGTCTGATGATGGGGAGTGGTTGAGGGTTCATGTCTGCACCAGTATTAATGATTGGTAGACAGGAATTTCATTTTTTTGTCAAAATATGTCTCAGTTATATATATCGGCTGTCATGGTGGCAAGAGCGTATTGTTAATGGTGACAATGGCGGATGGAAGTCCGAGATGAATTGATCATTCTTCTCCAACTGTATTGTGCGCCGTAATCAGTTTGCCCACAAAATTCCTTCGAAAAAGCAGGAATGAACAATAGAGTTTATATAGAGAGGTTTTACCTGAGTTACTCTAGGCGGGGAAGGTTTCCACCTGACAGATATGTAGGACTATATACCAAAAATGATCAAATAATGTTTCTTTCAAATTAATTATAATCGCATAGCATTCATTATTACTAATGTTTATTTCATAGGGACCATGATATAAAATTTTGGGAAATAAGCAACACTACACATCAATAGTCGCCAGAAAGTACAACGTGGTGTGCACACCTCATGTAAAAAAGGATCATTTGTTGTATCCATTTATAAACATTTATATCGTTTAACGCATTTCTTGACTTTCAACAACAGGAAAAAAAATCAATATTCTACTCGTATATTACTGTAAATGAGTCTTACAAGTTGCCCGTTAATAGCAATGCAGCTTGTGCTTTACGGTGCGGTGATAAAATACAGATTGGCTTTCCCTGAAAACTGAATGATCTGCACAAAACATTCCCACGAGTGCATCTATGCTGGCAAAGTGTCGTTGTGACACACGCGGGTTGTTATCGATCTGTCAGTCTTAGCATATCAACAATGTCACTCCATATATGGTCACACAAGGATTCCCGCCATGTTTCAGAATTGGCACACTGCCAAGAACAGAGGATCAATACGGATTTCCACGTCAGACGGTCTATATATTGCAGACAAAGCGCGTAAATACATTGACCTTAGAATGCTAGGCTACATTGACTTGTACAGCTCAAGGCGGAGCGCTCCGATATAGGCCCTGGTGAAAACGCAGGTGCGAAACAGGAATACACGTACGAGTACGTAGGCCTACAGCCCACCGGTTCAATCCGTAACTATGCAGTGGGAATTCACTTGCCGCGAAGCGAAAACAAAATCTATATCCTGACAGTTTGTTATCAAAGCGATAGCAAATATATTGTGATACACCCGTCCGTCTGGTGAACTCGCTCGATCAATTCCCATGCCCCACGTGACTTGTGTTTAACAACATCTAAGGACGGGGAGGTAAAGAAGTGCACCGGGCAGCACACATAGACATGTCCTGACCGAGTTTCCGGGCGAATGTAAACAAAGCGCTAAACAGGGCTCCACGCGTGTATTGAACAGTTTTCGGTAGCTAGGAAGGGCGCGCTAGGCAATAAAATCTTCTGTCGACCACAATCAACGCTAACACGCGTGTATAAATAGGTCTACCCATGTAGATATAGGGGATATACACTAATAAAATACATGGAAACCTAATCGCTTAAATGTTAAAATGAAAAAGAATTAGTCCACTTAAAGGTATGGGCATGTTAAGGTCTTTTACCATGAAATGCCTTTAAGCACTGAGGAAAATAAACGGTTGTACCATGACTGGGATGAATAATAACAAACATGGCATGGGAGTAGGTGCCTACACAGGCCTAGCTACTAGCTGTGCGTTTAGACCACAGTGTCAGCTAGGCTGTGTATGTGTGTGGTTGTCTAAACTACACGTGGTCAGTCCACAATGGTTGTGAATTAACTGGACTGTGTCCACTGATTTTATTGTACAGCTCCCTCTATTAGGACTACAATAATATTTATAGTTCCGTTGCCTTGTAGGCTTAAATGACTTGTCGCACCGCACCGAGAAAAACATCCCCCTCTATCCCCCCCAAAACAAAACAACACTCACACACACACAAAACATCAACAACGCCGAATTGATATCCGCCAGCTTATGATTTATCAAATGTGTTGTGCACATTATTTCAGCCGCAAGCCCGAAACAAAGCTTTGTCACAGTTTATTCAGGTAGCAGTTCGGCATGTTTCATCTACCTTGTCAGCTAAATTTGACAAGATAGCAGTTCAGGTATCAGTCCAGTCCTGCATAGCAACCGAAAAAGCAAAAAAAGGACAACAATCAAAAAAAAGAAGAGAAAACATGCCGCTTGATGCCGCCTCGACTGGGTGAATCAATGAGACTCAACTGATTTTCTTAAATGAGTCAAAAAAAGTCCCTGCAAACCTGTAATCAGCATGTGGTGAAAACTGAATAAAACTAGTCGTCAAAATGTCTGTTAGAATACTACGGCTCATAGTAACATACAATTGACCACGTGACAAAGCAATGAGATGAATGAACTGAGGGTACCTGGGATTCACATCATTTGCAGACAAGCCTATTTCAATACCAGTGAACGACTTTAAAACAGTAACAACCACATACATTTGTGAGTAGATACAAATTTTTTTAAATGCAATGAAAACTGTCACGTTTTACACCCTGCATGGACGTGTGAAATGGCATAAAATGGCTCCCTCGGCGGAACCAATGAACTTGTGAAGCCCCAAGGCGAACGCGCCATCTAGCGGGAAATGTACTGCGCGCTACCAATTATCAATTGTAGAAGTAAAACATGGCAGGGATACATGACAAGAAAAATATGCTTTATCCTAATGTAGAGGAAAGAAATGGAGGAAACGACGATCCCATGGCTGGGGGAGATGTTGCAAACGAAGCGCAGGTCGATCTTTTGGTGAGTAGAGCATATTTCTCGATTAAACCTACCGTTACGCTCGCGCCATGGCTATGAATGTTTTCTACCCTGCCATGTGACTGTATGCATGGGAGAGATGCCATTGTCTGAAATTTTCCACCCGGCTACGTGGTATGTTTTAAGTTGTAATAAACATATGGAAAAATTTGTGTGTACTTTTTGGCCATGTTCGCGATCAGGAGAAACAATTGCACATGTCTCAGTGAAATAAAGATAAACTGTGCGGGTTTTTATTAAAGTCGGTGAAATGAACGTGGTGGAATTTTGTTCTGTGCTCGAAGAGCTAAGTGTGCAACCGGCCATAGTGTGAGGAGTACATGAGTCGTGGACGGATGTAGAGCGGACCGAGGAGGGGCAGACGGACTATTGGCATTGGCAACGGATACACCAAAACAGATGAAGAACTGTCGTGTGAAAAAAAATGAATGCCACAACAACATGGGCGTAAAACACCAGCCTAATAAATAAATTAAATCTAAGAAATGTCCCATCACGTGCGAAGTATGACTGAAGAATCCCGAGATGTGACAAACCAGCAATAGCGATGATGATTAATGTTTTACTTTTACCTGCCAGCTTTATAAATGTGTGAGAATTAAAAAAAAAAAAACTTGCTAAATTTCATGATCTTTTTTGAATGCCCCAAAGTCTTTACCAATTGACCAGTTAATTTCCTGTCAAGAATCGAAAATTTAAAAACATTTTTGTTGGGGAATGCTTTCCCACAGCAATACAGTGTAGTGTAAATGGTAGAAGTTAACATCAGTACAGAAAGGTTAATTGGTCAGTGTCATTATTGCCCATTACTTAGAAGCACTTTTTAAGGCATGCTTGTGTCGGGTTTTCATCGTGGGTTGACATCTGCATATATGGTACACTTGACAGAAGGCTTAAACTGGCAACAGTAACTTCAGTGTATTCTATTTGTGGGTTGAAGACTTTTTGTTTTATGGTGTAATGTAGAATATTAAACAGAACAGCTAATTAATGCCTTTTAAACGTCACTTGATGAAACCGGTGCATTTACACTGGTTATATGTTTTTCGACTGATTTGATAAAAGGTTACTTTGATGATGACTGCAATTTTTTTTGGAAATGTCAGTGAACAATGGAATTATTATGAACTGTAGACCTGAACATATAGGAGCTCTTGTGGAAGAGTTTTATTTATGTAATGTCATGTGATGTTCTGAAGCATATCTGCAAAAACAAAGTCTTTATGAACTTGTCACATGGTACAGTGAACAAGGTACAATACAACCTTCAACGATAATTAGTTCAGACACAGTAGAGGAATAGGATAATACGATATTTGTGTGTAAAATGTATGTGACCACTGATGATGTTTTTGTACTGTCAGTGGAGTTGGCAATAAGCTGCAAGTTATTGTTAAATGCATATTTATACTTAGCTTATTAAAATCTGTTTTGTATTTCTGTCTGTATATTTGTATTCTGTCATATCCGCAATGTCTGTACTTTGTGGGCCCCCCCCCCCCCGAAAGACGTGCAAGAAATGTTTTATTGAGTCAATTCATAACGCTTTAAGTTCAATCCCTGGGCATGTCACAGTGATTGAATCAAGTTCTCTGAAATGACCTAAATTCCTATCCATTCTAGAAAGAGTTACACAATACATGTAGTACAAAGTGAAGGTAACAGGGTGATACACTGTATTTTTTGGTATGAAAGAAGTTGTTTTATCCACTTCAGTTGTAATGACTAAAGTATCTGTGTGTTCAGTTAGTAGCTTAAGGGCATTGGTTTGTGCTTTCAGACTAGGGAAAACAGTTAGCTCCATGGATACAAACATTGAGGGAAGATATGTAATGCACATTCAGTGTAAATGAGCTAAAATTTTGCCACACAAAGTGTCTCTGTAAAGGCAAATACATGTAAGGAAATACTACTTTTTGTGGTGGCACATGCTTTTTTAAGGAGGATATCATAATACCTTTAGAGCAGAGCAGAAAACACTTGCTTTTTTAAACATAACTCCCAGGAGCTGTTCATTTAAAGTAAACTAAGGACTCAAGACGGTCATAAACTTGTTACAATGTCCCACGTTTTATTCTCTGGTGAAATATGTCACTAAGAGAGCAATAAGCTTTTCATTCATGTGAGTGCAAGTGAAAACTGAGACATGTGGACTTAATTTGTAGGATAATGTGACATTTTTTGTTCGTGCTGGTTTGTGTTCTCTTTTAATATGCCTGTACTTAATAAGCTCCTTGCATGTGGTACTCTTGGCTACAGATTTTCAAGTCGTACTGCATTTGCTACAAAAGGTAAATGTTTAAGTAAATTATTGCTAAATGTGACCAGTGTAAGACCATACACCCTACATACAATGCACATATTGTAAAGCAGTGTTGCCTGATGTGGATTCATAATGCCATTGGCCATGGTTATTCGTTCTCGTAAGCTTTGTTATGATTGATTAATATTCTCTTGGCTGACTAATATAATAACCCCATCCGTGGCCTAGTTAGTAGAGCATCTGCCTCAGGGTCAGGAAATCTGAGATCAAATCTGGGTCGGGTCATGCCAAAGACTTCAAAAAGGGTACCTAATGCTGCCTCATTTGACGCTCAGTACAGAGAGGTTAAAGCAAGGAAATAGAGCTAATTGGCCTAGTGTCAGTGTAATGTGACTGGGTGGGTTGTCATGTGTGGTGTCTTCACAAGAAGGCACAGTGTATGTGTACATTCTGTGGACACATAACTGAGAAATTGTCGAGTATCCTTAAATACCCTAGTACTTTCATTATTACCATCTATTGATGTGCTGACTGTACAATCACCAGATGCAAGTAGGTGGAAAGAGGAAATGGAAAGTCTAGTGCTGAGATCTGTTAATTATCAGTAAATGAAAAAGACGTTAAGTTTTGTGATGTTACCAGGTGCAACATATTTTTTTCATAGTGTTGAATCCAGGGATTTTTGTAGGGGCCTTATTGGATCTTTTGACAAAATTTTTGTCGAGTGCAGTGAGGCAATCCGGATCAAAATAGCTGCATATGTATAAGCAAATACGACATCTGACACTCTGCTGAATCCTTTTAACGGACACATTGAGACCCTGTATCCAATGTATCACAAAAGTCATTCAAGTCATTCTCAAGTTCTGGTCCTGAAAAGTGTTCACGAATTATTGGACTTGTATTTGATATCAAATTGTGAAATTTTGGTATGAATGTTGTCTTATTAATTAATTTTTTCTTTAGTGAAGAATGGATTCTATGGGTATTACATGTAAAAGTCATGATTCTATAGATTATTAATCAAGGAATTCACCAGATTTAGATTTCACATTAATTTTCAAGTCAATTACAAACTGCAGGAAGTGACAAGAAAAAAATTAAGTCAAAATGTTGAGATGAGCAAAGAGAGAGAAAAGAAAAAGAAATGCTGGTTAGACATTTTTTATTTGGTGGGAAGAATTACTCCAGTCAAACAACCTTTTAATTTAAGTCTTGTGCCTCTCATTGAATGCTCTTACAAGACAGGTAAAATTGATGGTATGACTGAAAAATTCCTGAGTATCGGATAGTTCTTACAGATATACAGCAATTCAACTCAATGTAACTAAAGATATTAATGTATGATCAAGTATTTATTTAGCCAATTTTAAAGTTGTCGTTTCTTTTTTGTGAACATTGTGTTGATGCTTTTTTTGCTGAATCAATTGCTATACCATTTGTTTTGTAGCACTAGATCTGTGAACAGAACATATTGTTACCAGGCTTAAGTGAGGAGTCTTTTTTTAGCTGGAGAGGAAAGTATAGGATTTTGATATTTACCCACTTGGAGTGTTGCCATGAAAACCCACTTCTGCATTGTGGCTGTCTTGTGTACATAAAGCTTTTTTTAGTCTGTCTGACTAAATCATACTACATGTATTTTGTCTTTCAACCGTTTTCATATTTATTATCTGGTGATTAATAAATCTTGTTTTTAAATAAATTGCTGATAATGACAATACTTTTTAACGTCCCCTGCTCCTTATTCAAATCTTTATGCAAACATGAAGGAGGTGATCGTTTTACATATTACATGTTTACATGAACCTCCTGTTACATGTAAGAGAAACTATTCTAGATTCCATTCTAGGTTACATGTGTATATGTTCCATACAGTTATTCTCACATCCTGTTACAATTTCCTGTTCAGGAGGATATTCTTATCTCAGACTGTAATTTTTGGTGTGAACAATCGTTCAGGTTATGTGGAGGTTATGCAACATTTTGATGCGAACGAAAACCGCCCGTGTAGGCAAACTGCTGTTGCTACTTACCTTGTGACTTACTTCCCATTACGTCAAAGAAAGAGATAATAAATTTCTGAAAACATGAGGAAATCAGACTCTTACGGAATATTTTGAAACAAAATTAAGCCTCACTTGATGGTGGAATGTCATTTCTGTATAACAAAACCGAAAGGACTTATATGTTGGTTTCAAACAATGGTTTCACGTACATGTATCCTGCAAAAGCAGCTCTGACACATTTATGTGTAGTCCATCGATGTAGATGCCTTCATGAAATTGGTTTAAAATTCCAACATTCATTGCAGCCCTGAGTCCTTCACCCAAACTCAACAAAATCGTTGCAGATCTCAGACTCGACATTGATGACACTGCTGTCAATGAGGTCCACGGTCATGTCACCCAAACCTGTGTGTGCTCAAAAGTGACCAAAAAAAAAAAAAATTATACCCTTCTAGGTTGCATTATGAACATTTAAGAGGAGCCTATAGATGACAAGGAAAATGTCAGAATTTTGTATATGTTTTCCATGCCAGAACTTTGTTACATTTCAGGACCTAGAGTAGGTTATTAGACTTTTCAAAATGGCTGCCAACAATGAACCGGTTGGTACATACGAAGTTCTCTCAGCTAATATGACAAGACAACTTAATCAGTAAAGCTCAATTAGTGAACTAAGAAGATAGGATTCAATATTCAACTGGAAAATGACAAGAAATCAACAAAAAAGGTGCCATATAGATGACCTAAGTTACGTCTAGGTCAGTGAGGCTCTTCGAAGAACTGGGCGTGAAATGGTGGCTAAGTTTTATGGAGCGCTGCGCAGTTTTAGCACTGTATTTGTGGTTACGTTCCCGAGGACAGATCGGCAGACTGATTTATCGTTCTGCACAATTACAGTACATATAACACAAAAGGATGTATTCTCACTGGCCAGTGTTTAGTCATCATTCATTAGGTGTGTTTGTTTTACCAATTGGTATATAATTTGTCTTCAGGATTATGTTCTGTATTAAATTTTATGACTGATGTTTTGCCATCAGGACATTCATCAATGATATTAATGCCTTGTAATGGTGTTTTCTTTGTCCAGACAAGTTCCGTTGTGTTTGGTAGCTGTGGGATTGATTTGTCTGAAGCTTCAATAGGTAGGTTCTAGAAGTTCAGCCTTAACATATGTATGGCGTAGGTTCGTTCAGACTGTCAGAAAATCGTTACACTCTGTGATAGATACAAGAGAAAAATACAAGTATTGATCCGAAGGGAAAGATAATCTTTTCCTCAACCTCTGTGTCTCATCCTTTAACAAGGTCAAACGGCAATGTAACAAAAGTGGGTGGTACACATTCTAATAAAGGCTGGAATATTTTAGTACTTCTGCCAGAAAGAAGAACTTGAAAGAAGCCAATTTTTCAGGGTTAATGTAGTCAATGAAAGGTATTGGGTGTCAAGATTAGAATGAATACTGGGCTAGCCTCGTGTTTTGTAGCTTATATATGGTAATGCACAAGTGGAAGCATAATTTTACTCTGCCAAGTACCTCTTGTATGAGAAAAGTGCTAGCTTGTTTAGTTTAAATTCTTACAACTCTGTCCTGTTATTATTCTGCATATAATCTTGAACCTCCCAGTGGCTTCCAGGTACCTGGCTATCCAAATCCTTCACAACTGATATGCCAATCTGAATGCACCTTCCACTGGATGTTGTGTGTATTGAAGTGAGAACCGAAAAGGGATATAAGGTTCGTAGTTTAAGTGTGATGGTTTCCTTTCCTCCATGGGTGAACCACAAACCATTCTTGAAGTGAAATATTCTTGAACGGTTATCAAATAAGGAACTCCATGACCTGTTTCTTCATCTGATCTGCACATAGATTGTTGCCATCTCAGCCAGAGGCTGAAGGCCTAAGGTTAATGGACAACACAGGCATGGTTGTGGTTGTGATTAGCTCAACAGTATTACCAGTTTGAAGGTTGATTTCTCAGTCTTTTCTGACTGCTAACTGTGAAGTATCAAGCTGGCATTTAGAATTGATATGATCTTCTGGGTGTGAAAAGCATTTAAGACTCCTAGTTAGCAGAAAAGGTTATGCAAATGTGTCATTGGCTTGGAAAATATTTAAACAGTTGAATTCTTAGAGTGCTGTGGGCTTGAGGTGACTTTTCCTCTGGCTATATTAAGCATAGTGGCACATTTCTTAAGTTCCTTTCTTATTCAGGCCATTCTAAAGCACTGACCTGGAAAGGTGACATCGTCACATTAACCCATATTAACATTGACTTGAATGATCGTCTGTGTCTTTTCACTTAGGTCTGTTAGAGGTGTTCATTCAGAATCCTGGCCGTCCGATTTGATGTGCTGGAATGTACCCTACATTAGATGACAAAGCAATGTCACAAGATAAAATGCATTCATAAGGAAATACATCCTGTTCTGAGGAGATGCCTGATGGTCTGGCGTAATTTTTAACTGAAAGATACATTTTACAGTGCAGACTTTCCAAATTTGTAGGACATGATGAGTTAAAGTACCCAACTAGATCTTTTGAGGTCATTTCCCCATATATCAACCCATGGAAATGGACACTTTTATGACGATACATTAGTTACAATCTACCAGTGAGATATTGTATTTTTGAAACATTAAAACTTTTTGAGAATAGATTCAAGTGTACCATATTGCTGAAAATGTATGTGGCAAGTCCCTAGGTCTGGTGAGGTATAGGTGTCAGTTGCGAGGATAAGGGTTGCAGCCAATTCAGGAAGTAATCACTTCTGTGTGAAGTGATACTAAAAAATGTACATACAGTAACATCTAGAGTATGGCCTATCTATGTATATGTTTTAATCTTTGCTGAAGAGAACCACTGTAGGAAAGCCTATAGGTACAAGCACATAACGTTACACCCCTTAAAGGCTTGTGTGTGAAGGTACTTGGAGTGAGCAGTTTGTTTAAGTGCATGTTTGTAAGAGTGGGTGCACAGTCTGTCTCTCTGCCACTAGTTGAAAGGAAACATGTTCAACATCACAGATTGCAGCTACTGATGAAAATAAGCTGCTAGTAGTTTGGGTAAGAATTCTGGAATATGCACTCTCACTTGTACATGTAAGTATATAGGGGCAACTTGTGATATGTTAAAAACAGCCGTCCTAAAAAGGTGATGTAATGTTTTCTGCATATAGAGTGATTTATTGCTTTGTGGGTTGTTATGAAATGGGACCTGAAGTAGCCATGTTGGCTGGAGATAAACCTGTTAGGTTATGGGTGGAAAGGCAGGATGGGGAGATTGAGGAGAGGGCTGCAGGCTCCAGGTGAACTGTCTGCCACAGGCTGACCTACTCCTCTCTACACCAACTAGTACAGCCCTGTCTTCTGCAGATTTATATCCTCCATACATTCCCTCTTTGTAATATGCATATGTTACCTTGCTTTATGGCTTTGCTGAAACAGCAGACTGCGGCTTCATATGCACTGTGCGTAACATGCAACTGAGTTCAGTAAGGCGGCAAGGCGCAAGATACCTAGCAAGTTATCAGTGAGAGTCAAGTAAAAAACATCTGTTGGCACACAGATGTAAACATGCATCTGAGACAGTGGAAAATGTGTTGAAAAGCACTGGTTTAATTTTGGAATATTTATTATGGCCAGTATTTCGATTCCAATAGAGACAGCGCTGTGGGGGGGGGGGGGGGGGAAGAGCAAGATAGTTTTACATTTGATCTGATTCCTGTCCCATAGACCTATGAGATGCCGTACCTTCATTAGGAAGGTGCAAATTTTCCAGTGGCAGGATTGTTTGGGAGATGGGTTTTTTTTGCTGAATTGCGATTTAATATTAAGATTGTGAGTGTCTGGTATGGATCTGTTGCCAGAGCTCTATGAAAATCTTACTGTAGAGGTTGGAGTCGAGTGTGACCACATGTGGTGCACTTCCTCTGGGCTGAGGTCAGTGGCTTGTGTTTGGGTGGGGAACTACACATGTATGCTGATATGGGCTGGCTGGCTTTAATTTGCCTGTCTGCCTCACATGTTGAAGCCATATATAAGCCAGCCTCTGTCCACACTTGATCACACCTTTTTCCTTAAAAGGTTATCCCCACTTCAGTTAGATGAGGAGGATAATGATGATTCTGTTTGAATTGCGTTTCCATTCTGGTGAATGAATCACCAGGGCTAGGTGTTCACCATAAAGGCGTAGATCTGTCTCCTAATAATCGATAGTGTGGAAATAAAATTGTGTAGGAAGCAACAAAGGTTTGATGGGCTCATTAAAAGAAATTGAAAACACTTTTCTCTTTTCTGCACAGCTGAAAGATCAAGGAGTTGAAGTTGTTGCAATTTTCTCAAAGCCCCTGGACATTTTATCACGTGTGTGTTTGACCTTCTATAACTCACTCTACAAACAAGGTTTGAATTTGGGCTAAGCTTTTACTGTGCCCTAGAAATACCTTTGTATAATGAGCTTTTTTCTGAGATTAACTTCCTTTATCAAAATTATACCATTGCTCCACAGAGGAAGCCACACACAACTTCTGTCAACCATTGCTTTCTGAAGTTTGGAAAATATATAATTGGTTACCCTTGAAACATTATTATTTTCTGACTTCCAACTTTGTTTATTGCTTCCTTTGAAGACATGCATGCATGAAGCCATTGCATGGCCTCAAACAGGAACATTCCATGTTTGCTAGACTGTAAATTTTATTTTGTTCAGGAGTGACTCTTCGTTGGTAATCTGATCAGAAGGTTAATAGTGGATCTGTCGTTCCATTGACTGCTGCAGTATAAAGACCAAATGATCCCCTACATGTGGATCTGTTGGCAAGAGTACAACTTCATTTTATTTATTGATTTGGTTGTTTGTGAGCCTTTGGAGACCTGGAACAAATAAAAATAATTCCAAGTCTGCCGTTTCAGACATGTGACTGACACAGTTAATTGGTTATTTATTTAGTTGGCCTACTGTATCTGAGAACACTGGTTATTAAGTCCACAAATTGTATTGTAAATTGTTCTAAATTACCAATCACCTTCAAAGATGCATCAGTAGTAGATTTTGTAAACTTATACACGCACAGTATGTCTTTGTACAAAGAAACACAATATCCCAAAGAATGTTTTTGTATAGGTTATGACATTTGTAAACGATAGGATTAGCTTTGAATATGAAGGCTCAGTTAATGTGTTGATACAGCATACAGTAAACCATAGCGTAAATCATTTGAGCCTAATGATCCACAGTTGCTCATATTCCAAACAATGTTGTGTTTAAGAAATATTTGAACCAGTTTTGTCACCTGCCAGGAAACTTCAGCCTGGTTTTATGCCAAGATTACATTCCTGTTTTGGACAATTCCTTTGTGCTAATAATCTTTTTGTGTTAATAGTCTAATTTATTTTTTATTGATGCAATAATAACACATAAAAAAAAATTACGTTATGATATTAGAGAATAGCTTCTCAGAATAATTAGCATATCAGTTTGGCATTGTAAGCATGCTTAAAGCGACTGGCCCATATACATTTTTAATTTTACAGTTGATAGCCAGACAATGTCATCTTGAGGTCATCTGGATAAAGTCTGTAGATGCCATATTTTTTAAATCTGAGGATTTTAATTGGTTAATTTGGGTCTTGAATTATAAATTGTACGAAAACAGACCTTTTCTATTAAGTTATATTATGAAACAACATACACATATAGGGTTTTTTTGAGACCAAAATTTTTTATCGAACTCAGTTTGAAACATGCTAAAACTTAGTTTTTTTTTTGCACTCCAAAGGCATGCAAAAAAAGATGAAAACTCAATTTTTCAAGCTTTTCATCGTATTGGGGACATAAAACTCACTCTTTATACTTTCTGATAGGGATATTCAAAAACCTGTTGGCATGACTTTCAAGTTCAAGCATAATATGTAGGCCTAATGATATCTAATGGTATAACGGTTTACAGTGTTGGGTATTTTGCTACATCCTTGCAAGACATAATATTAAAACTTAGTTACTTGGGATATTAAATTGTGGCTTATTCCCGTAGTAGAAAAAAAAAACCCTCCATCCATGAGTTCCTGTAGCCTAAATGTAGGCCTAAACAGTCGGCCCAATTTGATGAAACCATTTTCTAGAAATTTTAACAGGTTTCGCACAGAGAAATGTGAATAATATTCCAGATGTTTCCCATGGCCAGGTTGAAAGGAAAGATTTTAAGTTTTCAAAGTAACGGCAGTGACTTAGGCTTACGATATACTTTTATGTTACAGATTTTCTTTATCTTAAAATACTTTTCTTTAATTCTAGGTTTCCTTAAAATTTTATTCTTATGCTTTAATTTGCATCAGAAATTTTAGTTTAGCCGTCTGGGTTATTTTATTCATATATTAATATATAAACAACAATTAGGTTACATTTATCGTATAGGCTACCGGAAGGCCTATGTTCTAAGGGGATATTCTTATCAAAAAGGCTGTATATGGTCTTTTTAATAAAATCTTTACTTCAACACATACCGTGCATTAACTACTGTTTTCACTGTCAAATAAACAGTACAAAACTCTATCCTGAATGAAATTTCTTATGATCCTGCTGATTTGAAATGGACACCTTAAAAATATTACAAGTGATACTTGTAAACTGATCTTACCACGTAGAGCCTTCAAAGAGAGCTACAAGTAGAACCATCTAGAATGTCATTGTAAGTTAGATTAATTTCAATTGAACCTCTGTTTTGTTTTTAAATGAATAAGTCAAGCGCTGTATACTAACAAGGACAATAATGGAAGCCCAAACACCATCACTGTTCGCTACTCAATGGTCCTGTTCATTGTTAGAGTTCAAGAAAGGTGTGTGGGTAAGGTGTGGCCAGGTGTCGAAAATTGGACCATGTGTAATGCCGGCACCTACCCGCTGCTGACGTTACATAAATGATACAGTTCCAGACATTGGAAGCCCCTGCCGGTGGTTGCAGAGGTTATTTCCTGCTAGATAACTAAAAAAACTCAGTTTTCCCCACGCACCACAGCATCCCCAAATAACCAGAAAAACACAATTTATTTAAAAAAGAAAAGCCAGTTTCAAAATATGCCAAAAACTCAATTTGCACTCGTATCTCATCGGGGTTACCTGGATGAGAAAGCGTCTCCAAAAAACCCCCCAAAAAACCTGCACATACTGTAACTGGCCTGTAACTTGAGGCAACCTTTCACACCGCTACATCGAACGCAATATGGAAACAAAATCTAGGTGTGCTAATAACACAAATAACATAATGACATCTGACATAATAAAGAATCTAGGAAGTGTGAAACTAGATATGTTGATTCCTGGCTTACATATATTTTCTCACTACGATATGGCTGCAAGGCTCCATTCATTCATTCACGATCAGGTGTATGTTAATTAAATAACACTTGATAGAGGTCCCCTGTGAGCACATACACAAAGTAAACTGCAGATTATATCAACTGATAGGACAGAAAGGCTTCAGTGCGAAAGTGTTGAACCTGTACCAGTGCCTCAGTGGTATCTCTTAGGGCATTTTATCTGTTCACCTGTAAAGTAGTGAGAGGATAGGGCGAAGAATCTAGCTGTGTTCCTTCAGTGCTGACACTTGTTAATTCCCTATATGGGGTGGCTGCCTCTTGGACTGTGTCATAGAACTGGTTCTCAGCTGACATGCTCAGTGTTTGTCATGTGTTTATTAAAGTGTCAGTCTGTTAGATAACACCTAATGTAAGACTTAATCAGCTTTACAGTGTGTTGTATCAGGTGTGACGAAAAGTGCTGTCAATACATGTATGTCCATGCTGTAGTAATAAGGTCTTGGTGTTCTAAACTGTAACCAACTGATGACCATGTTAGTAATGCATAGTTTTGTCACTGGCATAACTTGCACTACTATAGGTTCAGAATAAGTTGTCCGATGTCAGTTTTGATAGAAGGCTTGGGTAAATGTAATTACTGCTTAGATGCCCTAATAAAGATTATGCAGTGATGCATTCTAGAGATTATAGGTGTTGCGCTGTTAAGATTTGGCCTTAATACATGTGGGAGTTGCCTTATCAGAGGTGCCTTGCTGTTTGAAGCCATGTTGGAAGAGGTGTCTTGTTTGGAATTGCCCCATAGGAGTTTCCTTTGAAGTTTTGTAGGTGTCTTGCCAAGAGTTGCTGGTTAAGGACTCTCCTCTTAGAATTTGCCTTATTAGAGAAGATACCCTGCCAGTTGTCTTGTTGGAGAAAATGAGATGCTACGATAGGAGTAATGTCCCACAGAACTAATCCAGCCAGCCAGTGGTCTGTATTACTGGTGGATGCATCTGTTCCCCATCCAGCAGGACAAATCAATGACTTCAACCCTGTAAAACTCATCAAACATACTTTTCTTGTGATTACTGAGGTAACAGCTGTAGACATGAACTGTGTGTGGAGGGTTAAAGAGACTGCACTAAACACGTACTGGTCTGCCTTGGTTGTTGTGCTGGCTTCAGTTGATGAGGTCAAGGTCATTGATGTAGACATGTGTGGCAGGGTTACCATGGCCCTATGTCACTGATGTCCAGATGAGAGGATAGGTGGGCGGATGTTGAAAATAAGTAGCAATGTGTGAAAACCAAGTATTGATTTTATGAGTGTGGGAGTGTTTATTATGGCTGACACATTTTGTCCACATGTATCATGTGTATCTTTTCTTGGTTGTGTAGATACATTGTTTACCATGCAGGATGCCCCTTTGCTGCTTGCATAAACATGCAAGTATACCAATCAAATAAAAAAAATATATATGTAGACATGTAGTTATATACATGATACTCTATGCATTGAAATAAATTGCTTTTAGCATTACTTTTTTGTGATTATAGTGAGCAGTATAAAATGTACAAGCTGTACTATTTGTAAACCACCTGTTCAGTGCACCTTAGCATTGATTCCCTGATTTTGTATACATGTACATATTGTAGAAGGTCTGCCTTGACCTGTGTTCAGTCTGTGTAGAGAAATCCTGTGACAATATGCCAGTCTGGCTCTGATATACTGTTGCATCATCCTTGTTCCTCATTGTATCTAGTGCTATGTGAGAAGCCCACTCGGTAGAGACAGGACACTTGGTGAGCTTACCTCCTTCCTGACAACATGGCTCTGTCGACAGCTGTGAGTCAGCAGGTGGTTGACTTTAATCAACCTTAGACATAAGGACGTGTGGTAGAGTGTGCAATAAGTCACTGCAGGTAGATAGTTGTCACCGAATCTTCATATTACTGGACTGACTGTTTTCCCGCCAAACCAGATCTAGATCCAACATTGTCTGGTGTTTGGAATGGGGTGGTGACAGAGATGAATGGAGCCTGTTGGCCAATCCTGCTTTTGTGGGAGATTGATGAATGGTGACCTCTGTACTTACCTTTGCCTAGTGGAGGGGGAGAGACAAGAGTTCTATAGGTCAAAGCTGAATGAAGGCACAGCTTAGAGGGATCTCATTGGGTATGGACTTTGACTGAAGCCCGATGTAAGCTAACAATGACATTGGCAATATGTCTCACGCTTGACTAATCCACACAGCATGGAAGAATGTGTCCATGCCAGGGAACCTCTTTGTAAACATTAAGGTGAACTAACCGCCAAGTGACGTAAATACTCCTGGAAACAGACCAATTAGAAAGCTGACTAGAAACAGTGGCCTTTCATTTAGCGGAAGTACATACAACTTTGTTGTGAAGTGTTAAAAAAAAAGAAATAGAAGTAGGAACTTGTTAAATTGAAACTCGGTTAAAACCGCTAGACCACAACTATGAACAATCCGAATACTGCCGAGCTGGAAGTGAAGCGTAGCCTGATGGCGGGGGAAGAGACGACAGGCTCAATGCATGCGACTGCTGGCAACCCACCCCAGGTTACCCCACCTACTTGCTTCCCAGACATCACAGCTGACTTACCCCAACGTGGAAACTCAGAGGTCTGTTTACTTTATCATTCTCATAGAATTCTGAATAAATTTACTAGTGAGAGCAACAATATCCGTTTCAGCTAAATCCAGCGCCAAGATGTCCCCTGTATCAATAAATTTTAATTATTTGAAGGGTTAAACTGCTTTACATGATATTGCCACTTGTGGAGTTTTTCTCTCCAGTTTGGGCAGGTGCCATGTACTGTGCTGTGATATTGTTTATTGTATTGGGCTTGAGTATGTACATGTGTGGTTTGGAAACTATAACTAGAACCTCTGTGGTCCTTAAAACGTTTATGCTCTCAAACTGTTGAGATCCCTAAGATATTTCTGTTGATGCAAGCAGGTAATTTGCATGAAAATAAGATAGTTTACCTACGAAAACTTTGGTTTCCATACAATTTTTTTTGATATTTGAAGACTTAAATTTAAGTCTAGAGAGCATCATTAGGACTGTAGTTTCTGAAAAATTCTTCACACGATCTTGAAATGTGACCTTTTAAGTTAACATAAGAACCTTACAATTTTTCAAGATGTCACCCTGGGTTCATGTTATTTCAATTAGTGCAAGTAAACAATGTTACAAAGTAAAATGGAGGGGTAGGAAAAAAAGAAATTCAGTTGTAGAGGTGAGAAGAATGTGGAAAGGTGAAATGATTAAATGATGGGGTCCTCTCTTTCTGTTGCTTAGTGGTGATTTGAAATTCCTGAAGGCAAACATTTGGTTAAGTGTCAGTGTATGGAATGTCAGGGCCTTGAGGCAGATGAAAAACTTGAGCGACCCCTCCTGTGTTAGCATAGAGTATTTTTAGAGTCCTGTTTTCCAGGGCTGACTCTTTCAGCGGCCGCTGGAGATGAAAGTGTTCTTAGCTCCTATGTTATTTTGGGCAGTTGTGTCAAAATGACACAGACAGCCTTTAAAGTTTTTATGTGTCCAAACTGCCGTGTGTTTGTTTCTCAGCAAGATGTTTTCCCCTTGCTATTGCAATTCATGTAAACAGTTGTGGAAAGCCACATATGACAAGTGGTCCCGAGTCATGACAGATTTTTGTTACAATTGCCCCCCCAAACCTGCAAATGGTGTGTGGTTCTAAGAACAATCTTGATGCCCCTGCATCAAGAGAGAAATGTATTTTTTGGCATTCAACATTACATATATCTGTCCTAAAAAATTGGAAGAATTAGGTACCATTGAGTTATCCATTTATGTATGCACTTTGGAAACACACATTATATCAATGAAGTGTCATGGAGACGTTCCACTTGACAGGAAATACAGCTAGGGGTGATAGCAGCACCTGGTAGTTACTGTCTGCCTTTCACAATGGATGACTTATATACAAAAAATGATGAATTTTTCAGTGCGATGTAATATTTAATGTTTCTGATGCCATTTTTAACAACCCATCGAAAAATCACATTGGTCTGCTGACTTAGTATGCTGAGCTCTTGGCTTACGGTAAGTCACTGAGTAGCATGAGTTTTTTGTCGCACAATGAAAAAAATATGGAGTGAGTCATTTTTCTCAACTGTTTGTGATGCAGGAAGTACATTAAAAACAGTGAGTTTTTTGCGCATACATTGAGTTTTTTGTTTCTCAAGGATGATGGCGTTACGTGATGGTTATTGTGTGTATCAGGCTTTTGATTTTGTCTTGCCTTGTCTTCTCCATTAATATGTACAGTGGAGCCCGCTTATTTGCAAATCTTAAATCCCAGAGTTGTGTTTGTGTTTAACAGGGTGTGCTGTTTATCCAGACTTCGCATCTAAGATAGAGAATTACCTCCCTTGGTACTTGCATATGACCTCCTCACAACGATGCTTAAAGTTGAGATTTCAGTTACACAAATAAAATGTTTCATTTGTAAATGTTAAACACAGCCATGCATTAAAAGTAGAAAAGTAATGTAAATGTCATATGGTACATGATTTACCGGAATCAGTTAACTACAGGACCTTGATTTTTGTGGCCAGGGATGGGCCATGTCTATATGACCTGTAAGATGCAATATTTCATACGCGGTTGAAAGTTGAGGTCTCATAAGGAGATGGATGAAGTATATCTATTATACTGTTTATTTGTACAGATTTTCAAATGTTTAAACTATAGGAGAGTAGGCGATTCAAGCCAGTTTGATGACTCATTAGTGTTTTCTTTTGAACACTAAAGGCCACAACGCTGCCATTCCTGCAGAAATCATGGTAGGTTGCATGTCTTTTTTTTTTTTTTTTTTTTTTTTTTTTTACAAGGGTCAAGGGGTAGTTGTTTGCAACACACAATCCTTGCTTGCATGGTTTAACAAATCCTCAGAAACTTGAAGTTTACAGGCTGTTGGGTACGTAACATTACATGAAGGCACTGGGATTAGTCTAAGCCAGTCACAGCAGGAGTTCATTCATTCATGACTCTGGCCAGACTGACGCCTGTGACGGCCAGCATGAGGTCCCATGGAGGTGTCTTGCATGCACAGATGGGTCTTTCAGAATGTGATTTTATGCGATTACCCAGAGATTAACACAGGGCTCAAATAATTCCCAATAACAGGGTTTTTCATATAACTGATTTGCAAATATACGATGTAAAAACAATGAGACTGAATACAATTTGGTTTGGTGCTGCTGAATTCCTTGCATTTAGGTGGAGTTTGCATTTATCAGGTGTGCGATTATGTGGGTTCCACTGTATGATGAAATTAGTGAGTGTTAAACATTTTTCCTGAATGTTTCCGTCAGCCTACCATGGCAGATGTGCATGTACTGTGGTGTTGGGCAATGCTGCTGTTGCTGCTGGCGGCGGTTTGACTGGACTGTCAAGGCTGGAGGCACACCCCGGCAATTCAGACCAAACCTGCATCACAACTATTGATTGAGACTGATCAGTTTGTGATAGGCCTAGAATCCAAGTGGCCTAGTTACCCACTAACACAGTCCAGCACTGTGGATAGAATGGTCTAGAGGAAGACACCACCTGGCTGTCTCAGGTTTCCAGCCCCTTGATCCCGCCACATGTCATCATCGTCTTGTCCTTCAGCATCCCATGTATAATGTGGTCACATAGTAGTTACATATTTCAGGTGGTCAGGGTCATTATGGCATGAAGTGCTTTCAGTCTCTTTTCCAACTGGATAGTTGATTTGCTGTCTGACTGATTAGTTTATACTATGAGGGCTAGCACATGTGCACTAGAATTGATACAGGTTGCTGTGTTCCACAGAAGTAGGACAAACATGGCACTAGTCTTAATACTGCTGTCTTCTGACACTGACTTGATGCCATGCTGCTGTGTTTGCAGTAAATCAGACAGGTTTTAATGCAATATATACATTCAAGTAGATCTTACCAATCCAATGTGGCCCACGCAGTGTAATGATGACTCTGTATTTATGTTAAATTCTTTGTTGAAAATAGCAGACAAATTTTAGATTTCAGCAAGGAAGACTTCTAGTGTGGAAAAGTTGTAATACTTTGTAGACATATGTGTTGATGATGTGGTAGCTGAAAGAGCAGGTCATTACAGGGCCACACATTTATGTGTCAATAAATTTACTTTTAACAAGAAAAGTCCATAAAAATAGCTGTATGTTCCAAGTTAGGAGTAAATAAAGCACATGAACAGTAGCCATTCCCGTCAATTAAATTTAATGGTTTTAACCTGGCTTTGGTATTACATGAATATGTATTAACTTTAGGTGTCTGTTCTACATACTTGGATGACTTGCATTTGCTTTGGCTATTATGTAATAAGGGTAACTTGCAAACAGCCAAAGTGATTCAAGTGTGTAGCTTTTGTCTGGCTGCCAGCTGCGTGTATGTAGCAAAGCCTGAGTCAGATCTGCAGGCATTCAGTGGACCGGACTCACTGTCAGCACAGGTATTTCTGGCATGTTTTCACCTATAAATACCATCAGGTCCTACCATCTAGTTGATCCAGCAGGGAGCTGCGAGTACCAGTACCAAACAGACTTTCGTACACAAGGCCTATTTCAAAGCATTTGTCAAAAAACTGACAAGTTGACATCTGTTTTGGCATATATATACTTGTTAGAACATGTGGAATATCATCATGACCTGCTGGAGAACATAATACACTCAATAATTCTGTCTTAAGCATAGCTTCTGGTATCCTGCACAGAAACTCCAGTCGTAAACCTCAGTCTACAAGATGTAAATAATAATACATGTAATAATCATGAAAAAAGAACACTGTTGAATGTGAACAGCCGTGCATACCTAGCTAGCCTTTGTGAATAAAACATTTTTTTAGGTGAAAACTGCATGTGCCAGTATATCAAGACACACAAGGAGAGGAACTCAGATTAGGGACTTGTGGAATTTGTTCTACAGGAATGTTTGTAGTCTTGTCTATTCCTAACTGCAGAGATCGTGTATTTTTGTTTGTCATGTCTTAGAACAGAAAGTTGCAATTCACCCAATGTCATATCTTGTTGCCATTAGGCATTGTTTTGTATGTATGGAGAGGAAACATATGGATTGTTTACATTCTGTTATCTCTGGTTTCACATGATAACTTAAATGGCTGTGTGCAAAGAGCAGAGAATCACTATTCACGTCATTTCGTATCCCAAAGCCTAGCCGCTGCTGATACAATTTTTCTGTCTGGTTCTCAGCCAAGAATTCAACCTTCTCCATCTGTCCTTAGGCTGGCCGACCTGTGTTAAGGTAAACCAACGATACTAACAGGGCAAATCTACAGAAAGGTAGATCTCATGCTGTACACAAGTGTATGTGGTAAATAGAGACTAGGTAGGTATGCACTGTCTTCAGATGGATGCAGCACCTCCAGTAGAAACATTTACTCTGTAGAGCAATACCCCAATAGTGACATGAATGTGTTTTACTTATGGAGTTATTTCCCTTGGTAAAAAATTTAGAAAGGAACGAAGGGTTATTTCCATGCAAATTGACTGCTCATCATTTCATGTAATTTCTGTGATCGAACTCATGGAATAAAAAGCTGATATTTCCTTATCTCACATGTCCAGAATTTTCATGCATCATTTTTCCTTGCCTCTGATCATTATATCTATAAGCTAAGCATTTTTTTAATGTTGATTTCTGTTCAAATAATCCATTTCCATTCATTATCACCATTCATTCATCCCAAATGTTGATGTTAATGTTCCGCATCAAGCTTGGCTTAAAGTTTTGTTTCATGAAAATGATTAATTTGTCTGCTGTGCTTTTCAAAAATAAAAGAAATTACTGTTTTTGTTGTATGTCCAGTTTCTTCATTGCTGAAGATCATTACATTCAAGGCTCTGATTTGTTTAAAGAGCACATTACCTGGATTGGTGTGAATAGCTTGCAGAAGGTATTTTACCTACATGCAGGTGTTCTTTCGTATTTTTATCATTTACATCACATTACATGTATCACCACCTTGTGTTGGCTTTTACCAGATGTAATAGTTTTTTTTCTTTCTTTAAGGACAAATGATCTTATTTACTCGTTTGCAAAAAGGGAAATATTTCAATTTCTCCTGTTGGCCAGAAGAAACAAGGTGATGGTACATGTGTTGCCCCCTCACTTGTGTGATTGGGCCCCTCATGACAGCAGCAGTAATACTGTTATAGGGGTCACCATCAGCAGTTCATTGTGATGAAACCCTGTTGTTTTCCTCTGGAGTTCCTGTGTTTTGCTTTATTTCAGAGAGGCACAGAAAAAGTTCAGACGAGCAAAACTCCAGGTGCGAAGAACAACAAATGGGGGGTTAAGTGGTACAAGGATGGGGAAGAGCCGTATCAGGACGACCTTAAAGTGCCTGATCATGTAATACTCTGATTACAGCACTTGACATGCTTTATTCTGTTGTTTTGCTCATGTGTTTAGAAGCTGGTGGCACTTTGCATCGGGACCGCATACTTAAGGTTATTATTGTCATGTATGAATACATAGGTGTATTCATCAAAATTTCAGAACTTTATTTTCAACAGAAAGTCGAAATTCATAAATTGAGAAAGTTCTCCGGCAAAACAATCAGATGTCCTATGTACAAAAATTCAAACTTTTTATAGCATTCTTCCTCACTCTCTCACTGAAGTTGGTGAAGGACGATAACCAGTTGTGGTCAGACCGCAGCCAGTGTCCACCAGTGTCCATCGCTATTTGACGATTGCAATGTGACGATTGGACCTGCTCTTCTCTCCCTGTGACTCACTCTCATGTATGCTTACTCATATATGGTTAACTCATCAGTTGGTTCTCAATTGAGAATTGAGTAGTGCTTAGCTTCTTTCATTCACTAATCCTTTTGCATTTTTTCCTGTTTTTCACTCATATCATTTTCACTCATATTTCTTTATTCGTCATATAATTGATTTGTGATTCATTTGGATTGGGATTTAATTTACATGTAACTCTCATCAACATGTGTATGGCTGAGTAAAACCTCCAGTGTACTCAATTTTAATCAAGGGTCCAGAATATAACTCCACAGCATGTAATAGAATTGGTGATTGTTCAAAATATGTTAACAATTAGAAAAATAAGTCAGTCAAATATGTTCTGTTGTACATTTTCTAGATTTATGGTGTCTGAAACTGTTAACTAGTTAGCAGTGATGAATGAGTGCAAAGAGATTTGAGTTAGCAGATTAAAGTGACAACGAAACATCATAATATTAGTACATGTAGCTAAAAGGTCATAAGGATAATAAATTGAAGCTCTAAGGAAGACCTCAATTCTCAAGGTGAGCAATTACAAGTACACCTCATCGGAGGAGGAGAGAAATCTGCTGATGCTCTTGTATCTTGAATTAAGTGACAACTACTTTTGAGCTGTTAGTACATGTATTAGTGAGGTAGATATGTTTATTTTGCTGTGCTATATGTTTGCCAGGCTTTCACAGTGTGCACTAGAGATAGAGAATTTAATATGTTCTGATTTTATGCACTCTACTGATATAGTTTAAACACACTTTTTTTTAATAATTCATTAGATATGTCCTTATATATAGTTATATATCTATGTACACTGACTGTTTGTGGATATTAGTTCATTTAATAAACAGGATCAAATACTTGGCCAATCCAGAAGTATACATGCATGCACATGTACATGTATAATTTCAGTGCCCTCAGTGAAGCCAGTGCGTGTGAAAATAGGGGAAAGCCAACAGTGTATCAGTATGCCTCATTTGGTTTTAATCTGTCCCGTATATACCAAAAAGACCTTAACTTTAATAGGCTTGTAATTTCTGATCATTTCATAATATTATAATGATTTTACCCTTGTCATGCTCATTTTAAAATGTATAAAGTCATTACCATCTCACTGACACACATGTAGTAAAGTCACTCTTAGCCTGGGAAATCAGAATTCTATAGGTCTGATGGGATATCAGAATCTGATAGATTTTCTACATGTACATGTGGCTATCCTATTATATGTTATCACACTGCTGCCATTTAGGGTTTTAGGAAGTGAAACAGGAAGTTATTTTGGCGGGACTAATTTTCCTGGTTTCTGTGTGTACTAGGTGTAGTGTAAGTGTTAGATGTGCATTTGTTTATACCTGCGCAGGCTTAGTCTGTGTTAGTGTAAGTCGTGTATGTGTTGTTGTAGCTTGTGAATATGATAATTAAAGATGGCTTGGTTGCCAACCCAGGGCCGATAGGTCCATCTGCCCACAAGGTAAGGCCAGATATACCTGTAACTTTGGCATTAATGGTAACGCATTAACTTCAGAGACACAAGTGTGTTTATAACTGAACTTAACCTGTAGTATGCATGTGTAGATGGTAGTGGTCTAATCTAACCATACATATGTTCATTGACTTAATGACCAGTGGCAGCTTGTACAAAGGGATCGCAAGCCCAAGTTGATTGTAAATCACTACGATTTCAATTGTAGCCATCACAATTGATAGCCTCTTGCACAAAGGGATTGTAAGCTACGATCGTCATAATATACAATCAAAAATTACAATCGGCATGACCCTGTTGTAAATAATTACAACCACCCAAAAAATTAATTTGAGTACAAATATTTACATTAGATGGACTCTAGTCAGTAATTTTCCAGTTGGTGAGCAAAGGTGCGTAAATTAATTGTTTCAGAAGGTGTTAGGAAACATTTTTCACGTTGTTAGCTGCTGAATCATGATGCTGTAGAACTCTTGAGAAGCAGGGTAAGAAAAAGTTATTGACTGGTAGATTTTCTTTGTACAAGCTGCGTATTTTAATTTTACAATCGGTTGTAAAGTCAGTTGTAGGGTGTACAATAGATTGTAACTACGACCCCTTCATGCAAGCAGACCCACGGACCAAAATTCTGGGTACAGTTACACAGAAATCTACGTATTTCGGAAGAGATAAACGTACGAGACAGTACATGCATGTGAAGGCTGGCAGTCAGCAGGGCCTGCACATGTGTAATATCTTGTAGTGTGGTCACATGGTCATTCAATAGTCTGAAACAGCAAAAGCACAAAAACTGTTATGACTTAGTGCACATGCTCTGTAAAAACTTTCTGTTGTCTTTTTTGTTGTTTATTTGTACAATACAGTGTACATGTGTTTTCAACTGAGAATGCGATATTGTCTGTGTTACTTTCTATAAGAGGTGTTTTATGACTGCAAGGTAAATGAGGTGGGTTAATTTCAGTGCCATTTTTGTATGTTCATTATTACTATTTATTTCTATTTAAATTACCTTATCAGTGATGCCCTTGTTGAAATGTACATCCTTTAAGCCATATTAGCCATAAATGCTGTAAGTTCCAGAGATACCTCTCATCAAGATTAAACGATGATTGGTGAGTGGAGTCGATGATACGATTACGGTTGCCAGTCAACATCAGATCTACTTTGTTTTAAGTTCATTTGGTGATTATAGATACCATCCCTGTCTGTTCGGGGCCAACTTTGAAGTTACCTGGGGTGAGAGTACCATTCATGGCTATGTGTATTTGTTGTATTGACAGAACCCCAATGAATCCCTGGTGCAGGATGTTTCGAGTACTGCAGTTCTCACCCCCCTAGACGATGATCTTGTGGGCAATGTACAGGTTGTTGAGCGTGGCAATTGGTCCGGGAGGTTTGACTTCCTTATGTCCCTGCTGGGGTACTCCGTGGGTCTGGGTAATGTTTGGAGATTCCCATACCTGGCCTACAGTAATGGTGGAGGTATGTACACTGGCTCTTCTGACTTAGGCAGTGTTTGAAATTTGAGAAATTTCCCCAAAGAGAGGATTCATTTGCTATGTACAGAACACAACCATGTGTTTTTATTAAAATAAAGTTGGAGAGTCTACAGTGAATTTCAGATACATAGAGGCAGTCAGTCTGTATTATTCCTTTCCCATTTATTGTTATCTCTGTTATGGGTTGAATACAATTTTTAGTGGGCTTGGTTTTGTGAACCCACAAACCTGTTAAACACCAGTGTCTCTCGTCAGATGTGTGCAGTTGTATTTCACTTGTCTTGCAGGTGCCTTTCTGTTTCCATTCATACTGATGTTAATATTACTTGGTGTACCCTTGATGTTTTTGGAGTTGGCTTTTGGTCAGTTTGCTGCTCTTGGGCCAGCAGCTATTTTTGACAGATTTTGTCCTTTGTTCCATGGTAAGTAGCCTAAAAATAAGCTTCTAAATTTTGACTGAAGTCAGAACTTGTTTTGTGCATCCGGCCTCAGAAGCTGACATATTGTAATTCTTCAACCTTTTTTGCAGGCCTCGACATAAGGATGAACGAGGGGATCAGAAAATCGTTCTCCTGGATTTTCAACCAGGAGATCGAAATTCTGATTACCCCTACAGAGGTCAAGAGGGTCAATGGATCCCCACAAATGATCACCTTAAGCCTACATAGTGCAATACACACTGAGGATTTTCCAAATGTCTGCTTTGCCCAGTCATGAAGTCGAGCTGATGTGATGTGGCGAAACAGATTTACTCGGTGCACACATTCTACACTGTCTGCCAGATTAACAATGCCATTAAGTGCTACACCCTTCACATTTCGTCAGCTGGCTTCAGCCCGTATGGCATATAGATGATTCGCACATGTTTTGCATTGCAGTTTAATTATATAACAGTCACTATCAGTGTCCAGGATAGTAAACTCCTTGAATGGCCATTTGTTAAAGGTTTATTGATGAACGGTCTCTGGCTTTTTCGATGTCATTTTTCAAACCATGTGGGTCTACAAACTCCTCAGAGGTGTGAACATTTATTTGGGATTATGGAATGAAACATTTCATTGGTCACTCAATTTTCATTGAGCCAATCATAGGTCACATTAAATATAAGTAGCCTGTGCTCACCAACGTAAGCAGCCATTTTCATTTTACCGACATCGGTGATCAGTTCTTTTTCTGTTTAATCTGGCATAAAGTTTGTGCTGATTTTCCTGTAAGTAAAATAAATTTAGCTATTTGCAACCTACTGAAAGCATATTGTACTTGCCAACATGTGAAATTATTGTTCCCCTGGAGTTTACATAGCAGTTGAAAATTTGTTCCCTTGAATTTATGTTTAGGCGATCGACCATCGATCGGCCTGTCCGATCGCCTCTTATGTCGAGGCCTGCAAAAACAAGCATATTCTGAAGGCATTATTGTCTCCAAAATCAAATTAAAAATGTGGATAAATTCCACTGAAAATTGCTCTTTCTTATGCAAAAATGTTGAGGAATTAAAGTACATGATTTCATGTGCTGGTGCATGTAAAAAGCAGTAACAAAATCTTATAAAGCTTTGTCTTGTAAAGTTTTAGTTGTAAAAGGCCTGTTGGATATTGTCATTTATCAAGGCAGTTCTTTATGATCACCCTAAGTGTATGTCTTAGGACAGTGTTCCGTTCTGTCTGTATTCATAATAATACATGAAGTGTTTTCCTGTGAAGTATTTTTAACATCTAAAGTGTGTAATCTAACTTCAGGAAATTTTGATTAATTGTTCCTGATTCACTTCAGGCAGAGTGTATGGCTCAAGGTGATCAAAATCAGTGGGGAAAGATATGATTACAATTTGCTTCTTAGATTGCTTTTCTGTGGAGTATGGTATTACAAGTCATGACATTAAGGGAACTGTTTTAAAGTTGCCTGTGGATGTATACTGCTGCTGATTTTCTTAATAAGAGAGTTGTGCTTTCTTCTCAGGTTTGGGGTATGGCATGGTAATAGTGTCTGGAATGGTGTCCCTTTATTACACCATGATTATTGGCTGGTGCTTCTTTTACCTGTTTGCCTCATTTACTGCTGTGTTACCATGGCAAAATTGTGCCCCAGAATGGCGATCTCAAAGTACGTATCCCTTCCTGATGTTCTTGATATCCATAAATGTGGTAACTCTATGTGTGAGAGTTCAGAACCCCTTTGCGCAGTAACAGTGATATCTGAGAATGAAAAGAAAAAGAATGAAAGTGATGAAAATTAGGTCTCCAAAGCCAGTCTTCTTTGGACAGTTTCGCATGCGAATCCAACGTACCTGTTACCAATCACAGCCCTCCTCTGCAGACAGAGAATGTATAAAAGTTAATCATTTTGCAGTGAGGACAAAGTTAGCTGACTGACCAAAGTAGAGGAATTAGCACTCTGTGCAGCCTGTTATATCACAGGGGTTGATAACCATTATTAACCATTGTCATATTTTAAACAAGGTAGATTAAACATTTTTTCACTGGGCCCTGCTGAGTATCCTCTACTCATTAACTGACTTCCTCCTAGTAGTTGTGTATTTGATATTTAGGAAGGACTCATTAATGATATTGCTCCTGTGTGCTTGCAGCTTGTTACCCATATGATGATGCTGACAGCTGCTACAAGACAAATGGCAGTATTTTCTACAATCTCACCTGCTGGAATGCCACAGCTGCAGCAGAAAATGACATCA
The DNA here is from genome assembly GCA_016165875.1 of Acanthopleura granulata. Lineage (NCBI taxonomy): Eukaryota > Metazoa > Mollusca > Polyplacophora > Chitonida > Chitonidae > Acanthopleura > Acanthopleura granulata. Next base: position 12,076,676 of record JABBOT010000001.1, on the reverse strand, counting down.
CGCATGAGCTAGCACACAACGCCACAAAAACACCGCCTGCTGAGGACTACTTTGAGTACGTAATAATCACCGTGTAATAATCACGTTAGCAAGCATTATTAGGCTAACATGGATTACAAATAAGTATCAAAATGTTTAGAAGACAGTCAGACGTGTGTGGAAACTCTTGAGGGCCTTCGTAGCAAAGGGGTTAGCACCCCTCAGTGCCTCTCACCAATGTAGTCGCTGTGAGTTCAAGTCTAGCCTAGGCTGGCTTCCTCTCTTGCCATTTGTGGGAAGGTCTGCCAGCAAACTGCGGATGGTTGTGGGTTTCACATGAGCTCTGATCGGTTTTCTCCCACCATAATAATGCCGAATAAGTGGCAAACACAAATCAAATAAATAAATAAAATAAATAGAAACTCTTGAGAGATTGATGAAAGCTCTAATTCTGTATTCCTGATTGCCAGACTAACCTCTCAGTAGAACATACACCCAATTTGTCTGTATTGGCAAGGACATAATTACTGGTTATTAATAAATCAGGTAATAATAGAAATAATGAGGTAATGATTAAGCAGCACCACAATCATTTGTGAAAAGGTTGACATGGCTTGATATTCTTTGGTGATCAGCATCATGCTGTACTAGTTGTATTGCTGAAAAAAGACTACGAACTGTTTGTAGGAAGTACGTGTTGGACATGTCAGGTGGGATAGAGGATATCGGTGCACCCCGATGGCAGCTTGCTCTGTGTCTGTTACTAGCCTGGACTCTTACTTTCCTCTCACTCAGTAAAGGAGTCAAGTCCACAGGAAAGGTAACCACACTAACAGAAAACTTAATAACAGCCAGCTGGCATGGGAATCTTAAAAGTCATTTGGCAAATTTCAGACCTTTTTTTCTAAAGTTAAAAGAGTAAGACCTTCTAAATGTTAAAGCTGCATTTAATTTGGTACAGGGAGGTATATTTCATACATTTTGTAGAAAATTCATACTTTCTTGTGTCACTGGTGTTCCCATGCCTATGCTTATTCTAATTTGAAACTGAAATTGAAGAAAGGAAATTTTCTCGAAGGGTATAAAAATGTTGGGGAGTGGAATGAATGAGCAATGAAGCTGGTTCTTATGACTGCCATCTTTTCAGTACTTCAGTTGTATTGTGGGAATGATCACAGGTAATAGCTAACAAAATCACATCTCTATGCGTAATTTCCTTGGCTCTTCCATGGTGGTTGGGGATATCAACAGAAATTATGCTCATCTCTTCACCGTACATACATATTTTTATCTGAATGTAGCCAGCATAATCTGACACAGGCTTCTTTGGGTTGTGTATTGTAGGTTGTGTACTTCACAGCTCTCTTCCCGTATGTGGTCCTGACCATTCTCTTCTTCCGTGGGATAACTCTGGATGGCGCCATGGATGGTATTATCTACTATGTCACCCCCAGTTTTGACAGGCTGGGAGATGCCAAGGTGAGCCACATTATAGCCTTATGTCACCCCCAGTTTTGATAGGCTGGTAGATGCAAAGGTGAGCCACATTATGGCGTTATCTCACCCCCAGTTTTGATAGGCTGGGAGATGCCAGGGTGAGCCACATTATGGCCTTATGTCACCCCCAGTTTTGACAGGGTGGGAGATGCAAAGGTGAGCCACATTATGGCCTTATGTCACCCCCAGTTTTGACAGGGTGGGAGATGCAAAGGTGAGCCACATTATAGCCTTATGTCACGCCCAGTTTTGACAGGGTGAGAGATGCCACGGTGAGCCACATTATGGCCTTATGTCACCCCCAGTTTTGATAGGCTGGTAGATGCAAAGGTGAGCCACGTTATAGCTTTATCTCACCCCCAGTTTTGATAGGCTGGGAGATGCCACGGTGAGCCACATTATAGCCTTATGTCACCCCCAGTTTTGATAGGCTGGTAGATGCAAAGGTGAGCCACATTATAGTCTTAGGTCACCCCCAGTTTTGACAGGGTGGGAGATGTAAAAGTGATATATTGGTCAAATAAATAAGTAAATATAGTTTTATTATGTTTTTGTTGAAGGAGGTCAGTGCTAAGCCCTTCGTGTTGTGGGAAATTTGTGGAAGCATTAACTGAGTCAAAATGGATGTCTTCCTTTGTTTGTGTTAGGTGTGGGGTGATGCCGCTGTGCAGATCTTCTTTGCCTTGAGCCCAGCCTGGGGTGGCCTTATTACTTTATCCAGCTACAACAAATTCCACAACAACTGTTACAAGTAAGTGTCTAGGGACGTAAGCATTTCACAAATTAACAGACAGTATTGGTGAATTCATGTGCTTTTCACAGGAGTGGTGTTACTATTATGAAAATGTATTTTGATTGAGATCAAAAGTTTATAATACAGTTGTAGCACTTGTCATTCTGTCAGAACTGTACTTTAATGTAAAGTGGAATTAAAGGAGAGTTCCTGTGTAAATTATAACTTTTGCAGACCTCATATTAACACGGATGTACAACCAGTGTAATAGGTTATGATACAATGGGTTATTTATTTATTTATATATTTATTTTTTTGGCAGAGATGCACTGATTGTGTCTATTGGCAATATATGTACGAGTATATTTGCTGGTCTGGTCATATTTGGTATTATTGGGTACCTGGCTCATGAACTGGACATGAAAGTGGATCAGGTGGTTAAACAAGGTAAAACAAGTAATAGTGAACATCATTAATATAAAGCCTTACTGAAAGTAAAACCATTGGTTTTGTTGTATCATTTTATCATCTTTTATGTGATAGAACAGATGTAACAAAGTTGACTAATTTTGTTGATCATTTCAACTGTAGACAGTTTTTTTAGGGATGCAGTTTTCACTTACTCAGGCTACAGGATTCAGGGGGTGCAAGCATGGAATAACACAGACAAATATTAAATAATGGCAACTGATTAACATTATGAAGGATTCAGTGGTGTTCTTCAATCACATCTCAGATAGTAGTACATTTGCTGTATAGAAGGGAATGGCTTCACTTTGGAACTGTATCATACCCTGTACTGTAGCTGAGCTCCACAAATGTTGTATAAACCACAAACTTTTGTTGAAGGATCAAACTGAAGAACAAAGAATTGAATGAGGTAATGTTGTGAGTGATTTCAATAAAAAATAAAAGCAAATGTATGAGCCAGGTGTTTATAGATGGTACATTGTTTTTGTGGTTACAATTTCAGGAGCTGGCCTGGCGTTCATCGTCTACCCAGATGTTGTGACCAGGTTACCTGTGTCTCCGCTCTGGTCCATCCTCTTCTTTGTCATGATGATCACCCTGGGCATGGGCAGTGAGGTAGCACCAACACTTCCACTCATCCTAAGCTGTTTGCTAGACCTTCTTGTCACATGTGGAAGATAATTGTGACTGCAACCACAGCAGCTGAACTGTCAGAAATTATTCAGTAGTTTTTATTCTTTTGCTCACATTCTGGCCTAAGAATCTTGCAACTCTTGTATATATCCATGCCACATATCCACTTGTACAAAATGGGTGTTTTTAAAGTGGGACAAATATATTTTTAATGGAATGCTCCTGTAATAGTTTTCATATCTGAAATGATACCTTGCACATTGATTCCTTGATGGGTCCCCAGACTGTCTGCATGCATATGTTGTGATTGAGGGTTGTTTTTATGATGAGCCCTAGAACTTAATGGCTTGTTTATTTATCGGAAGGAACACATTATCAAGGTGATGACATAAGGTTGATATTTGGAGTCTTCGGGGCCATTTGGGTAGCATGATAACACAGCGCAATGACTCTCATCAGTGCAGTCACTGTGAGTTCAAATCCAGCTCTGGCTGGCTTCCTTTCCGGTTGTCTGCTAGTAACTTGCACATTGTCATGGGTTTTTTCTGTTCTTTCTGGTTACCTCCCACCATGACCTGGACTGCTGTTGTATCAGTGAAATATTCTTGATCACAGTTCAGAATAAAGTTGATAGTGATAACATTCCAGGGCATTGTACCAAATGTGGCTGTAATGCATGTATTTTGTGTGTGATCAGTTTGCCCTGCTGGAGACGGTGATTACGGCTGTTCAGGACACGTACCCGCAGCTCAGGAAGAGGAAGACCTGGGTGGTGCTGTGTGTCTGTCTGACTGGCTTCATCGGGGGATTGGCCATCACAACAAGGGTAAGTGGCCTCAGCTCTCCAGTGTCTGTTCTTCCTGCAAACCTGCAAACAGATTCATATTTATATCTCACAGAATTGTCCCAGAATTTCGAGAGCCGAGCTGAAGTTTTCTGTGTTCTGTTGCAGGGCGGGATGTACATTCTGCAGTTGATGGATGCTTATGCAGCCAGTTGGTCAGTCTTCTGTATAGCCATCACCGAGTTGGTGCTGGTTGCCTGGGTGTACAGTAAGTGTGTTCGTCTTACACCAAATCACAGGCACACACAGCTGTTGGATGTTTGAGTTTGACACATATTGACCAGCATTTATAAAAATCATTAGCACTATTTCAATTGGGCCAGTTAAGTGTTGTTGGAAAGCGAAAACCAGAAAGGCAGATAAAATGACCACCCGCCAAGCCTTGCTACTTTTAATTAGACAAATGTACAAAGAATGCTTCTTCAGGTTGGTAACAGAATGTTGGAATAAAATTCAGGGTAATCATCAAGGTATATTGCTTTACCTCATAAATGGTAAGAGGTATGAGAGAAAACAAAGATGGGAGTCGAAAATATATTCATCTGGCGAAAATGTAGAGTGGCTGAAGAGAAATATTTAAAAAAAAAAAATGTTTCAGAGGCGGAACGATTCCTGCAAGACATTGAGATGATGATTGGACAACAGAGCAGGATTTGGCACCGCTATTTTGCTTTGTTTTGGAAGTTCCTCAGTCCCCTGACTTTACTGGTAAGTCCATGAAATTATTGGGCGGAGGGGAATAAAACCAGTGAGTTCATTCTGCCCAGCATACTCTTCTGGAACGAGTCAACTTTTCCTACATCTTGAATTACACCAATCACACAACTGTGACATTTTTAGATGGTACAGGTATAGAGCTGTCTTCATAGCCTGATGACACCACTTGCCCTTGGGGGTATGATTTGAAGTGCTTGTGATTTCTGTTGCCAATTTTACTCACACTTGACCTGTCATGAATGGGACGAGGTATTTGAAGTTTCTTCCCATTTCCGCTGTGAGCCTTTCCTATAGTGTCTTGTAGCAGTAGTTTTATGTTGCAAATATTGTAGAAGTTATTGGGTTACAATACAGTTGTGATTTCAAGTTGTTTGTGCACTTCATAGGGTGTGATGATCTTCAACTGGATCCAGTACAAACCGCTGAAGTATGGAGAACATTACAGTTACCCGCCCTTGGCCAACGTACTTGGCTGGCTCATGGCTCTGGCTCCTATCATTTTCATTCTGTCCATGGCCATTTACAAAGTGTATAAGGCTCCAGGCAACATGTCACTGCTGGAGGTAAGTGCTCCATAAATTCATCACAGAACCCACTGGCTGAATATATTGTGTAGACTTTAAGTTATCTGGTGTTTTGAACTGGTTGGCACAGTAAAACAGCACCAATGTGATGGCTGTGAGTTCAAGCTGAACTCGTGCTGGCGTCCTCTCTGGTTGTCTGTGGGAAGATGTCATGGGTTTGCCCTGGGTGCCCAGTTTCCTCCCACCATAATGCTGGCTGCCATCGTATAAGTTAAATATTCTTGAGTAGGCCTATGGCATACAACACCAATCAAATAAATAAGTCAATAAAAACACTGGGGCCCTTGATTGCTCAGATATTTAAATTACTGGCACAAGGTGACTGTCAGGTCTTTGATCAATGAAGTCACCGGTTTGAATGCAGCTCTTGCTGTTTCGACTGTGACTTTGTACCAGGTGGGAATTCACTGGTTTACATGGGGCACTTTGGTTTCCTCCATCCATAATTTGAATGCTGCATGAGAAATTCTTGAACACATCATTTATCTAATCAATGAATAAATCATACATAAGGACACTTGGAAATGCAGTGGTTCTTAACAGGGTAATTTACTGTTGTTTTGTAGAAACTGCGTTTCTTGATAAAACCCTCGCCAGAATGGGGCCCTGCTCACAAAGTGCCCTCTCAAGATCCTGATAGGAATGGACACAACCAGGAGAAAGAAGACAAGACGATAGAAAACCCTAATTTTAACTTCAATACGCGTGTGTGAAGCTACGCCTGAGTGTGGCTGTGGGTGACGGTGCTACATGTCAGGGCAGAGAGAAAGGATGACATTAAGGGGTTCCCAGTAGGCCAGCAGTTGACCTAGGGCTTCACAGCTGCCATACTACAGCCTGGCCCAGTGCAACAGTGCTGCTAGAGTGGCACACAGAATTTTACATTATCAACACAACTATTTTTGATATGCATATGCTTTGGAAACAAGTATTAACCTATGTCAAAGGGCATTTACAATCAAGTCAGGGAAATGGGAGAGCACAGTGCCAAAGGTTAATGAGATTAACCACACACAGACCCTTGTCACTAGAGTGATGCTGTTTGGTTCATTCCAGCCGCCAGTTGTTCTGTTGTGATATAAAGCTATGAGCAGCTCCAGTCGCAAGTGGTTTTGTTGTCACACAAAGCAGTGCCAGAACAGCTGCAGCCAGCAGTTGTTCTCACATAAGCAGGTCCAGCTACCAGTTGTTCTGTTGTCATACAAAGCAGTAATTAGCTCAAGTGGCCAGCTATTCTGTTGTCATATAAAGCTATGAGCAGCTCCAGTTGCCAGATGTTCTATTGTCATATAAAGCTATGAGCAGCTCCAGTCGCCAGTGGTTTTATTGTCACACATAGCAGTGCCAGAGCTGCTGCAGTTGGCAGTTCTGTTCTAAGCAGGTCCAGCCACTAGTTGTTATGTTGTCACACAAAGCAATGTCAGAGCAGCTGCAGCCAGCAGTCTCAGCAGCTACAGTTGCCAGTTGTGTTGTCACACAATTCAGTGTTAGAGCAGTTACAGTTGTGATTTTTTCTGTTGTCACACAAAGCAGTTGAGCAGCTCCAGTTGTCAGTTGTTCAGTTGTCACATTAAACATTGAGCAGGTCCAGTTGTTAATTTTTCTTTTGTCACACGAAAGGTGTCAGAGCAGCCCCAGTGACCAGTTGGTCTGTTGTCACACAAACCTATTTTAGAGCAGCTGAAGCTGCCATTTGTTCGGTTGTCACATAAAGCTATGAGCAGCTCCAGCTGTCAGTTGTTCTGTTGGCACAAAAACTATCTCTAGCAGAACAGGTCCTGTCAACAATAGGGAAGCGTGTTGCGCTCACATGTCAAATACTAAATCACATGTAGTCATCTGTTTCCCTCACTGTTGAAATTGCTTCTAGGAAAGAAAGAAACCATGAAAGCTTTCAGCGTTGCAACTTTCACCAGAGTATCTGCAAACACATCGAAAAGACACTGGCTAAGTTAGAGTAGCCTTCTTAGCTTGTTACTGTTGCAGGAGTCATGAACCCTGCAATCATACATGTTACTTTTCACTGGACTGCTTGGTGTTTATATCATGACAGGAGCAGACTTCATCAGGAAGTCAAATGTACTACTCTGCTGTACCTTGATGACCACTTAGGTTGTTGCTTATGCTTGTGTATGTACAGTAGCTGTTGCCAGGGAACCTGCAACGAGTTGAGAAAGTAGCCAAGCAACAGTGTTAGCTGTGAACACAAGACAGCTTTCAGGCGGCCCAACGTTTGATGAGCATTCACATTGGATGACATGGAAGTATTGTGAAGCCTCCTAGAGCACTGCATATATTGCAGCTAACAAATGCCTTACTCCTGAAAACAAGATGTCTGCCGGTTGTAGCTATGTAGTTTTTATCTAGTTGTATGCGTGCAGATGAAATCTGCAGGACGTCATCTAAGCCACTGGGGTATTAGCTGTCCTGAGCCCTGTGATCTCAGCTGATGGCCTGGATGTAGTTGGAGGCTGGACACCGTACCCTGCACCACAGACAGCATTAACTCACACTGTGTCAAACACGAACACTACTGCTGAAATCTACATTTGACAATAAACAAAGGAGGGGAGAGAACTGTGGGCTGCTCATCTTCTGAGTGGTCTGCCAACTGTTATTCAGAGGATGCCCACCACTGGGTGCTCCAGGAAGTGGAGGACTACAACTACGTATCAGAAACTGTCGGAAAATGGCAGTATCCCTCGCTGTATTAAAACAGAATCAACTTTTACTCAGACCAACTATGATGCATCATGAGAAAAGTCATGAATTTTTTTTTGTTTTTTAATTTATTGTCCTTTGGCAGCTAAGGTTTGGAACAGACAGTGTTCACACAGAATAATCTCCCGTGACAATTGAAAAACGCGTCTCCACCATGCTGCTGTAGGCTCTAATGACAGGAAAAAAAAAACATACAAGTAAAAAAAAAAAAGAAAAAGAGAAGAAAAAATGCATTGTACAAGAAATATAAGATTCAAATGGTAAACAGAAAAAATGCAGATATTTCATTGTTTTCTTGTGCCTGGCTTTCTCCAAGTGGTTTGCAGTGCCTTTCTTCAAGACTAACTTAGTGGAACTTGCGAGATGTCTGCGTCATTTGTGTTAGGGAACTCTTTTGTACTGTTAGGTTGAATGTGTGTACATGGAGTGTACAAGGAAAACAGGCCTTGAACCTGAATATACCCTGAAGCTGAGAGTACCTTACAGATCATACACTTATATTTGTCTTTTGTACTGAATGAAATGTTCTGCTTGCTGGCATATTTTATGGGGGTGTTAACATGGGTTGTTATGTAGTGTGTACGTATATGTTGTGTGGAGGATAAGCACAGGGAAAATGTTCTTGCTTTATTACTGAAGAAATGGCGACAGTTTTTGTATGTCTGGACCGCAGGTCACTTTATGGCTTTCGGTAATGAATTTGGTAATCAGTGATTTCCAGTAATTAATTAGGCATCATGCCTCTTTCTATGCATTTGAGCCCTGGGCAGAATTCTGTGATGCAAGAGCCAGTTTGAACTAGGAGAAGTTATGGAAAGAGCCTGCACTGGATGGCTTTTATATACATGTATCGGTACCGGCACTTTGATACAGACAGTTTTCTTGAGGTATGTGAATCAGTTCAGCAGTGTTTGCTGTATGTGTGTGGTGTATATAGCAGCAGTGTGTAGATGTATAGCGTATGTCATTACGGAGATCACATGAGTTATTTGTAATTGTACGTGTGTGTGGAAAGGTTGAGTGGTGAGCAGGTCTGGTCAAGGTACTAGTCACATCCATACATAGAGCCCAGGAATCACTTTTGCAAAACTTCATAAGATGTCGTCTAGGTTACAGCGCCATAAGGAGACCTGATTTAAGAGAAAAGTTATGAGAAGTTGATTTACAAAGTTTTGTGAAAGTGGTTTCTGGACAGAGCCCTGTGACCTCTGGCCAGATACACACATCATATCTGCTAGATGACTGTAGCAGAACACACCACCATCAAGTATATATCATATAAACACCCATATCATGCTCAATACAAATATGGTCATCACAAATTTTTTTCTTTTTTTTTTCACAGTTAGTAAAACACAAATACAAATTGAGTTTCCACAGTGGACTTTTTGAACTAGTTGAAGCACAGTGATGTCACCGATTCTTTTGAACTGCTAATCCTCTAATTGCTATGTTCAGCATTAGTATACATGTATCACCATATCTGTATCTATATTTAAATTGCAAATTTAACAATCCTTTTAACAGAAAAAGAGAAAAGCTTATATCACTGTGTTTCACAACGTTCAATTTGATCCAAAAGTCCCGCTGGAGAAACTCAGTCTTCAGTTGTATTTTATTCAACGTGTAAAAATCTTGACCATATTTGGAATCTGCGTGACATTGGCTTTTAGATGATGCATACTTCTCTTTTTAAAGGAGTGATAGAGAATAAATGTTCACAGAACACTTTTCTTCTCTTGTTTTAACGAAGTTCACAGAATTCCACAGAATTCCACAGGGCACTTGTAGATGACTCTCTTAGTGCCCAGGTCTAGATTCCGGGTTTATTTGTCACTGAGGGATTTTACGTAGGAGAAAACCACTTTACATTACATGCACTCATATTTACCTCTTTGTTTCATTGTTGTAAAAAATAAATATTTTTAAGTTTATTGTATTTGGAAAAAATGCAGAATTTACATATGTGTCCGGTTCAGTTTGTTCTAGTGCTTATTTTACCTTTTATTTGGTACAGGATTATTTTTATGCAGTGTTGGATTGCAGTTATGTTAGATGTTACATTTCTGGTCTGTGTTGACTTGGTGTTATGCTTTCTATATGTATGTTCCATTAGCTGTATATATTTACCACTTACAAGTTCATTTGTTGTTACATCTCATATTTGCAAATAAGTTTGCATTTGATTTACCCTCTTTACCAAACCTTATGGACTTTGGGGTTATTGATTTGTTTACCCCTAACCTGTTTGTTTTGTTTCTACTTAAACCCTTGTTTTAAGTGAAAGCTATCCAGGTGTACAGCGATAGGCTGTATGCATGACAGATGCAGCTTGCAGTCGTGTGTGTTTGTGTGTTACTTATCCGTGGCCTTTGTGGCCAAGCTCTGCCTTGTTTAACAGGCTGGTGTGACAAAGGGCTGTGGTATGCATTCACAGATGTTTACATTTCAACAGGACTTGTCAACCTCCACTGTGAAGCAATGCAATTATGATCAGAGAAAAGTGGAGACCTATCAAGACTTGACATCGACATTCTAATGAATTGTATAGATTTACTATGATATTCCTCTAGCTATTGAGTGCATTTGTTTCATTAGATTGTTTTAGATGTTGTCCAGTCTGCATAACTTTTTAGCTTGTTTTAACTGTGCATATGTTTGAATTAACTGTTCTTGTTTTTTTTTTGGATATCGAGGTATGATGATTGTTGAATGTGTTACAAGCTTGACTTACTCTATTAGCATTATTGTTTTCCTCTGCCTGTGGAGAGCTGTTTGGTGGTTAGTACATATGTTTTGGTTGGTTTAATTATATTTGATGTTGGATTGTATATTATCAGCCCATTTTCATCCATATTTGTATTACAGACAAAATTGTAAATATGTACAGTGATGTGATTATCAATCATAGAATTTTGTTCTGACTCTGTTTTGCCTTGACACCAACTGTTCAGAAAAGCCTGTGCTAAAATTTTGCTGAAATTGTTTTAGTTTTTGAAAAAAAAAAATATGAAAAATACCTGCAGCAACTGATTTTGCATTTTTTATTGTTCAGTTGCAGGATGAAATCCACATGAAATAAAGAAAAAACAAAAAAAGAGACCAAGAGCACAAAAACCAACTGTCAATGTAGGCTAGTCTGTTTATGTTGCTAGTACTCATTTTGATATGGTTCAAGTAAGACTAACCTTGAACTGCCTGATAAGGTAAAGTAAACTGATGTCTTCCATTTTGTACAGTGCTACTGTTGACCTCCACCCCATGCCCCAAGAGCCCTGCTACACATTGGGGGCAGATACTGACTTTTTCTACCCTCATTCATCAGCACCATCACCATCACCATCATCATCCCCTACCCTGCCTGGGATCACAACCATATGTTACACTCTGCTTTATGTAGATATTTTCCACAGTAATATTAAATATTGAGAGGCCTAAAGCTGGAGAATGTTCAATTTTGGACTTAATGTAGTGCTTTGTCAACCATCCAATTGTTACATAGACTTTTCAAGGTAATATGTAGAGACAAACAATCAAACTTCAAAGAATTTGCTATAAGAGGACTTGCATCCTCTTTGTGGCAGATTCATGCATATTTACCTGATTAGTAATAAGTTTTACTTAGTCAACACTGCCATAAATTATTAATCCAGGACACTAATCTCTATGACAATATGACCTATTTATCTTGTGAGGAAGGAAATCTCTCATCACTGTAGCATTTAGTTATCAATAGTACAGGATTATGCCGAAAGGTTTTAGCCACGGAACGGACTCAGTCGTTGCAGTGAAATATTTCAACCCTGTGACAATCAGGTTTACTTTTGTACTTGTTCGTAAGTCTGAAGTGGAATAGGCAGTGTAAAACTGAAAGGAAACAGTACTTGTTTTATGATACCTATGATCATTGATCTATTCACTACAGTTTGTTATTGGCGCTTAATCTAAAAATTGAATTGTTTATTTTTTTAATTTAACTGGTATGTAAAGATTCCTTAAGTTTTTCATGGAAGGCAGCTTTAGAGTGAAGGAGAAGAAATCTCATATTTAGGTTGCTATGACATGAAGACTTATTTTTTTTCTTAAAGCCAGTTAAGGTGAATTTGTCAATATTTATGTAGGCAGTTTTGAAATATTGCACAAAATGTTCAGTAGTCAGTTATTCAGGTGAAGAAAAATCATTTTTTGTGAGTTTATATTTCTTTTTTAGTTTTGCTTTGTCCTGCTACTCTATATGATAGTAGCATTATGTAACGTTAGAGTGTACATCATGGGTAGAATAGGTGAGCTTCGAGGTCAAACTCTGTTATTGTTAAAGGTAAGAAAAGTTCTAACATACCATGTGACCTTGTGGAAATGCTTGGCAACTATTTCTGATTACATTTACTATAACATACGCGTCAAAGAAAAGTGTCACATGAAGTTATTTAGAGTAGACAAACATTGGAGAAAATTGAGGAGCTGGAAGTGGGTTAAGAAGCTCGAGAATGAAGAAAGCATTGTTTGTACCTCCTTAGCACTGTGAAACTACCTTTACATCATAAGAGTTTGAACTTGAACCTCCTATATCGTGGAGCATGGACTTTATGAGGACAGAAGGGTTTTAACTGAACATCACAAACTTGTCAGCTTGTATTTACATGGTTTCATCACTTCTATTTACCCAGAAATACCAAAGGGCATATGCACTTTTCAGAAGTTGCTGTTGATGTATATTTTGTATACCGGTGTGGGATTATACACTTCTCCAGAAGTATTACACTGGATCAGGAACTCTTCCATTGTGTACTTGTGCCATTATACTGTAGCGTGTATGCGAGAGTACAACAGGAATCTGCCCCATGTTCTTCTCAGGCTGATCAGTCAGGCTACAGATTGAGTGGTCACAGTGCATGACTACCTAGTGGTCACCGTTTGCATTCTGCCCTTGGATTATTTATACCTATATTGCTTTGATTACTGTACATTGATATTTAGATAATAAGTTTGGGTTAATTTTGGTGTGGATCTGAATAATAAATAAAATATCATAACTATTTCCTGAAGTTTTCAGCCTTGGCTTTCACGCTAGTTCTTGTATGTCTCAGTAGGTCCCATGTACAGTCTCCACTGTTTAATGCCATACTTCAATGAAAATACAACAAATAATTTAACCTTAGCTGTTTTGGAAGAGGACTGAAACATATCTTAAAGGTCTTCTTTGATTGAATTACTTATTTCATTGGCGTTTTACACCGTACTCAAGAATATTTCACTCCAAAGCCTTTTTGCAGATGATGTGAGATACAATGTACTTTAACAATGTGTAAGTGCATTTAGGGTCTGATGCTATCTTTTAAGGTTCATCACTTCCACAAAAGTGTTCCAATGGCAGTCAGTTTCATGGGTGGAGGAAACAGAAGGCTTGGCATTAACCTCTGGCAGTAAGGTACTGCTTAAAAGATATGCTTCACCATACTGGTGGACAAGTGGTTTTCAAGAAACAAGACGACAGCCTAATTCCATTTGGAAGATCTGCCAGCCAACACATGAATGAAATTTGCTGACCTTGGATCAGTGCTGTTGTGAAGGTGCTAAACACAGATATGAACTCTTACTTGAGAAACTGTCGAAGTTGAGTTGAGCTGATCCAAATGTTATCACATACAAATAATACTGGACATGCATGTGTGGAAAATGAAATGGAATACTCAAAGGGGCATTATCCATTAAAATATTTTTACTGCTTGTTTTGAATATCAGGCTTGAACAGGTTCTCTACATTATTTCACTCACCAAGATATGCTTGGTATTTGTATCCTGGACATGACGACACCCTTTGGCCAGAACCGCTCGACGGATAATAAAAATGATATCTAGGATTCGTAAAGACTAGCATTATGCTATTGTGCGTAACTGACCCACGTTTTTGATGTTCGTTGAGAAAAGGACATTCTTACTTGAATTGACGTCACCCTACCATGTGCCATGACCCTCATAGCCAATTTCTGGATTCTTGTTCCTGTAATCGAGTGGGTAAAGCATGATTGCTCGACACTTATAGATCTGCAAGATCTGGCTCAGAACATAGCAAAGCTGGTGTGGCGTCTGGTATGATCACCAGTGATGAGGACTGAGGCGACGATGTAAAGTGATTGTTTTAGTCAGTTCTGCACAAGGATTCCCACTAAATTCGTAGGCATAACAGTAACAGCTCAACTGTTTACAGTATAAATGCTCATCAGCAGCTCTCATTTACCTTATATGATTCTTCAGTGGTTTTACAACATGTTATAAACATTTCTCATTGCTGGCAGAGGAAACCATAGTTCTTAGCCAAATTTTTGACAAACTTCGGTCACAATTGTACCTCAAAGCATATGCAGTAACAAGCCTGATCACTTGTATTTGTTCAGAGCACCCAACCTATCAAGTGACAAGCCTGGTCATCTGGCTTCGTTCAGTGGAAGCCTGCCTTCTTCGTCCACACAACTACAGGCCGCACTGGCATTCCGCATGAAAAATGCAATGTAAAGTACATGTATTAGTGCCGTCTGGTGGTTTGCGGGGTAAACAGGCCAAGCGACAGGGGTGGTTATTAGAAAGGCTCTTGTCAAACATTTCACCATGAGATTTTGCTTCGTATGCTTGGCGTCCAATTCAGCATGATTTTGGTCATATAAGTTCGTCTCCTTGAAGCACAGAACTCTATGCTGATATATTGTGTATCATATTCATATACCCTCAATGGGACACCATGCAGAAGACACCTGATATGCCCTCCTTACCCAGTCACATTATACTGATACTGTACCTGATCCAGCCACTGATGACAATGGAACCAGATAATGCATTTGACACTTTCACAGCCATACACCACACTTTCACAGCCATACATGTCAGCTGACAGCAGCAGTATGGCTGTGAAAGGACATCAAGGCCAACTTGATTGCAAGGAGAAAAAGCTCTCTTTGAAACAAATAACACAATAACACAACAGCTATAAGAACATTGGCAAAATATATTTCTCGTTTCACAGCAGCTACCTGTTTAACTGGCACAACCACGAACATAAGGCTGGCCCTGATTGATTTTCTCATGATTTCAGAATATCAACAAACTTTACAACCTGTGTTTAAAACAAAATAAAGAACTAAAACCCAGTAGAATGAACAGAATTTTGAAAGAACATAAAGTAATGTAAACTAGGCTTCATATTTGTGATAGAGAGAAATATATGAAAATGGCTGCAAATATTTTTAAGAATACATTGCATTGAAAAAGCACTTTTTTTTTGGTTCAAATATAAGTTCAGCAGTACTGGCATGAGATAGTCATGTATGTGTGGCATACAATTTTTATAAAAATGAATTGAATGAAAAAAAACAGCTTAGTTAAGAAAGATATTGGCCCAGCTTTCTTCTAAGTGGTCAAACTATTTAGTGATGTACATGTACATATATTCATCTAACATAACATCTGGCATCATTAAGGTATTGCTATGTTCACTATCTAAGGCTGTTAAAATCGGACTGATAAATCCCCAGTTAAGGCTTGTCCATGTTGCACAATTTAGGGACTAGAGGTCACAACTCTGTAGTTACAATCGGGATTTATCAGGTAGCACTGGACATCTCGTTTAAACCTGGCACATTTTCTTTACGTAAATGACTTGACAACTAAAGAGAACACAGGTTTGTAAGGTGTTAAAATGATGGATAGATTTGGAAAAAATCTAAATTAGCTGACCATGAAGAGGTTTATGTACAAGTTAAGAGATTTATATATATATGTACAGGCCATCGTAGTCACAATGGGGCCAACATATAAACAGAGTCTGTAAGATCAACAAGATAATATAAAAAGTAAGAAAATATTTACACAAGACAGCCAGTTGAAATCCTGTGCTGGTTTCTCGGATCAGCGAGGCATCAGTAGAGAAGGCACGCTACATACCTGAACAAGATTGGTAGTTTTGAAATAAACTGTTCAAGTAGAGTAGAGCATGGAGGAAAGTCTTCCAAAATTTTTTAACAGAGCTGTTAATACACTTAGCCTATAACGTTGTGTGTGTAAAATGCCCACCATACTGTATCCATGAGTGGTCAGTGAGGAGCAAGTGAATGGGCACTACTGTGGTATTAAACACTCTATCAGGACTTTGAATACTAGCCTTGAATTAGTTTCACCACTTTAATTCAGCACACTGGCTACAAGTGTACTTCAGTTCTTGTCAACAGTTTACCTATGATTTCTCTAGACGATGACTGTAAAACTAAAAATGAAAGCTTTCTTCTCCACATAAATGACGAGACAGACATCACTAACTCCAGCTTGCCTTCACCAGCTCACCAACCTTCTCAGCCCCTACATCTCTTCTGCTCTGAACTCCCATCACAGTTTGCATAGATAGTGCCATTTCCAGTAAATGGTGAGGTAAGGGTGTATCCTAGCGTTCACAACAAGACAGGTGAGAACCTAACACAAAACAGTTACAAAAACAACCATCTTCCTGCTAACTTCACAATATCAACAGGTTAAGGTGTGTAGAATTTGTAGGTATGTATAGCAAGTTTTAACTTTACCTGAATATTAATAACTCTATATCCTGTCTTTTTTTGTCTTTTCTTTTATAACAATTCTGTCTCCTGTATGACCAGAAAAACTTGCCTGACTTCAGTAACCTTTACTTTAACAGTTTTAACTGGTTACAGATATTTCAATATTTTGGCTTAATGGAGAGTACTATTATATAACAATATACAAAAATTATCAATAAACAATTAACATTCATCTGCGATGGACCCAGCGGAAGTACAAACGGAACTAAAATTTTCCATACAGATCTATAAGGGTTTCCACACATGCATATTACACTTACTACAAATCTATAGTTTACTGGTCCATTTACAGTTGTTCCAAATAGCACCAAGTTAGACAACTCTTGCTCTAACCACTACAACTCCAATCATTCTTTCCTTTTTATTTTCAGTCAATTAACTGATTTTTCATCTTGCTTTTAGCCAATGTATTCTCAATGAACAAAGAGTGCCTATGTATGTACACTTAAGGAAGAATGTATATCACTTTATAGTACTACTTTAAATATCGTTGTTTGTCGATCCTGATTCAACAGTTATCTCTACAGACAACAAGAAAATGAGTATGAAAACTGTGAACATCTTTGATACTGGTCAAATCGGAAGCTGTACGATAACTGTACCAGTTGACGGATGTTCCACAGCAGGGACAAAAGTACAAACACAAAATACAGTCATTATTACTACTTGAATGGAGCATTATTGCAACCATGCAACTTGTATGAGTACAACAACATTAACTGTAACAATGTTGATAAATGATGGTGACATGCCAATGGGACCAATTATCAGGTTCTGCCCATTGCAAGAGGGCTGGTGGGGGTCTCCCCCTACCCTGACCCTGTCCCCATGTTATCTCACAACCATATCCAGTCCACACACTGCACACTGTACAATTCAAAGTCAGCCAAAGGTATGACTCAGAAAAACTCCCTCTTTCATTGTATACTTTTGTTTCATACATTTGACACAGGAACGTTTTCAAAGGTGTCTGATGTCAACATAGTCTGAAAACAAAGCAAAGCAAAACAAAATATTACTTTTTCAAACAATTATGTATTACAAGAAATATTTATTATTATGAGTTATACCAGTGCATTACGTGGATATATGGCCTGATACTTTGTCAAGATGATTATAAATTTTTGTCACATTTGGAAATATTGATCTTTGAGACGAACTATTGGGCCATATATCCACGCAACATCCTAGTGTAACAAATTTATCACAATAAACATTATTATGGACAACTTTTCTTGAATTAATTCTGGTACCTCAGCCAACACACATCGCACTTCCATGAATGATCAACCACTGGGCAACCACTATCGGCATCATGGCTCACATGTCTTGGGGCACTGACCACTCAGAGAAAATACTTGCTTTAAGTGGATTGCTAGAAAGTCATTTTCAAATCGTTTTGCTAAGGGTTTGTGCTTTAATTGTATAAAAAAGATTCAAAAAGAAACCTTTCTACATGTTATTGTTGTCAGCTGCTGTAATCATTGGAAAATGAGAGTGAAATTGTAACCCTTGCCTGTTTGGCAAATACAGTTGCTTATTCACCGCAGACAGACCAATCGGAAGCCTAGAATTTTCTCTGAATTGTGATGTATCAAGTATCGAGCTTGAATATCACAATGAAATATACAAATGTAGAAAAGATAGCTTCACTGACTTTCTGAGATAGGGACTCAAACTCTGTTCAAGAGCTTGCGATTTTGAAGCTCCACTAACAACAGTTCTAATCCTGAAGACAATACACATGTCAAATGTAGGATAACAATTGAGATCATTTATATCTCCAGCTAAATACACAAACCCAAAGCACAGAGCAAGCCAGTTTTAGAAGCTGATATACGCGGATCACAAAATGAAACTGCACACAGAATTTTGGTTATTGCAGGCACCAACGATCAATGAGAACGAAGAAATTCTTTATTTATGCAAAATGTAGGCACTTGCCTAGTGAAAAACAGAACACCAGACAATTTTTGTTGCACTTTTAATTCTGTCAGACTTAATAACGCTAATTTTCACTAAAGCCTGGGATAAAAAATGTGCGATCAATAATTTAAACCCAGAAATTCAGGAACACCCTTGGCAGACCTGTAATGAACATTTCCACATTTGATTTCACCTCCTTACTCAAAAATGTTTACATGACAATTGTCAGGAGTAAGGATAGAGGAGACTGGAGTGGCCAGCTGTCTGGGGAACATCATCTGAGCAGGCTGAGACAGCCGTCTTCCTGAAGTGATCAGTAATATGAAGTGTTACATAAAGGGGAGATCATTCACACTGTACCAGCACTTACCGTTAATGAACTGATTTCTTTTGATACGGCGCCAATTTCTTTGGCTGCTTTTTCTGCTTGCTGGGGAGAAAGAAGAAAAACCTATATGTCTGCTCTTACCTGGCAATGCTAACACCATCACAGAATATCATGAAAAGGTCGTTCTTTAGCCTATCAATGTACACAGTTACAGGCCTATTTCATTACAAGGCACAAATTTCAACTTGATGTTTTCTTACATCTGTTTTTAAAGTGACAGTTTCACTTAACACTTTGCTCAATTCTTAAACCAGCAAGCTTTCAATATGCACAGGACAGAAAATGTGTTTTGTTTCATTTATTTCTTGTTTGTGTGTGGGAGAATGAGAACGAAGATGTACCTCTTTCTCGGCTTTGGTCAGGGGTTTGCCGTTGCGCGTTGACCCGTTCTGTTTGCCCGCCCCACTGATGTCCATGGGGCAGACAAATCCCTCGCACTCAGAGTCAGACTTACTCCTCTTGTGACTAAATATACCAAACTTCTTGTGCTGAAACCAACACAAAACCACCTGTCAGATAAGGTCACACACATGTGGCCATAATACAGTGAGATAAGCCAGATAACTGACAGTATGAGGAAAGCTTTGCCTGACACGCCACATAATTGTGCATGTCTGGCTAGTTCGTGTACCGCTTCATAATAAACAACCTGGGGGGTATTTCAACACAGTAGCACTAATCTGTTGATTTCACAGAAATATCTGATTTTTTTTCAAAATGATCTCCAGTAAGTTCCTTTGTACTCATTTCAATATACAATGCCCCACTAGTGTGTAGCATGTGTTAATTTTTTTATTTATTGGTGTTTTACACTGTACTTAAGAATATTTCACTCACATGATAGCAGCATTAGAGTGGAAGGAAACCAGGCAGAGCCTTCCCACGTACAATTGGAGAGAACTCACAACAACCGAATTGGGGTCAACAAACTGCACTAGCATGTCAACCCCTCAGCCACAACAGGCCCCCGTATGCAATACAGAAACCACACCCATGCTGTGTACACCAAAACTGGGTACACAATACACTATACTTTAAGGCAGTAGAGCTGTAAGACAGCAGCCCGTTCCCACCTTGACTTTGGCGTTGATAGCCAACGGGACAAACCCTGGTGAGGACTCATACTCTCGCTTCCTCATCTGGGTTTCATGACCAATCAGAGCCACGAAGTGAGTGTTGAGATGTCGTCGTAGCAACGTCTTATTGGTTGGTATGGAGAGAATCTGAGCAAACAACTCCGCATTGAAACGAGGCTCCAGAATCTGAGGAGAAAGAAAAACAGGATTAGCACTCGGACAGGAATAATGTTCAAGTCTCTTCTAAAGCCGATGTGTGAAAAAATTGTTTTTAACTCTACTGGTCAAAGACCAAAAGAGGTTATGTACTAGCAAATTGTTCATCGTCTTTCCTTCTCTCTGTCTGTCTGGTGTCTGTTAACTTTTCTTTCAAAACACTACTCCTACAGTTTTTATCTGATTTCAACAAAACTTGGTTAAGTACAGGTTACATCGAGATACATAATTTGTAGTATCGATTTTCAATTTTGACAACCAGTTGTCCGTCTGTCTGTCTGTTCATCCAGAATATGTCAGCATTTTCAAAAATCAGCCAAAAATTCTAGACTGTGTTCATGTGAGTATGGCTGGGAACGTGTTGGTTTGTGATATGGGTGATATGTACTAACCATGAGTGCCCCGTGCACCCCACTGCCCCGTAGGTTAGGGGCGTACTCAGACAGATCAATGGTTCTCAGCCACTCCATCACACGGTGGTTGGTCCACAAGGCCACATACTGTGGCTTACCCTGAACTTCTGCCTGGAACAACAAGGGCAGACAACTCAGTGCAGGAAGTCTGTGCTTAACTACCAACACTGGCTCTGTACACAGTAGAATGGTTTGGTGTAACATCCATAGATCTCCACATGACAAAACACTGCTCACCAGAACAATTTGGCTCCTCTCTTAAGAGATGCTGTCAACACACAGATCAATTTGTAACACATCTGTTCCTAGAGCCCCTCTTATCATTCAAGACATGAACTCTGTTTTAATATCTGATTTCTACCTCCTTGTAAATTACTGAGATGGCAAATGGCTTCTTGGCACATTGTACTGCAATTGGTATTGCTTTTCAATTCAAGTTTAACACAAGGGGATACCCTTATAATGAGGGATACGGTTGGGTCCCTTGGGCCTCACCTCTTCAGGTAAGGGTCTTCGCCTCAGACATGTGGGGTTGAAGTTGTTCAGTCTCAGGATCTGTATTCCACGCTTGATGCTGGTGTGATGAAGTTCACTCGTTACCTTCAGGTGTAACAGGTCCTCCTGCAATCACAAGGCAAACAGGTGATAAACAAGTGGCAAGTGTAAGGTCCATTGGAAGAATTCTGAGAAGAAAATGAAGGCAGAGACACACAAGGATTCCTCCAATTCTGGTTAGATGATAGGCACTATTTGACAAAGCACATGTCCTATGGGCACTCCAACCACTGATCACATTGTCCTTACCACTGTACAATAATGCAACATTGCCCTTACCACTGTACAATAATGCAACATTGCCCTTACCACTATACAATAATGCAACATTGCCCTTACCACTGTACAATAATGCAACATTCTCCCATCCATTCTGGCATCATAGAAGTTATCTTTGTACTGGGGAAGTCCAATGTCATCTAACCACTCTGCAACATGAGTAGAATATTAAAATTAGCAAACTGAACTGATAAAACATTCTTGCAAACAAACAATGACAACCCTCCAAAGAGATTTATATATGAGATTGGTATTTCGGAAATCTCACCAATCAAAAACACCATTACTCCGTGAGACATCACAATAAAAATGTGTGAAGCAAAGCTTTACTGGCATGCTGTACTTACTTGTCACCCAGTCTTGGTCAATTTCCCCAAACTTATCTGTGGAGCTTCCACCCACAGCCTGCAAGGCCAACTGTAACTTCTTCCTGTGCAGAGGATTTTTCAAACCCAACTCCTACAACGAGCGAAGATTGTGGTTATATTCATGTCAAATGATAACAAGTTTACTTCAGGAGGATCCATTTTACACAAGATACAAATTGGTTCACTGTCAAGCTAGGCGTAGAGGCCAGTGTAACGCCAAATGTTAAGAATTTTCCACATAATTTGCCTAACTATAACTTGTGATGCAATGCTAATGAAGTTCCCATCTCAATGCAAAGTTTATTCCTCTCCTGTGCTCCATGTTATTTAGTGTGTATCTCCCTTACAACGAGGTCAGAGCTCAGTCTCTACTACACTCTGTTACCAGCAAGGATTATGGTCTTGTTCATCTTAGTTACTTATGGTCACTTCGCCATGTGACACTATATAACCAATTGTCAGCTCAGAACTTATCAGTAGTTATGCCCATGTGTGAGAAACGAACATCACCGCAAAAGGCTTAAATTCCACTTTCATCCAGCTTCTTTCAAACAGGCCATGATGAACACAGCAGGTGTTTCTTTCTGCTTACCTTTTCCAGATCGTGTGGTGACGCTCGCAAAAGTTGTTCCCCGTTCTTCACCCAGCGTCGGCAGTCAGCCACGTACATGTTCAAGCCAATGTCATGCATCCAGGACATCACACGGTCCGTGTCCCAGCGCGCAAACGGGATGTTCATGTCCCTAAAACAAAGAACATCCTTAAAATAGCAACCACTAACAAATGGTCTATGCCAACTGCCGAATGTGTTGTCTGTTAGTACGTAGTATGAATTGCTAACACAACTTACCTTATAAAACAGTTATCTACAATGTAGCTTTAGTCCAAGTTCAGTGGCTGACATTAATAACATAATTTGCACTCTCATCCCTGACAAATGATAATCAGAACATTTCATAAATTTGAAGACAGTCGTGTGCAGTAGAAGCCCCATTAGCTGACTGGCCTTTGGTTTACAGTATAACACAGGCTGTCACATGGGCAGTATCATACAGACATTAGCTGACTGGCCTTTGGTTTACAGCATAACACAGGCTGTCACATGGGCAGTATCATACAGACATTAGCTGACTGGCCTATGGTTTACAGCACAACACAGGCTGTCACATGGGCAGTATCATACAGACATTAGCTGACTGGCCTTTGGTTTACAGTACAACACAGGCTGTCACATGGGCAGTATCATACAGACATTAGCTGACTGGCCTATGGTTTACAGTACAACACAGGCTGTCACATGGGCAGGATCATACAGACATTAGCTGACTGGCCTATGGTTTACAGCATAACACAGGCTGTCACATGGGCAGTATCATACAGACATTAGCTGACTGGCCTTTGGTTTACAGCATAACACAGGCTGTCACATGGGCAGTATCATACAGACATTAGCTGACTGGCCTATGGTTTACAGTACAACACAGGCTGTCACATGGGCAGTATCATACAGACATTAGCTGACTGGCCTTTGGTTTACAGCATAACACAGGCTGTCACATGGGCAGTATCATACAGACATTAGCTGACTGGCCTTTGGTTTACAGTACAACACAGGCTGTCACATGGGCAGTATCATACAGACATTAGCTGACTGGCCTATGGTTTACAGTACAACACAGGCTGTCACATGGGCAGGATCATACAGACATTAGCTGACTGGCCTATGGTTTACAGTATAACACAGACTGTCACATGGGCAGTATCATACAGACATTAGCTGACTGGCCTATGGTTTACAGTATAACACAGACTGTCACATGGGCAGTATCATACAGACATTAGCTGACTGGCCTATGGTTTACAGTATAACACAGGCTGTCACATGGGCAGTATTATACAGACATTCAGACTAGACTAGGATGAACATTCACAGAATATGATCTCCAAGGCTCAGCTAAAGCCAGCCATGAATCTGTTCCATTGTCCAGCTGAATGTAGTGTAATGGATGACGGGTTTACCCTGCGGGTCACATAAAAAACTGGAACTCAGCTTTTCACAGTCAAAGTCCAGCACCAAATGAGCCAAATGAAAATTCCCCCAGAAGCTGTTGTATAAGCACCAGGAAGCTGTTTCTGTCACAGTAACAAACGTGAATTCACTTACCCGGGTCCCTTGATATCCCTGGACCAGCCGAGTCTAGGCCCTGCCGTGGCCCTCACTCCACCGCGCTTAAACTCCTCTGGTCTGTCCCCTAGGTTCTGAGAGCTGCTCCTCTTCAATCTGCAACACAGAGGTGGGCGTTTGGGTGACGAGAGTAATACACCTGAAGTTGTGGCTTTGTGAAAACACCTGAAGTCATGGCTTTGTGAAAACACCTGAAGTCATGGCTTTGTCAAAACACCTGAAGTCATGGCTTTGTCAAAACACCTGAAGTCATGGCTTTGTGAAAACACCTGAAGTTGTGGCTTTGTGAAAACACCTGAAGTTGTGGCTTTGTGAAAACACCTCAAGTTGTGGCTTTGTGAAAACACCTGAAGTCATGGCTTTGTCAAAACACCTGAAGTCATGGCTTTGTCAAAACACCTGAAGTCATGGCTTTGTCAAAGACCTGAAGTCATGGCTTTGTCAAAACGCATCATGTCACCGCTTTGTCAAAACTCATGAAACAGCTCCCGATCATTTTCAAGGATGGACATTCATGACAGTCTTCAATACTTCTTAATTTATTTATTTAATTGTTGTTCACTGCCAAATTCAAGAATTATTTTGCCTGTACGACGGCAGTCAATTTTGTGGGAGGGGGAAACCAGAGTGCCTACCAATCCCTACCAAATGTGACATGCACCACACTGTGGAGAACAAGTGGTTATCAATGAAGGTCAGATTGTGCACAAGGTCACAGAAGCAATGAAGGTCAGATTGTGCACAAGGTCACAGAAGCAATGAAGGTTAGATTGTGCACAAGGTCACAGAAGCAATGAAGGTCAGATTGTGCACAAGGTCACAGAAGCAATGAAGGTCAGATTGGTCACAAGGTCACAGAAGCAATGGAGTGAAGGTGGGGAATATACAAATTCCATGTCCTCGGTGTGGGTTGGACTCGCACTTTATGTGTGCCAGTGATTGTAATGAATGCACCTCTAACCACTAACCCACTCTGTGACTCCCCTTGTCAAGAAAGTGTTATAAAGCATAGGACATCTCTACCTAGATTCCACTCATCTGACTGATTGCAATATAAGCAGGAAATGTTGAATGATAATTAACTATGCATATGTTCCAGGTAAGCCAGCTTGTCTCTTTTTGGGGACAAGGTGGGGAAAGGATTGCCTGTCAGTGCACATCCTGTGCACACATGAAATGTCAAACAGGTTAATTACAGGTATCCCAAAGGTTGGATGTAGACATGACTGTCAAAACTCTCACTTACTTCCCAAAGAACCTGCGTATGCCTTTCTTCTTCTTGGTCTCATAAGGCACTGTCCCTCCGTTGGCAATGCCTGCATACCTGTGGTGAATTTCATCACTCTCTTCTGAGCTCACTGTAACAATGAATCATTATGTTCACTTTCTTCTGAGCTCACTGTAACAATGAATCATTATGTTCATTTTCTTCTGAGCTCACTGTAACAATGAATCATTATGTTCACTTTCTTCTGAGCTCACTGTAACAATGAATTATTATGTTCACTTTCTTTTGAGCTCACTGTAACAATGAATCATTATGTTCACTTATCTATCTTTAGGAACTTAAATTTCATACAAAGCCAACTCACAATCTCTGTCTAATGTACACAAACAAATTACATGCAATATATTCTTAACTGTTCTTTAACCCTATTAAACCAAAAATATTGACATCCCCTATTACAACTTCATCATAAAATTCTCGGTTTATGCAGTTTGACGAGATTTTTCATACATTTACATGTTAATAAATAGGTGAACACAAGCAGGTGCACACATTTAGCTTATAACTTAATACTTTTATATATAAATGTGGCTTTAAAACAGTGCTGGTTAAGAGGGCACTAAACTTCTAAAACCATGCTGAAATATTATCACACTTCGATTCCTTTTTTCTCAATTCCAAGGCTTTAAAAAAGTAAACTACATCATATCAGTCTGAAGAGGGTAGTAACTGTTTAGGTTACATGAGAGGACAACGGGGATATCAGGTATATATTGGATGCATTAGACTGATGTATTATGTGACAGAGGTTTGTATGTCTAACATGCATGTCATTAGCAATACTGAAGCCCAGGCTGAAGAAGCGATTAGATTTAAACTGAAACTCGCAGGTAAATTCTGAAAATTATTGTTCAGGACATGAAAAGGAGTAACGAGGTGGCAGAGTATTAGTAACAATTATGGAATTTATTTGATTATATTTCACGGAGTAGCACTTCATGCTTGTTCCTGATTTCATGCCTCTGGTTCCTATGACAACGGTTGTCATGGGGATCAATCCCAAGAGGCCATGCTGATCATCAGGTGATGGTTGTCATGCCGACAATGTAAATTTGTATAACCTTCACCAAGGTTAGGCGCCGAGCAGCTCCGTTTCCCCGACTTTATTCGCAAAAAAGTTTTACCAAGTGTTGGCAAGCCTCTTGGCTTTTTGTCACGGTCTTCGACATTGGGATCTTTGGGTAACGTACCATAGCCGGGCTGTATGTTATGGCGCTTGGAGTTAGGTGGAGTCTGCAACACAAATGAGATAAATTAAGATAAATGACAAAAAGCCACAATGATCAGTAAAAACAATGTCTGGGACACATATATGTAATACATGAATCATGTTTGCCAGTTCATGGCATAAGTTATTCTCAGTCATTTGATCAATAACTTTGACTACTGTTAAGTTAAGATTTCAACCATGGTATTAGGGACACTACAAACAGTATCTACAAACTCCTTCTTTTTTGTTCAAGCAGTTTTGTTTTTTCACCACAAAAATAATATCTGGCAGTAATGGCACCTTAAGATAATATGTTTCACTTCTAACAGGGTACTTAATGTTGGGCTAGCTTAGTTATACATGAATTAATCCGTGTACATGAATAAGTGTCCCAATATTACATTCCACAGATAAAGGTTGACAAATCAGTGTGACGTCTTCAGTGTTCGACAAATCCCTTACAACATAAACTCTGTGGTTCTTTTTCTTCAAAAGAATCTTAAAAATAAATAAATGATTTTCAGATATTGTTTTCAACTGTTATTGTTTTACGATACTTCATCATGTTGTATTACTTTCCCTTTAACTGTGAGCAAATGATCTGACACACCTATCTACATGGACTTTTATTCACTTGTAACACATGTACCAGAAATTTATATATATCAAAATATTGTACATTTTCACTGTTATCTGGAATTTCCTGTCAGAGTGGTATAAGTGGTGAGCAATTTAACATGAAGTAATCATAGGGTAATGTAATGCAATCCTTCATTTATTCCCTTCTTCTACTAAAATCTTAACATTTATAATAACTGCCATACTTGGGATTTATGAGAACACTAGAACACATATGGTAATATGAGCCAGTTTTCAAGATAAATGAATAACACTAATACACAACAGTGATTAGCTGTACTGGACTAATCAGTGCTAGATAAGAAGGCATATGGTTACAGAAGGACCTACAGTCCCAGCTTCTCCAAATCTGTTCAGAATAAATTTAAATGGTTCTCAGAAGATTAATCTACATGAATACCACAGCTGACCTTAATCATCCCTTACACTGGTCAGGATTATATTTAAGCCAGATCTTGAAGCATTCTAAAACATTTCCTACAGAAGTTTCTAAAAGCAAGAATCTTAGGCTAGCTGTTAACATGTTACTAACTCATCTGCAATTTGAACGAATGCCTGAGGACATGGAGCTGTTAGCTCTGTAAAAAAAGGTACATAATAACAGGAGACAGATGCAGAATGTTAACCTGTCTGAGCATCTTCACTCTTAAAGGTTCATGGTGTAAGTTGTTTTCCCCACAATGGATTTTACAGGATTTACCAAACATCTAATACGTACAACATCCATGTCTCTTTCTACCAAGACCCAGATGTACAGACAACATACACTACTAGTTGGTCTCCCTCCCTCAACAATGCCACAGCCCATCAATGTTAAAGTAAGAAGAGAAAAGTTACATGTTACTACTTGGACACCCCTGAAAGACTACTCCAGAAACCATGATGGTCTTCATATAAGAGTACACACTCAACCACATATACTGAACACGTTTGTAGCTCTTGATAGAAAGGAAAATAACTGCTTGTCTTAACCTTTATCTGATTACCTTTATCATTTACAACAAAAACCTATTCACTCTCTTAGTATCTGGAGGTTTTGGACAGATTACTACACAAAATCCCCATTTTAAGCACAAATGACACTAAGACACATCTCTGATACTGAAGTACAATGCACATTTGTAAATGATCCGTGTACACTATGTCGACCTACATGTTGAATTAGAGATCCAAACACATCACAAACAAAATGTCAGTGTATCCTGTCAACTACCTGGTTAGGTATGAACCATCAAACATGTTAACCACCAATCACACAACAGGCTGGTTACCACTCTAACAACATCCCTTTATATGAAGATGCACACAGTCCAACATGGTCAAATCTACAACTACACCCACACTCTACCCTTGTGTTAAAGTTACAACGCTAAATTCCAAAAGAGCCTGTGAGGCACTTGTGTTTTCAGAAATATTTACTCTGCTTCAGATACAGCGGTACACACAAACAGCGGGAAAGCGTGTCGGCTACTTTTGAGGAGTATGGGCAAACACCAACTGTGAACACTTTACCACAAATGGCTACAGAGATATACTCTCCACATTTCTGTGTTGATTACTTCATTGCACTGTTCGCTCTAAACTCAAAAACATCTAAGAGATCAGGTTTATGATTGGAGGAAACTTGGCTCTTCTTGGAGGGCAATTAATGCATTGATACCAAAGGATAGTCTGAAATACTGTTTGCACAAGGGCATGATAATTAGAGGGTACATATAATGCACATGCTATGATAGGCCATGCTATTTTTTTTTTTCTTTTTTTTTGACTTATAATGTCAAGTCTTCAGAGATAGGTCTTTCACTTCCTCATTCATAATGATCATCTGAGCAGCCAGCTTAGCAGAGCATATTACAGAAGTTAAACCATCCAGACAAACATTCCCATCCAGAAAGGTTTTGTTCATACAAGTGAGCAATGCTGTCACAATCCTTGATGTAGGCCAGCACGTCACATTCATCGGTAAGAGTCCAGCAATCTCATGCACAGATCTAGTATCATTCTTCTAGCAAGAGCGCAGGGAGATGGGTTTTATTTTGTCTCTTAATTTCAACAACACTGAAAAAGTCAGTGCTTAGCAGTAGTACACTGTGGCAAAAGCTGGAAGGGTAAGCATTAGCCAGCCAATACAAGGTGTCAATACAACAACAGCCAACAGATATGCATTGCCTAAAGGCTAACCAATCATAGCTCTTTACAGAGCAGCCAATCTACTAATGTGGCAATGTATAGAGTTATGAAAGGGGCCATTCTATTGGCTATTACAGCTACGATGTCAGCTAGTCAAAATGTTTATTATGGATACTCACGAGGAAAGGCAGAATGGGTTGCTATTATATGAAATAAAACCACAGGAAAAAATAACAAACCACTGTTAGTACAAAACTGGAATAAAATGTCAACAATGCTTTTAGTTCATGCCAGTAACATGACACCAACAAAAGGGTCAATAACAATTGATTTTTAATAGTGGTTTTAATCAATTCTCTGAATAACTCAATCATTCAGTTTTCATTACCTGGTCCTGTGTCTGCAAATGGTAGAGAAAAGCATCAATCCTCTCTTTAAGTACCTACTGACTTTAACAACAATTCAAATTTCCCCTCCATTTACAGCTCTAGGGGGAATTAACGTAATGAGATCTGATTTAAACCCTGGTGACAATTTCAAAGAGATAGCTTCATATCATAGATGACCTGAATAAACGTGGTTTTCACATGCAGGACAGGAAGCTATCTATCACATCTACTGACACCCCCTCCCCTGTTCCACTCCCAAAACTTATCCGAGGTGTTACTAAAGCCTACTCCTGACTTCTCGGGGAAGGACTACAAGTGGGAACTGTGACTTGTGCCCACCTTCGGTTTTTGTGGATTGAGGTCCTCTAAACTGTTAGACCGCACTATCGTCCTGGTGGGGGTGGTGCTGGAGATAATTGAGGGGGGGCTGCCTCCATTATGGTGAAGAGGTTTGTGGGACTGGGGATGGTCTGCATAATTTACTGTCAACATACAAAACATCATATTGAACACAAGCTCTGACAATTTTGGTAAAAAGAATACAATACATAAATTTTCTAAAAACCGCCTCATTTCACTTAAAAATAATTGTTAAGACTTTGTAAGATTTATACCATTCATTAGAAAATCTCTTTTTCGCAAAGATTGGGTCATTTCTTTGAATAAATGTATCAAGACAAAATAAGGAGAAGAACTACTGTCATATGCAACATCAGTAGTAAATTCAGAAAAGAGGGAGAGTTGCTTAACAAAGTATGTCTTGACATTTTTTATCAAGTTTTTGGTTTTCAAAGGGATCTGGACAGTAGCTAAATGCTGGGGACCAGTTACCTGGCATATTAAGCCCAGTTCAGGTTATTTAAAACTGAACAGTCAGATAAATTGGCCCAGTCATTTAACACCTGACCATTTGCTAACACTGAAATATTAAATTTTAATAGATGTAAAAGTGTGATGACTGCCATGAGGTGCCCCAGACTTACGTACCTGGGGTACTTGTGGCAGCAGGGTGGGGCATACCGTGTTTGGAGTGGAATCTGCCGTCATCTGACATCACCACATGGCCGTTCTGTCAACACAAGCAAAGGTCAGAGGTCAATTAGGAGACTCAAAAGTCAGTCGGGGGTGGGGTGGTGGGTGGTGTCAGAGGTCAATCAGCAGCAAACCATTTGAAGAACATACAAACCAAATGAGACATTCACAGTTAGAATATGGCTAACTACAAAACTCTGGAACATACGAGTATTCACACTTTTATTTGCAACTTCAGAACAGTTAACACCTCCTTGCTATCAAATATTGGTTCAGAAAATCTAAAGAGATTATTTAAAAATTAAGGGCCAAAGAGAGTCAAACTGAGTTAAACTACTTGTGGCTTACATTCAAGACTTATGTGGATGTTTAGTGATGAGACTGAGACCTGACTTACCTGTGTCGGATCTCTGACAGTGTCGTTGTTGATGGAGGGTGTGTTCGAGCTGGTGGAGCTAGTGTCATCATCCAGGATCAAGAGGTCATCCAGAGCTGAAACAATAAAGGAAAATTTCACTGACTGAAACAGGGGGAGATAACTGTAGCTAACACAAACTGGGGAGATAATAAACATGGTACAGCTCACAGGGAATTCCTTAACAAATGAAAAGAAATTTTCAATAGTACAAAGCAAGTTCAACAGTTCTGGGTACAAAACCATTATTACGCACAGAATTTCACTATTATTATATTTATGGAAAAGAGAAAAGCTCTAGAAAAAATGCTACTGATCTTCAAACCAAAGTGAAAAATTATAACAGTAATTTTTTTAGCTTGATCAAGGCATCATTTTACCATTTAACACTCGAGTCTAACATAACACAAAGAAATGGGTCAAAACTGACAAGTGTTGGGGCAGTGATTGGATAATACAGCCATACAGACTGCATTGTTCTAGGTCTACCATAAATATACTTGTTACTTGTTCAAGTATATCAGAATTTTGTCTATCCTGGACCAGGTGGTTACTACCCCTACTCCAGGTTGCTAAAGTGTCAAAATGCTATTGCACCACTTCCAACAGCAAAAGCTCCAAAAAAAATGATGGTCATGCTAGGTTGAATTTGGCTTATGTTGTAGAGAAAAGTCCAAGCTGCATGTGGTAGTATGGTGTGATGTTATGGCGAAGAAGTACATGGAAGCTGTTCTTATGTAATTTGGGGGTTGAAGCTATCAAATTTAGAAAGGATATGTATGTAAACACTCATATCTGACAGTTACCTTTCCTGCCCTGTGCTTTCACGACCATCTCCTCCACCTTCTTGTATCTCTTCAGGTTTTTTCTCAGGTCATCTATCCTCTTATCCTGTATGCAAAAGGACATGGCAATCGTGTAAAAACAGGACAATTAAGGGCCTCACTGATTACATGAGGACGCTGGTGCTGCCGGCTTGGCTGACCAATCAGGTGAGAAGGGTCTTGATATTCCTACGTGATTGGTCACCCTAAGTTGTTGACACCAGCCCTCCCGATAAATCGTGAACATCATGAGTTCAAGCCTTGGCCACGGTCTACAGTGTTTGTTGACTGATGGAGAGTGGGAGAACCAATCAAGTCAATTACATCCTCCTGGATCTTGACCTTTTGCGATATTCACAGAAAACAAGAGCCTAGCACAGATAAATCATTCATCTTATGCAACTTGAAAAATGTTTTAATTGCACCATGGAAAAGGGTCATGCAGAGTAATAAAACAAATGTTTGCTAATGGATCTATCAAAGTCATGACAAAATGAAGAGTCAGCTGCCAGATTGTCAGACAATTAATTACTGCAATACAGAGGAACAGTGCTGAACCCCTACCTTATCCTCATTTGACACCATCAGGGAGTCAACGGCTTTCTTTAACTTCTCCACTTCAGTTTCTGAAAAATCAATACATCACAAAAATGTCATGACAATCAAAATAAAACACAACTCAAAAACGAAAATGGAGTATCAATTAAAAATGACAAACGAGCAGTAATAGAGGAAATTGAAGACGTAATATGATTTAGCCACTGGACCTGGTTGACTACAGGCTTCATTAGATGAGGTATGGATTACATGCCTCTGCACGGCCTTCAGGACTTTGGCATAATGACATCTAGTATTGGTTTTCTCTACACAGGAAGAACGTGCGATCGTAAATCCTTCATTCAATACCCATTTATCAATTAATGCTATGAGGAGAAAATAATCAGAATTTGACTGGGCAAATAACAAGTAGGCTAATGAGAAATTAACAGAGAAGGAATCATTCAATTTGTATTGAGTATTTCTCCTTGGGGACTCGACCAGACCAGATTGAATTCCTTCAGTGGACTGGCGCAAAAACACACTGACGCTGGGCAGCACACAGTAAGCCTGCAGAGCACCTCAGGCTGGAATCTCGTCAAAAAACGTTTAAATATTCAGGTCAAAGGAAAGGAGTAGTGCTAATTAGCCCATACCAGGCAAAACAAGGCGTCTTCACACAACCTCTGAAACGTCAGTCAGCCACCAAACTATTTCTGTTAGCAAGGAGACAGGACGGGGTGGGTGAAGGATTGGAATCCATTAAGAACAAGTGATGTGAACAGAAAATTGTCTTAACTACTGTTCTCTACTTATTTCCACCATCCATCTGATGTTAATATTCTCTGCACCCTATTTAACCATTCTCTAATATCTCTCATTTCTCAGACTTTAACATTGATCGATATGATGCTCCTTGTCTTACTTCCTCTGTGGCCTTCCAAAAACAGGCCACACGTTAGCCTAAATCACACTTGTGCTTGTCTTGCTTTTGTCTGCCCATCATGCTACAATTCCATGCTGCACTACTTCCACCAAGACGATGTACTGTATCACTTTAGCAAAGTGGCAGAAATGACCCTAATATGGTCAACTGTGTGATGAAGGCATCACATAGTTCTGATGCTTAACACTAATTATGCTTTACACATGTCAACTGCCAAGAGCTATCCAGTGTTCTTCAGCTGAATTTCTGTTCCATTTCAGGTGAAAACCTTTCAACTTGAGAGTAACATTTTTTTAAGGGGGTAAGAACTAAATAAAAGGAGAAATTTAGAAGATAGTAGTAAAACAAAACTTTGAAACAAAAGGGTTCATTTAACAGCACACTGTTATGAACACAACAAAATTCTTACAGAGAAATGCACTGAAAAGTTATAAGTGAACTTCCCAAACCAAGGCACTAAAAAAATACATTTCAAAAATATATTTTATAAACACTTCAAATCATACAAAAGTTTCTAACAAGCACAAAACTAAATAGAATAAGAGAAATTTAATTATCTATGATTTTCTAGAAGATGCATACGCTGATACATATAGTTAAAGATAATGAAACCATCAGCACTGAAGTATTGTGTGGTACAGAGAGTCTTTAAAGTGTTCTACTGTAAGAATGTACTGTATTTCAGCTAAAGTTAACTTTTTTTCAAGTGACACATTTTGCTTCATTTAGACATGTTCATCCACCTCACAGA
Organism: Acanthopleura granulata; assembly: GCA_016165875.1. Lineage (NCBI taxonomy): Eukaryota > Metazoa > Mollusca > Polyplacophora > Chitonida > Chitonidae > Acanthopleura > Acanthopleura granulata. The sequence continues at coordinate 12,042,330 of JABBOT010000001.1, read as the reverse complement.
ACCACTGAACAGTTTCCTGTGAAATTTGATCAATTTCTTATCAAACTAAACTTCACTAACTAAACTAAATCAAACTTTCTTTAGCAAACTAAAATTTACGTATCAAAAGTATCATTTTGAAGCCTTTATGTGCCAGTGAAAGTTCCCTTTAATAGGACAAACTTTAGGTGAATTACAGGAGATATTTAGGAATAGGAGGACAAAATAAAATTTACTGCCTTTTTGTATACAAAATGAACCAAACACACATCCAGACAGGCTATTATGTGAAAAAGTCAAAGAAAATAGGAAATAAAAAACTAAATAAACAAAGCTGAAACAAAATAAAATAGTTTAAATTGCGAATGCAGCTTGTCAACTTTAATTAGAAGAACGGAATATATTACCAAAAAGGGAAAAAACAAATTAACTCACATTAGCAGTCTGTTAATGACTAAACTGTTAGTGTACAATGCATCATATTCACAATTTTAAAACAAACTAAAATAGTTTCTGTTACTGGAGCCCCTAACTACACTGATTTAGTAAATTCCGTGATCCAAAGAAAGAAAATGAATTTAATCAGAACCACGTGTTTGCGTGATCACCACAGTGATGGGGGAATCCCCTACCATATTAGCAAGAATGAAATCCCTAAGTATTGTTCTGATCTGTCACCAGCATGATAAGGGAATCTCCTTCTGTATGGGTGTCAATGAAATCCGCATGTATTATGATCTGTCACCAGCATGACAGGGGAATCCCCTACTGTATGGGTGTGAACGAAATCCTCATGTATTATGATCTGTCACCAGCATGACAGGGGAATCCCCTACTGTATGGGTGTGAATGAAATCCTCATGTATTATGATCCGTCACCAGCATGACAGGGGAATCTCCTACTGTATGGGTGTGAATGAAATCCTCATGTATTATGATGTCACCAGCATGACAGGGGAATCCCCTACTGTATGGCTGTGAATGAAATCCTCATGTATCATGATCTGTCACCAGCATGACAGGGGAATCCCCTACTGTATGGCTGTGAATGAAATCCTCATGTATTATGATCTGTCATCAGTATGAGGGGAGAATCCCCTACTGTATGGCTGTGAATGAAACCCTAGTTCTAGTGGGCTTACTCATAGATTATTATCTATAGAGGTTAAGCTCTAAGATCCTTACTAATCCCTGCAGCCGTAATTTGCCAACATACCGTGCTGTCCCTTTCAGTTTGATGTTGGCATCAACAAAACATTTATTTACATAGACCCACATGTCTATGGTATTCGTTTCTTGTCCCATACTGTCTGGTGGCACAGCCTCTAGTAAATGCACACGGGTACAAAACTCCTCAATGGTAGATCCATTTCGGAAGTCATTTGTGCTGGATTGGCCATGTTGACAACTATGTCATCATTTTGGTGGCCCGCTTTGGTGGTGTTGTTTATTTCTGAGTCTTGGTCAGTAAAGTCCAGTCAGAACCGAGTACTCGATGAGCAAGACTCCGAGTCTCAATCGTTAAAGTCTGCCAACTAGTGGCCCCCAAAAATGGTGACGTAGTTGTTGACAAGGAGTTTTGTACCCATGTGCATTTACTAGAGGCTGTGAGAATGGACAACATGGGGCAACAAACACCTTTGACAAGTGGGTCTACAGGAAGTAGGAAGGATCTAGGGCTTAGCCTCTATAGATAATAAAATCCAAATGTATCGTTATGATCTGTCACCAGGATGATGGGGGAATCCCCTACTGTATGGATTTGGATGAAATCTCTGTGTATTGTTCTGATCTGTCACCAGGATGATGGAGGAATCCCCTACTGTACAAGCAAAGATGAAATCCTCAAGAATTGTTATGATCTGTCACCAGGATAATGAGTGAAATCCCCAAGTACTGCTCTAATCTGTCACCAGCATCACGGAGGAATCCCCTACTGTATAAGCAAGAATGAAATCCCCATGTACTGTTATGATCTCTCACCAGCATGATGGGGGAATCCCTGCTGTAGGAGCATGATCTGTCACCAGCACGATGGGAAAATCTCTTACTGTATGAGTACAGGTTACAGTTATCTCATGTTAGCAGCCTGGGAATACTATAAGGGTTAGTAAGGCCATGGTGAGAACAAGTACTGCCAAGAGCCAACCTTACAGCTCTGTAGCTTGGAAGAGTCTTGCCATGTATCACCAGCTAATGCCTTTAGTCTGGCAAACCCTCAATCCTCTACTCATTTGATAGTTACCTTCACATGCTTATCTTCTGCTTGAAATACTCAGTCAATAAAGACGTACCCTTTAATAATGTAAACCCTACAAGGTGGGCTCCTCAGAATATCTAAATAATGTATTCAATAATAATTTAATATCTAAATGTCTTACTATATAAACTAAATATAATACAGGCTTTTCATACAACTGACAGAGCCTAAGGACAGTGAGTAAAATAGATCCATGTGACTTGGAGATTACAACACTGAAATGCTTGTTTCTAATTACGACTAGCCATAGATTACATGGAGACCCCTAGCCTGGTAAAGGTAAACATAAAATACTGTATTATATGCAGGGACTTGCAATCAACAGGGATGGCACAAAATGATTCCATTTACTAACAGCACAGTAATAATGTCTGATTTAAAAGAAGATTATGTCAGTTTTGAAGGTATGGATATTGATCAAGACAGAACTTAATACCCTAATGGGTCCACCGCTACCTAACCGTCAAAGTGTAAATACATGTTGGTGAGTAGCAAGACTGTAATCTGTTCGCCGCCACTGACTGGGAGGACTACTTATTAGGATTTCATAACACAATGACCTTTAAACAGGAATATCCAAATTGGTTATTCCAGTACAAAATATGCACCATGCAGACTTCATATTAAATTGCCTCCATGTAAAGGTCACAGAACGCCAGATGAACTTTACTTTATCATGGCTCCTCTAACCAGTATTTGGCCAAACTCAAACGAAAAGATTGTCCATGAAAAGTTTTAAATGAAAACCTACACGGCCACCCAATATTTCATTTTCAGAAGCATTTCAAGTAGTTAACGGTGATACACTGTTCAGACTCTTCCAACCACAGTGATGTCAAGCAAAAAGGTCAATTAGTTAGGCAGAAGATAAGAGGACATGCCACTCTGAATAATGACAAGGGCTTAGCAATCAGGCCTTACGTTTCCGTTTTAGTCTCTCCAGTGTTCGCTCTTTTTCAAGAGTGCGATCTTTAGAGACGTCACCTGAAAAGAACCATCAATAACCCCCCATGGTAAAACACTGGAAGTTTGTTCGTCCAACAAGAAGTTTCCAACTGTTTCATTACGCTCAGGAATACTGGAATTGCGTGAGGGCCAGCGTTCTTCTCATTACATAGTCCACATGAGCTAACACAGTTCGTTTCTGTCTGATCCTTTACACAAAACAACATTGTATGCCAGGAGAAGAGCCAGTCTCTGGGTGGCTCACATCTCAACCAATCGGTTCTTCACATTTATCAGCATAGGCACAATCCAACAGTCACAGTATGGGAGCCAAAGACAGTGCAACAAAGACAATATTATGCAATTGTCTAACTGTAATTTTATAGCCATTCTTTACACATTGATTTTAAAAAGTACTTTTACATGTAAGGAAACTAAACCTCATGTGAAAAGAGTTAACATGTAGAAGAGCAAAAAGCATCAACAGTGCAAATAAAAGTTTTATCCGAAAGGAATTGCCAACTCATCTCATGAAATATAGCATTATTAATTCATGCCTGAATTATTTCTGAGACCAAAACATTCAGAGTTACGAAAACATAACAAAAGCAGAGCCATTCAAAACATGTATGCACGCAAACACACAACAAGAGAAAAGTAAAAAAACTTCCCATAACAACCAGGATCAAAAACAGCCAGCATACACATGTGCTCTTTCAACCACAGGACTGGAATGTTGTTGACTGCGACGTTAAACCCCAATCAAACAAACAGAGGTCAATTTTCTTTCAGTTTTCTGTCAGGAATAACAGTATCTAGGCTAACAATATAATGCAAACCCCACAAACATTTCCCTCCTTGAAATGAATACTTTGAAGAGTATATCAAAGGACAAACTTCACCCCAGCCAAACAACATATTTGGTATTTATTCACACAAGACAACTGACCAATTTACCTGATGTTTCACTGGATGTGACAATTCCATTTCTGGCCAGGCGATGTTTCAGTTCAGCGATTTCAGCATCTTTCAGGTTGAGCTTCATCTCCAAGTCTGAGATGTGATACTACAACCAAGACAATACATGGCCACGTTAAACACCGTCAACAACTTGAATGTTAGAGAAGTTTTAATCGAATTGTTCGTTAGCCACCAGTACACCAGATTTTTTAATTATTTAACACCTGGTTTAACTGACTAGATCATTCAAGGCTTGCTGTAACAAATCAATCGCTCCTCGAGTTACCTGGAACAATTTTGCCATGAATTATCGTAACACTTTTCACACACACCCCCACACACATACATCTGAGCCAGTCCAGGTGGCCTTCATGTATCTTTACCCATAGAACTGTTATATAACATGGCTTATTTCAGTGCACGAATGCAAGTCCCTGTTATCACAGAGCCCAATCAAAATGATGCACTTAATTTCAAGTCCAAATTTATAATAATTCGACAGACATTTACTGATTTTTCACAGTTTGTCAATTACAGACCCCTACCGGGTGGATTCACTCCCATCTGCCAAAGTCTACTGAAACAAGGATCAATGCTGGGAATTAAGTGGGGAATTTTCAACAGAAAATCAATCCCATTAAAGATTTTCTGTTCATATTACTTTGTACAGAATTATTGGTTCTACAGCTGCTGGTTGGCATCAAAGAGTTCAGGTTCATAGAGGTTCTAGTTTCTCTGTAGTGCTCTGTCAGTAACTTAGTGGGGATAGTTTAAACACATCGCCTGGAGCAAGCATCGATTAAACGAAGAACTGCTAAAACAGCAATACCATAATGTAACTGTGAACTTGAGAGGAAGCTTACAGCTGTCAGGCAGTAACATTTGTCATGTAATAAATAAACACTCTGACACAAGCATTCAAAAGGGAACATCATCAGCAAGCAGTAAAGTGTTCAGGTCTGAGAGAAGCTACCACAAAGCTCACAACTTGTGCCATGTGTAAGCCATGAAAATGTCACCACTTGAGCGACAGAGCAATAATTTTTCAATATCTGTAAAAGTGATAATTTTTTTAATTCAGCCCATAAAATGAACTGATACACCTTCATACACGTGTGAACATGATGGGAGTTATTGATTTTAAGGAAAATAGAGCAAAATAACTGCCATGGCTACTTCTCCCCTAACAAGTTAGTTGACAAAAATTCAACAAGGTTGGTGTTCCCCTCTTCATACTAACAAGCATATGAAGTATTCTGCCTTAGATCTGCTGTCCAAGCCATGACATCAGAAATACAGCTGAATATCTGAAAGTATGCCACTGGTTTCATTTCTCTTGACAAGCTGCATCTTTCATAATTTTTTTAAGGAAAACACCCTTTTGATCAAAGGATAAAATTTATTTTTGTGTTCCCAGAATACTTTCCCATATGTTAACATACTTCATGCCATCACATACCACATGTATATTCTAGTGTGTGTATCCAGAGAGAAATTTTCACTTGACTATTGTGGGCGGTGGGGTAAAGGGAAAGAAGGTTGCCCAATGATCACTGTCCACTTTCGTCTTGCACTCCCTCCAGGTAAGCTACTGACCTGAGCAGACTGGTACTTGTCCTCCAGAATTCGCCTATCCTTCTCAGAGGTGGCCAGCTTGATCTTAAGCGTAGAGATCTCTGCCATCAGGTCAAGTTTATGCGTCTCCAGAGACGTTCTTGACAGCAGCTCCTGTCAACAAGAAATCATTAAACTTTGTGAGAAAAATCATACAAGTAGTTCCAGCAAAAGGTCAATAGGCTTTTAGTGTGGATTGATCTGAATTCAATGTCAGCTGTGTATTTTTATCATCCTTCTGCAGCCAATTATGTGCCTGTAGAAATCAGGAGATATCTGGAAATTAATAGAGTGCAATAACATTGGCGAACTTCTTTTTAAGAGACTGCTTCAGTTCTCCAGGCTGCACATAAATCAATTCAAAGTGTTCATGACACACATATAACTCCAGGAATGACCTCTGAGCACCAACATGACAAAGCAATAACACTCCAGGAATGACCTCTGAGCAAGACATGACAAAGCAATAACACTCCAGGAATGACCTCTGAGCACCGACATGACAAGGCAATAACACTCCAGGAATGACCTCCGAGCACCGACATGACAAAGCAATAACACTCTACATATGTGACTGTGTAAGAGAAATCTTCCAACATTATCAGAATCTTTTACATGAAAGCGCTAATTAAAAATCATGGTTATATGGTACCTAATGTGTAGCTGGATCACAACTTTTCTGTTACATTTTGGGCTAAGTAAAAAATCAGAGGGTCAACCAGGACTACATTGTCCATGAGCAGTGTGATGCACTTTCTAGCTACATGTATGTCTGGCATGTAGTTGCAGGAATTATTCTACTAACTGTAATACAAGAACAGGTCCATATTTTTGCTTTCACAGTTTCCTTACTTTTCACTCTACCTGGCTAATGTTAATTAGGCAGCAGTTCTGAGAGAGTGTGGTTAAAGTACAATGGCCAAGGCCAACAAAGAACTTCAATGGGTTCTGAAATTAATATGTCTCTTAAATGCAGATACAACAGTGAACAACTGAGCACTGGCTGATATTGTATATACTGTCTGTACACTGGTAGAAGGGTAGAGGTGGCACCAGACATCTGAGTAACCTATCAGACAGTAACTTCAGTATATCACTCTGTGTTATATTTAATTCTTACTTGAGCAGGGCAACACTAGGTTACTTGTACACATGCAAATGTATCCTGAGGCAGCCCATGACGCCATGCCACATGTATCAAGACAGATGTAACAGGTAAGCTACAGGAGTTGCGGCCAGACTTGTGTAGAGATGTGCAGAACAGATAAGACTGAAACCCAAAACCCACGGCTGACTCCCACACAAGGCAACAGAGATGAGTCAACCAGGAGGCCAGCAACACACATCCAGTCTAATTACCACAGAAACATTTCACCCAAAAAAAAAAACAAAAAAAAAAACACTCCTGCAAAACTCTTAAAAAGATAAGATTATTTACAACTTGTGAACCTGATGAGATTATCTGATACAACATGATATGTACATTGATTGTGTAACTTGTAAAGACTACTGCCGCCAGCCTTTTGCTTCTGTCAGATATTGGATGCATTTAAGATCAACCAGCTAAAGCTTGGCCAGGCAAATTTTACTGTAAATTAATCTACACCTTCCTTCCTTAATAAATATATTTGTTATACTAATAATTCTCTCTTGCTGATAAATTTCTTTAGCTATCTGCATAGATGATTGGTATGTGCAGCTTTATAATTGTCCTAATCCTATGTCAATCCAATCTGTGAATCAACTTCCTGTAATTATTCATTACGCTAGTAAATTGATTTACTAATCATTTAATCTGCGGCACCAAAGAGATAGTTAAAAATATGGTAATTATTAAAAATATTAGTAAAATATGGAGTTTTTCTGCTTTCAGCTACACAGCACATATGTTGGCATGCACCTTCAGGACAGCGAAGGTAGTAAAATGTCTAATCTGTGTACCTCCTAACTTTCTGGTTGTGAAGACCTCGCGCTACATTCATGTCAACCTCGGCATTTAGTGCCTGTGGTAATCTAAGGCACTTCGTTAACACTTAATAAGAACCAAATATCCTTGATACTTGAGACAAAAAATTTCTCCTGCGCTAACAACTTGTCTACAACTTAGAGAACAAAAACATCAGCTAAGAAACAAAGTTTGTCAAAAAATACGGCCCCCAGAGTAACTTTCACAGAGACAAATTTTAAGTGGGTACTGATTGGTCCATCCCACTGAATGAGCAAACTAGATTCACGCCTTCCTGTTCAATCTAATGTGTACCCTGAGCAAAACCTGGTCATAAACAGACAGAAGAGCTCATGACCTCAAAGCTCCACACAGCCTGTAAACAGTGAATAAACGAAAAGGTTGTATGCTGCCAAACAGGCCAACTGTGCCTAGTTCACTTCATGCTCAAGTAGAGAAACACTTTGTTGCACAAGCCAGACTCAAAATCCCTGCACAAATAGCCTACCGGCTGTGCATGCCATCCTACAATCAACTGCTCAGAGTATTTAATGCTCAGCTGCCTGTAACTGTCAAATAAGTGTGGTTAACACGTGTAACACTCTCTCAAATCATTGTTAATGAATCCTGTGTCACCTCATACATGTATCAAAAAACTACCAAAAGGAGAGAATGCAAGAAACACATAGGAACAAAAAAATAGTTCATCAATAATCTTAAAGAGGTCATAAATTGTTAACAACCTCAAGTCGATTTCTGTATGAATAATGTTTCCTCATGTCCATGCTATTTTTCCATTAATCACCTTAGAGTAACTACATGTAGTTATAGCAGAAATTTCATGAGCAGTGCTATTCTTGCCTGGTATAAGGAAACTACAGCTTACAAGAGCCTTGAACAGTAAATGACACACGTCACCAGCTTAAGGCGTTCATGAACTTCAGCAATTCAACTGTCTAAAAATGACCATTTTTTTTTTGATAAAGAACAAAACAAAATTGCTTATCCTCAATACAGCGACTAGCACAAGAGATTATCTTTGACCAGCACAAGGGCTAACCCATGACCACCACAATATACTGTTCCATCACTGATTCACATTTTTGTTTACAATGTTTCAGATAAGTGCCTAATATCTGAGAAGATCTCAAATGTCAGAGAGTATGATATTATGATGCACGCATAAACTGGTTAGTCAAGGCTGCTTTATCTGTCAAATCTAGTTAATGGTATATACAATAGTCTTTAAGTTTTTCTCCATATGGAAAAGTAGAAAAATAGGAGAACTATTGATCTGTCACAGTTTTGACAACCTAACAGAGGCATGTAACTGTATGAGGAAGGAGCCGGGGTGTACAGGCAGTTCAGTCAGCCTGTGTATAGCCTAAAAGGATACCAAGCCAGGACATGCCAGAGTTCCCTCAGTCACTCTCAGAGAGAGGCCCAGAGGTGATATGAGGAGCTCTAGCTAACCTTACAGGTCCCTACTTCCTGTGATGGTGTAAGAGGTGAGACATAGGGTCAGCCTGTCTCACAGATCTGGGCATACACATTAGTCATACATATGCAGACTACTTGGACACACAGCCAAAACACACCCGTCATATAGCTTACTGTGTACAAGTACATACTTATACCAACTCAGTCGCAAAATGTCAAAGTTTCAATTTGCAAGAAATCAGGCTAGTCCACTTTAATCTCCTCTGACATTCAAGAGTAAAATGATTTCTGTATACTTTACCTATCACACTATCATAATTACTATCAGTGAATATAACAGTATTATTGTTATTAGAGATTACCCATTTCAGTGAAGGGATTGGAAATGCTACAATATGTCCACATTAATTTAAAATATATGATACAGGCATAGCATATCAAAGTAATGAGTCTCTAGGTTGCAGTTCACCAACTTGCATATAACAAGGTAATGATATGCATGGCCATGTATGGAAAGCGACCAGACTGCTGTTTCTTTCCCCCAGTTGAGAGCAGTGATCCACTTGCTGTTCGGTCACTGTGCCTAATCGGCCTCCATACCTTCAAAGTGCTGTGTATTGAAAGCATACAAATGCATCACAATCTGGTACATGGGTTCAGAGAATCCCTCAACATCTACTGGTACACAGGGTCAGGGAATCATAAACAATGTACCGATATGTAGACACAGACAATCACACAGTATTTACTGGTAGGTGGACCACACAGAATCATATAGCATGCAATGATACACATGTACAATAAGTATTTGCATGTATACTCAGAGAATCCCAAAGCATGTACTGGCACACATACTCAGATAATCACAAAGCATGTACTGGCACACATACTCAGATAATAACAAAGCTTATACTGGCACACATACTCAGATAATCACAAAGCATGTACTGGCACACATACTCAGATAATCACAAAGCATGTACTGGCACACATACTCAGATAATCACAAAGCTTGTACTGGCACACATACTCAGATAATCACAAAGCATGTACTGGCACACATACTCAGATAATCACAAAGCATGTACTGGCACACATACTCAGATAATCACAAAGCATGTACTGGCACACATACTCAGATAATCACAAAGCATGTACTGGCACACATACTCAGATAATCACAAAGCTTGTACTGGCACACATACTCAGATAATCACAAAGCATGTACTAGCACACATACTCAGATAATCACAAAGCATGTACTAGCACACATACTCAGATATCACAAAGCATGAACTAGAAAACATACTCAGATAATCACAAAGCATGTATTTGTCTGCAGAATCACACAGCATGTACTGGTATGCAGAATCAAAGAATATGTACTAATACGCCGGCTTACAGAATCACACATCAAATGCTGGAGTGTATTCCGGAGTGAATAAAACCACATTCACTCACATGTAAGTTGCTCAACATCACGTAAATCCTTAGCAGAAATCGCCAAAACTAAGTTACCGTAAAAACTATACTCTACATACAAAATAGGGGAATATAAAATCAACAAAGTCTTCTAAACCAAAAATATTAATAAAAAAAACACACAAACAAACAAAAAAAAAACATACAGCACTAACAGGCAAGAAAGTCTGATAGCCTTTTCCATACCATAAAAATCTAATTAGTAACAGAAAGAGCAACTGAGCTAATAGTTACCACACTCACACACATCTCATCCTACCAAGCTATGAACAAGGAGCAAGTCAACAAACGCTGGGTTTAATGAGCTCTGTATAAACTGGATTGTATTTACATGAGTTGGAATGATGTCTGCCTGAGATAGCAGATAAACACTCAGACAACTGCATACTAGGATGGGGCCTCACTGAGCAGTCTCACAGGGAGGTGGGGTGGGGGGTTGAGGAGCCAACAAGCAGGTGGTTCACAAATCCTCTCTTAACACTTGGTGATTCTCTTGAAGCCCTGCCATACACAGGAATCCTAAGTGGCAGAAGGTGAAGACATGTAAACACATGGGGTTGTATGAGGTCATCGGAGCTATCATACACCTGCGCACACTTCCTCATTACATGTCGACACATGACAAGACTATTAAGGAATGTGGTTCATAACTTATAAACTCAATACAGGTGAGAAGTTACTTATACAATAGTCTTAAAAAATGCCTAAGGTATTCAACATCATGCCTGGTGAAAATGTGTCCAGCTCAGGTTTGAAAAACAAGCATACATCTTGGCAGATTCATGCATATGACACTTAACAGGTATTCACATGGTTACTACCAAATAATGTAAAGCATGTCGGCATGCAAAGTTTAGCGGAGATGTTTACATGAGTACCAAACATAACCAAATCCCCGACTAGGTGCGAGAGTTGAGTATTTCCATTACAGAGATTCATTCCTCCAACCTGCTCTACTTGGTACAACATTCGCAGTCAAATACTATTAATGAAGCAGTAAACAGGTCTCAAAATAACACCAGATGACAATGATAAGAAGTTATTCTAGCCATAACAGATTGGAAACGGAAGCCCCTTGGAGAGTAGCAAGCCATATATCGTATGGACACTAAATCAGAACCCTTTAATATCCAAATCAAAGTGACCACAGTGGGCAGCCATGTAAATGCTGACATGACCCGGCCAGGGTACAGTATCACAGTGGGAAGGGATAATGGATCCTGACTGACTAGGCCTCTGGAAGTGAGCAGTACAGGCTGGGTGACCATCCTCTTGGCAGAGGTATCAATCAGTCCTCAGAGCCTATAATTTGCTGACTTCTCACCCTGCCAGACTAAGGGTTTCTTAAACAGCCTAGCCAGGGGACAGGAAACTTGAAGTAATGGCCAGCACTAGCTCTGTGCAATGCCTGGCTGGGGCTCTTGTGCGCTGATGCTACTTACCATCGTTCAGGCACACCTTTGGAATGTCACCTACGATCCTAACAGGTGCTACAAGCACGTCACCTGAGCCTCTCACGCATTAATTCACAGAACCTCTTATGTTCTTCCCCAGCTGAGGTATTGCCTTGTACCATCTACACAAGTGTAACTAATATGCCTTAAGTGATATAAAAATGTTGCAAATCAGTACACCACAAAGCCTTTCAGATTCAATTTAACTCTCTGCTCTCAACAATCAACAGCCACAAGATGATTCAACAAATGGAGTGTCAAAGGTATGTGGCTCTGCAATATATACAAACATATAAGTACTAGTCATATTCCTGTCGGCATTTAACCTTGTCAACACTCAGCCAGTCAGTTGTCCAAGCTGTCCTCACTGTGAGAGGTTATCAGAATCAATCAGCAGGTAACAGCTGACATTGCAGGCCACCTGTCATAATGACCACAGCACTCAGCTGTCTCCACAGCACAGACACCTCAATGACAACAATCCCAGTTTGCTCCTGCACCACTGTGCTGTACTCTGTGACCCCCTGCACCTTTGACTACAGCTTAAACTAATCTTTTCTTAATCCTTCCACCCCCCCCCCCTCTACAGCTCCCTTTTCACCTCCATGTAGGATCTCCCAACCCTAAGGTTTACCTGCCAGCATGACCATGCACTTGTCACTAAAAATGTCTAGGCACATTATCCATGCACATTTAGGGCATCCATTATTATTGTCTACCTTGAATAGATTTACATCAATATGTGCACAATTCCATGTAGACACATAAATAATTTGAATACATTGGGTGTGAACAACCACAACATGATCGTAAGGATGACTTGGAGGTAATATATAAAAAGTGTTTAACAGGTAATACAAAACAAACTGCTCTTATATACAAATGTACATAAACTAATCACAATCATTCCTATGTTACATGTATTCTTAACACTAGCCAACAAATTATTCACATCTGGAATTAAGTTTCTGAAATTAGGGAGATTACAGTAGGTGAGGACACAGTGGTTTGTGTAGTCAGTGTTTCAGCTTGATGTCTAAGGCCTCAATGACTGTGAAAGTGATCCTCATCCATCCTGAGACACTAGAATTGCTATGTACAGATGAACACCAGCTCAGTCAGTGGTCAATTAGTCACGCAGCAGGACAATGTACCTACACATCCTACACTTCATTAAGCCATAGGAATTATACACAGCGAAATTCAGAATACTCTACTGTCTGTAGACTTTCTTTTGTTACGAATGATCATACATTTAACATTAGGGAGTTTGATCCCCCATATATAACACTTGTGTGAATAAAGCAGTAAAGATGACCAACCAAAAGATCTGTCCAATGTGGAAAGAATTTGAATGACCGTTAATGTCATATTACAACTTATACATCAACATTTAGAAAGTTCTGTGTAAAGTGAACATAGAACAAAGTGGTTTTCCCATCATTCCATAGGGTTAACAAGACCAGTACTGAAATACAATGTAAACTGTAACCAACACATCCTGTGTTGGACAATTACTTTTGACACATATTTTATATTAACTTGAGTCTGAAATAATCTAAATGTTACAACTACTATATTTTACCAAAAATCATCTGGTAGAGTGAATTTTTAGAGGCAAATACACATCTTAACTTGATCCTTGGAAGCTGTAACAATATGTGTAAATATGACATAGTTTAACATCTAACAAACCACAAACCACCCTTTTATGAGACAGCTCTCAGAATCTAGCAAAATGTATCACTTAATCATAGACGAAATTTTATGCCAAATACTGTGAACTGGGACATATCTTTCCTTTCTATTGGGGGCCATCCACCACCCTTTCTACTCACTGAAAGGAGATACATCTAGCTTGTAACTGACTGAAAAGACATATTTGTAGATTGTAATCAGCTGGATAAGCCAACTTGTACCTTGTAACTGCATAAATGCACATACATGTAGCTTGTAACTGACTAATAAACTGGTAGCTTGTAACTGACTGAACGGCCACACATGTAGCTTCTAACTAACTAAATGCACATACATGTAGCTTGTGCTGACTGAATGACCATATATGCAGTTTGTAACTGACTGGATAAACACTGAATTATCCACCTTCCTGACTTGTCAAACGTAACAGCAGTATGGCATGTCATGTTATCACAAAGTCACAGAGCTGTGCACGATATCACGATTGGAGTAATGCGTCACTGCTCTTGTATGATGAGCACTTCAGCCTGGATGTTGCTATACAGACTACGGCACATGACAGGCTTACCAACTGCATATGAAACAACACAGAACACTCCCTGAAACAGCTTGCAAGTCAAACTCATAGGGTTTATGGAGCTAGAGACAATATAAACCAGTACTTCAGAAAACAATGGAAAAGCTCTCAGGAATGCATCACTTACACAGAAATAACTGGAAGAACTTTCACCCTGGAACACGGTGAGTTTGATGGCATGACACACTGTCTAACACAGAATCTGCTAAATCCTTAGTGACCAGAACATGAAGCCTATCTAAGATCATTGTGCCAAAACTTCTGCTAATCTACAGCCAATCACTATCCCTCTAACCAAAGCTGCCCGTGATGCTCATTAAGTCTATACCATATATTTGAGACCGTGGACATCCAGGCATTAGCAGGTCTACTCGTTTTGCTCGCTGAGACACAGCAGTGAAAACACTGTCAAAATAACATGGAAGTTAACGGGGAACTCTGCTTCACGCCCTCATAAGTCCAAAACTGGGTTTTGTAAACATTCATAATTTACATGTTCAGTAGTAAAACATACTGTTAATTCTTGTTAATATCAGCCATAGTTATCAGAATATAGTCCAGTGTTGTTCATTTTCCTATCCTTTCCCATTTCATCTTTCACTGCGTCATCTGATTGCCGCTGCCTCAAGTGCGTCAAGTACCCAGAGGTCGGCGGTTTTGAACACAGACATGGAATTAATGGTACCTGGTATTGACATGGAATTCATTGGAAAACAGTCCATCCACTGTCCCTATTTACACTTCATCTTAATGTAAGCATTTCAGGGGTATACTACCATAATGTATATCGGGTAAAAAATAGCTCACATACAAATTGTTTCAAAGAGATGTGTGAATACAGAAGAAAGTATAATGTGTAAGTATGCACAATGAAATTAATTTTTAAATTTTCTGCTTCCTTTTTCACCTCCATCTACATGTTTACTAAGTTCAAAAAGGAAAACAATCTGAAAACCATTCATACCTGTATGAGGGTTTCCCCTAGACGGGGCACAAGCAGACAGTGAACAATGACATACTGGTGTATCTACTTGCTACATATGCTGCTTGCTTTTATCTGGGGGGAAACAAATGGAAGTTAAACTCAAACCAGACTTAGGCCATTTCTGTGTTTTTTCCTGCTTTCCTGGCTGCAGGCCTGAGAGGACAGAGTGCAGTGTTGGCCTCTTACACCCTGTCTGAAGCTAGCACTGCAGCAACTCCACACATACCGGTCCTGTCTCAACACAGGAACTCTGTGGCAGAACGCATCCCCATGTCTGCTGTATGCAGTAAGACATATGTCAATCTATTAATAGAAAACTGCCTCCATCTCCATAGCTTTCAGTTACAACTGCTACACTGTTCAGAAGAACAAAATTGTGCTGGCTCAGACCAGTGAGGGCCTGCAGCTATAAACAATCATGTGCAGAAATCTGGCCATTTGGGATTTGGGGGTTTGTGTGACCTAGTTTACCGTTAGCTGAATAGAGGGGTTCACAGGACAGGCCCTAAATCAACATCGCAGCAATGTCTCAGGAAGTGTCCTGTACACAAGTATAATGACCTCACCTCCTGACACCTCTCTTAGGTAACCCATTACGAATTTTACTCACTTGTAAAGTTTCAGATCAGTCTCCTGTCTCCCTCAGGACTCGTCTGGTCAGTAAATTAGTTTGTCCACTAACAGTTGCACTCTGCTGACAGTAAACCATCACAGCCTTGAATCTACACTGGCACACACTGGTGCCAGCTTTTCTACCTCCAACACTAGAGAGGGCTCTATTTACAACCAAGCTGCATAAAGCCTGTTCTGCTCATCCCCAATACTCTTCTCTTCCTTGTTAGAGAAGCTCAGTAGTCACATCAAAAACATGCTTCAACTTAGCCAAAAAAAAATCACCTCATTTCCCTATAAAAAGGACAAGACAAATGAGCCATCATAAACATGAGTTTAGTCAGCATGCACCGGTACTTAATTATTTAGTTCAGAACACATGGAAATACCTGTGATTCATCATAAACATCACTTTATTTAAAAAAAAAAAAAAAAAAAAAAAGCAGGAAGTGAAAATTATGAAAAAAGTAAATAAATAAGTCTTTCATACTGTGGCCACCTAATGAATCTTTGTGACAACTTCCTTGGAAGAAAGTCCAATATATACTGGCAACTCATTTTAATATATGACACAAATCTTTCTCAATGTGTTGCTCTATATTTGTGACATGTAATATTTATTTAATTTTTTGTAAATGAGGACAAACCAATCACTGCAATACATCCATTATTCAATCCTTGAGACACATTATGGTGAGACTGTTCTGTTTGTGAATGCACTAAATTGTGAAAAGTTACACTGTCACCTGCAGGCAATTTTTCATACCCTTAATGGGTGCATAAAGTGCACCAACCCCCAAGTGCCAAAATTAAACCAAGGAAAAAGATTGTCAAAATGTATTTCTTTTTATCAATCTGATGTTGAAAATGTATAATTTAATACTACTCACTCCCCAAACAATACCCTAGTTACTATGTGTATCATATTTAAACTATGTAATGTTTGATATATGTTAACAATCTATTGATTTTAAACTAAGGAGCAGTATTTGAAGCTGTATAAGGACAAACATGTAAAACAAAGGGGGTTCTTTCATACAATATATATATGTATACATATATATAAAGAATATGTCAATTAAGTTCAGCTGACCTCTATTACACTGGAATATCTTGGCAGAAATGGGCTCTCAGTATGCAAAGGGAGGTAAGTGAACACCCCATACACATGCTTTCACTGTTTTGAAAATTATTGCCAAAAGCAAAGTATTTATTAAGTACTTCTATGAATTGTACTTTGAGACAGGAGTAACTGAAAACGAAGTAAAACATTTTTTTTTTAAATTCCCAATCATTATGAAGTTCAGTATGAGCAGCCTGTTAAGTTAAGTCAATTGTTGACAAATTATTTAAGTTTCACAAAAGAGCATCCAAAGTCATTTTAAACTATAAAGCCCATAATTCCACAGCTCCAATTCCCTCAGAGATACATGGGATGGCAATATATGACGGTACATGTATTAGATATAATATGATCTGTCTTGTTATTAAATAATTCAACAAAGAATCAACTCTATATCTAAAAAAAATTCTTTGTTAAGAACAAAACAGTATAAAAGTTTATTTCATCAACTGTTACCAACCTTTTAGGGTGAGCACAATTCTAACTAGTACTAAAAGTTTCAGGGGTGGACTGTGATGCTTGCAACAGCTTTGAATGCAACATCAGTACAGTTTATTTGAACACACAGCGACTGCATTGGTGAGAGTCACTGGGGTCACTCCTTGCCTGGCGCGCTAACCCCCTCAACCGCGGAGGCCCCCCATCAGTACAGTTGTCAGGATATGGGTGAAATATTGGTGACATGCAAAGCCATAATTATTCATTCTCCATCAAAACAGCACAACTGCTTACATATTAGTAAAATTATTTCAACCAGTAAATTTGTACCATGTCTATTTAGGATTTCAACTGATGTTACATACATGTCTATACCGATGTACTTTTGACTGTTCTCAACAATGCAAATATATATACATGTAGATTGTTTCTACTTGTTCATGTATTGTGTATATTGAAGGCCTTTGGGCAGAGCAAATTGTACAATTTGACAGAGTTACCCTCTTTAAAGAAAGGTTCCATTCATTCAAGACAGGGACATATGTCTAGATGCTAGATATTAAGAGCATAAGGTTATCAGTATATCTTCAGAGCGCACAAACAGTTAAAGCTCTAAGATTATCAGTGTACCTTCAGAGTGCACACACAGTCCAAACCTAAGATTACCAATGTACCTTCAGAATGCACATACAGTTGAAACCTAAGATTATCAATGTGCCTTCAGAGTGCACAAACAGTTGAAGTCCTAAGATTATTACATGTGCGGTATTAAAACAAATCCCACTTTCATGCAGAGCAGGGACTGTGACTGAAGATCAAATCTTTGATGTGGAAAGGCTTTTCCTGAATTCATCTTGGAATATTAACAACACCCGAAGCAAGGAATCAATTCTCTAACCTATTGAAGTTCAAGACCTATGCCTGAATTCATAAAAAAAGCAAACAGTTTTTCTCCAACACATGTTTACAATCAATTATACCTCCAAGTACATATACTATATGGGTAAGACATATGCCACTTTTTACCAGGAGATCAAAGAAGGCGACTTAAGTGCGAGATCGTAGCAATCAGAGCTTTATGGGTAGCCTAATTTTCCTAATGACCGAGGTCAGAAATAAGACAGGTGAAGAGAATACCCAGGTCAGATAAAGGTAGCAACACAATAAAAAGAAACTGACCAGAACCTAACATACCTGTAAGCATATATGTTCAGCTCAGAATTGTAGGCTGCTGTGGGGTGAAAAGGAGTTGAGAGAAAAGGCCACAGTGAAACAGACTGTGTTCTTAACACAACATATATGTAAATAATTAGTTAATGAACTATGCCATGTTTTCTGTGGTCATGTGTGTTTTGGTTTGGTTTGGCTACATGTATGTTCTGTGCTTTCGGCAGGCATATAAAGAGAAACTTTCTCAGAGTGACACATCTACAAACTGTCATCTTGTTAATACCGGCCTTGCCGTTTGGTCTGCTTTTATCTCCATTTACAACCCATGTTATTTCTATTATGAAACCGACAGAGATGTCCAGTCCCCACTGATCTAGTTCATGTTAATTCACACTGCATAATCCGACACAGCATGGTGTCGGCCAACTGTTAGTACCCGCCACCGTAATCACTCAGGTATAACACAGTGCTATATGTAGGGTTAGAACCACTATAACAACCATCCTATGACTGGTTCAAATTTCAAACTTCTGCTTTGTTATGCACAATCATTGGTTGCAATGTGTATCTTCCGGTATGTTCACCACATCCACTTCAAACATTTTCACCCTGAAGGGCTTTTGCCTATATATCATAGCAACACCCTTTTAGCAACACCATGGAGAAACAGGTTGTTTTTAGTAAATTTACACCCATTCAGCACCATTTAAACTAAGAGTGTACTGATGTGAGGGTTATGTACAAACTTGGTTTAGAGTTTCTATATCTATTAGCCAGTGATTGCGTTATTGTTGAAGTGGTTGTTACTCATGTGTGGAACCATATCATAGGTCTCTCACCTCTGGGGGTCAAGGGATACAGACAGGTAAACCCCGCAAACACCCTAGGACAGAATGGCCATGCTTTATGTCAAAAGCAGACAAAATACCCATCGCCCAAAAGAGTAAATCAAAATAAATGTTCATTTTCAGTGTTATTTGGTGAATTCAAATATTTGTTAAGTAACTCCTGTAAACAGAAACATATGTAAATTCAAAACAGCGTTTGTGTATTATTATGCAACTTATTATACCTGGCAGTACAATGCTTTATTGCATGGTGTATGTAGCTGTCTGTTTGCAGAAATACCCACATGTGAGTTTAAATTATGAACAAAAAAAAAACAGTATATACCTAATGAAGCAATTATGAGAACATTATATTTGGCTATTACAAAATAAATAACTTCAATACAAAACATTATTCTTTAATTTTCAGCCTCTCTTCCTGAATGTTTTTTCACTTGTATTCAGTGTATTGTTTTATTCTTTTGGGCGGTGGGTATTTTGTCTGCTTTTGACATAAGGCATGGGCATTCTATCTGAGCGGTCTTTTGTCCTACACCTGGGGGTCAAAGAGGTCTTGTAACTAATTGAGATAATCCTCTTAGCAGATAGTTCACTAAACCATGAAGACATTCTCTTTTAGTTCATTTTTACTGGAACACTCCATACACTATTAGCTCACATGACATTGCGTATTTCAGGACATCAATAAATACTCCAGTTTATGGTCGCATTGTTTTCCTAATTTCATTAAATCGAGCATGGCTGACTTATTGGCTAAGAAACATCGTGTGGAAATGTACAAGTCCCCGATTGATGAAGTTCAACTTGTTCAGCCTTGTGCAACTTTCCTTAAGTCCTAAACCGATTCTGTGTTCTGTGTTCTAAGCAAACACAAAAGCTAGAGGTATCTTTTATTCTGTATATTCTGAATGTTTCAGAAAAATAAAAATATATGCTCAAATAATATTTTACTGAAAATATATGCGGTTCCTAAATGCCATAGTAGAGAACAGAGTTAATGTTTGAAAGACAAAAAAAAGGAGAGTAAAATGTAGGAAATCCGGAGTATGAACGGGTGAGAGCTCAGTAAATAAAGACTGCAGGGTAGGTGTCATGACAGTGATCCAGTCAGGCTAGGGCAAAACATGTACATCTTTATGCAGCTTTTTGACCTCGACATTCTAAAGTCCAAAAGATCTTCAAGGCATGGAATCCAGCTGATTCCAATCTAAACACAACAGACAGCACAGCTTGATGTCCATGGCTACTAAATTAGTCCCAACTCTGGGGATGCTAACAGTTCACAGGGATCCCCTCCTCCACAGTGGAGTTCACAGGAAGAAGCACTACCATAAGCAGGACATCTTGTATTCATAAAATGAAGTTTTTCAACCATTTCCTAATGTTTAAACATATAACATATTTAGGTCTATGCAAGGGCAAGGTTATAATTTACAGAACTGCCACCAACCATCCATATATCACACCAATGAGTTTATGTTCTCAAAAGACAGATATATATTAACTATATTAATATAGTTTATTAATACCTTGAGCTAAGTTCAGTTAACATTTGCTGCCCTCTGGTACCCTTCCATTCTACCAGTGGCCAATGTCTGCTGACACAATACAAAGCCCTGTGAAACTGAGGAGGAAACACAAAAAACAAGTCACAGCCAGTGATAGTCTGATCTCTATTGATGTCTTTATGTCCATGCGTTCCTATTCGGAGAGAAAATTTGTCTAAGGGAACCACGCGACCTACAGCATGTTGGAATGTCCACGGATCGTGAAGTATGGGGACAAATCAACAGCTCACCAAGGGGTCAGGCTTTGGATGCAATTTTCCCTGGCACTATGGTGTTGTAAGGATTGGGCCTCACATTCTTGACAGATCCCTCCACACAAGCGCCGCAGGTTGGCTGAGGTGATCCGGTGTCTAGTGCTCAAGCCAAACACCTCTCAGATCACCAGCTCTCCCACAACAGGAAATTTTTGTAATTATCAGTTCCTGAGTGACGTACAAGTGTACGAGGAAAAACTCAGCACAAATTTGGTTGGGGCAGCAACCTCATAAGATAAACGCACCTTGCTTCATTCGTGATAAGAGTACTTTAGAAAAACCTAGATGAAGGTAAGATGCAGTTGGCTGTGAGTTTGGCAGGATTACTAAAGCCACTCTACCCTCCATGAAAGTTAACTAGAGAACTCGACGTGTACTAACTGACTGTAATCCTACCCCACTCATTTTTTCATTTCCTGTACCTTAGCCAAGGAGTCTGAAGCAGGTAAAGTGTCTCCTGAGCTGAGAGAAAAGAAAAATAGTTCAAATGGGATCCGCAGGTGGAGATCCATTTATGAGGCTACACTATGTTACGGTACAGATTATAACTCTGGACTGACTTAACATGCACACAGACACTATATATACATGGGATTTACTGCTTTTGTCAAATACACGTTTGTTATTAATGACAACATATTATTAAAAACTTCTCATTTACAATAAAACATGTACTAGGATAAAATAGTTGTACTGGTGTGAAAGGCCTTAAGCAAACTGTCACTTATGAATCATCGTACCACTTTAAGACAAGACTCCATCCAACACAATATACTTGTAAGAAAATATAACAGGCATATGAGTGTAGGGTACACTTGCATTGGCTCTTATCTTTAGATGGTTCCATTCTAGGACAGATTGTTTTTGTCATTTTACACATGTATACGGGACCAATTGATGAACCCTGGCAAAGTGCAACATGAAATCAATGGATAAATCTGTACATAGCTACCAGGCACATCCTTTTGTGGGGCAGTCAGTGCTTACATAAGTGCCTTGCCACTCACTAAGGATGATAAAGGCTTTCATTTAATGAGCACACCTACACACAGGCTGTGGCTGGGATATCATGGGGCTAATCATTACATTAAAGCACCATTACCTAGAGGAATGGGAAAACAACCGAGTGACCACCAGTCTCAGCCAGCTTTCTGGCTGTCCTATACTCGATCAGAACACAGAATTGCCGTGACTCCCTAGGAGGCCAGCCATACAGATTATAGCCTCACTGCCTACTTGCTCCATGATGTTCCTCTCGGACCAAAGTGCAACAAGACAATTAAGGCCAGCCGTTTTAATGGCATGAATATTTAATGATGAACATCATACAAATTCATTTGCTCAGAAATGCTGAGCAGTTACTGTTAATTGTAAATGGTTTCATCATTTCATTTCTGGGGTGTAGACATTTTACCTGAGCCTCTTTTTCCAAAGCAATTATTCAAAGATATTATTCAGTTAAATTTGGATGTAAAATACCAGGCGGAAACGTAAGGAGTTTTTACATTTTCTTGGAAAAGATGAAATTAATGAAAGATGAAAGGTCAGCCATGATTCAACAAACTGAGACAACATATTCACAATGTGAAATTTTCAATTTATCATTTAACTTCTCACGAGCTCCTTACTTTGCGATCACGCACACATAAATAATTGAATTCAGTAAATATTACAACTCCTTTCCATGTTAAACCCAGAAAGCGATCAATACGCAAGTTTTGATTGATGGGTAGCCCTCACAAGAATTAAATATAACTTATAGTATGATTATGGCTCCTACACATAAATGACCTGATGTGAAAGGGAAGGCAAGTCCCAAAAAGCCAGGAAGGATAGGAGACCACAATTTGCAGATAATACTGCCCTCAGCTCCCTAAAATGGGTAGGAGAAGTGATATCCAGGTCTGATAATAGGGAACCATCCAACACACTATTACCCCACAGGGATGCAGGCAGGGTGAGGGGAGGGGATAAAACAGATGTCATTATATCAACATGCTGTCAACACTGCAGGGGTAGCTTAAGTACCCAGGGACTGCACAGCCCAAGCCTGAGAGATTGCTACATTCAGAAGAGAGGCCAGAGGGCTACGGCAGTCATACCTGTAACCTTATACTGTATATCTCGCCTGAACCTGCTTACCATGCAGGCAGAAAACTTATGTCACAGTGGAATATAACAAACATATGCAGGAGGCTATATTCAAAACAGCCCAGGACCCTTAGCCATCTGAGAGAGGTTCATAACTATTTATGACAAATGGTGTAAGATTTGGAAATCAGGTAGCCTGCACTGGTCAATGACACTGAGTTCCAACTCTCTAGATAAAGATGGGATAGACAGTGGATTTAACCATGGACACAGTGGTCCTAAGGAATGAAAAAATGAATGGATTTCTGGGGAAATGGTAACTAGTAAAGCTGCTTAGATCTGAGAAGTTTATGTCAGAATGTGCACTTGCAGATACTTCAGACCTCTTCTGCAAATGTTCAGATAGGGACAATAATTCACAAAATAAAATCTGAGAAAAATATTTTTTGACAGGCCTCAATTTTCCAGAAATGAATACATGTTGTATCCAAAGTTTGTTATTTATGCCTAAAACAAGCAGCAATTTCATGTTACATCCCAAACAATGACCTGAAACTTCTCCTGGTAAAGCTCAACACGGTAACCATACACATACAATTAGGCCTATTCCAAAAAGTTCAGAAAATTGCTTCATGATAGACTGACTGATAGGATGTAAACCCAGATAACCCCCACCCCAGCAGTACTGACAGAAGGCTAATAAGTATTTAGTTATTTAGGTGAAAGTGTAAAAACAGCTCAGTCATAGTTTGTATGACTAGCAGCACAAATCTGAAAACTCTTTATTTTCGACACGCTTCTACAATTTCCTACACAGACATTTGAAGTCAGTTTGATTTTGACTGTTATAGTTATGACTGAAAGCAACACCTGCTACAGGTATGTTTGAAAACCTTTCAGATTAAAAAAGAAGTGTGATCATGCAACTAAAACCAACAGAAGTCTATTCAGCTCTTAACCGTGAGGTATACAAAGTAACTGTAGTCCATGGCTGGACAGACAAGCAGACTGACAGACATAGGATAGTAGCCTTGTTGAAGGCTCATTGGTTTGGTAATGGGCTGTTATATGTGGGAGGCTCTTCATAAATCACACAGCTGGAATGGGGCTCCAGCAGGGGAGGTTGATACAGCGCACAGCATCCTACCAAATTACAGAGGTTATAATACCAGCAGATAAACTTTCTGGAAATGTTTGCGGTACGAAAAAAACACACAAATTCATTAACAAGCTAAGCATCTCTGACCACAAGCAAAAGAGAAAATAACTCACAAAAATCTTTTTCAGCTTCAGCAGGAGTTCCAAATTATTGCAGTTTGTTCAAAAGACACTATGTACCCAACTAAATGGTATCATGCATAAACAAAAACAAGATGAAACCCTTCGCAGTTCTTCCTGTCTACACGCAACATGTATTTTTTCCACACTTATCACATACTAAGTGTTTGCTACTTAAAAGTTTCTATCAGGCACTGAGACAAAACCAACAAAATAACATGTTTTCTACCCCAATGTTTTATGTTTCAAACATCTGTTTTAATCATTATTACTTTCACTGATTGCATAATAGCTGGAAGAGGCCTCTCATACACTGGGATATAAGTCTTGCTACAGCTGTGTAAGACTGAGTAAAACAGGCCATATGGAAGATGATATAAAACTTAATAACATCCGCCTGTGTTTTCATCCCATGGTCACCGCTTGTAGGGGAAAGGTGGGTGAATTTCATTTCCTATGGGTATAAGTAACGTGACCCC
This sequence comes from Acanthopleura granulata, assembly GCA_016165875.1. Lineage (NCBI taxonomy): Eukaryota > Metazoa > Mollusca > Polyplacophora > Chitonida > Chitonidae > Acanthopleura > Acanthopleura granulata. The sequence continues at coordinate 12,017,130 of JABBOT010000001.1, read as the reverse complement.
AGGGGCTTAAAGCCTCACACTGGCAGGAACAAAGTCTCTGAATGACCACTTTACAACACTCACACAAGGTTGCTGCTTATACTTTGAGGGAAGGGGAGGGGTGAGATACAGGGAAACGACATAAAAGTATCAAGAAACAAATGATGAAATAAGTATCTAATGAACTGAATAAAACAAGTAAAGATCACAATGAATCCATGAAGAAAAATGGAATGAAGAACCCTTTTATCTGGGTTTATAACAGTCAGGTGGCAACTCTTCAGAGGGCGCATGTTAAAAGCAATTCACTTTGAGGAACAAACCGCTGATGTTTGTACAGATATCTTACCATCATCTCCTCAAGCTTGTTTTCCCACAACATAATATAATCACTGGCAGGTCGCCGTCTGCGGAAGGTGGAGGTGTAATTAGACATGATACCTGTCCCACCTAGACACCTGACAGGTAAGAGAACACCTCCAACAAAGGTCAATAGGAATCCTTGAGAGGCAAGCACAAATCTCCAGGCTTAATATGCTCAACTGACCCACTCAACCTTTAGCTGAGTCTTGCCAACATGCCATCTGGGCACCGATTCTGGATTATTGCAAAAGCACCTCACAATGACAACTATATTTGTGGTGAGTCCAGCTGTTCATCATTTTGACAAGACCAGAAAAGGTAGTGAACATGTGTTGCCAAAGCTTAATGTCCAGCCCTGGCACTTTTTTTCTCCCTGAGACACAGAAGCTGTACTGTGTCCACTTCTGACATGCAGGTCTTTGGCCCCAGAAGAGGAATCACTGAAGCTATGCTTAATCTGGTTGCCTTAGTAACTGACAATTGCCGGGTTTTGTGGCTGCCCAATATTTCACCATCTCTTAGTAGTTAACATGCCTTGGCTGTCCAGAGCCCTCTAGTCTACCCTTCTAAAGGACAGGGTGCATGTTGGCTATCAGCACTGCTCCTGTATCTGCACGACTATCTTAATGTCCTGCTTGGCTGGTGAATGGAGCAGCCCTCTAGCCTATGACAAGCTGGATCCGGAGATAGTTGGCTGTCAGGGCCCAGCAATAAGTAGGTAGATGGATAGAAGGATGAGAGGGGGGAGGGGGGCAACTCTTCATCCCCTGTAGCCAGGCAGATGTGTGAGAGTCAGGAGTCTCAGCTAGGCCTGCCTCCTGACTACCCACATCTCACTGATATCACAGAAAAAAATACAGGAAGGCCTTCAAAAGAGTTAGCCACACTTTTTTTTCTTCCTGCTTTTACATGGAGCATCTTGTTCACCTCTCTACATCATTCAGCTCTGCCCGCTGAAACCCGAACAGATGTCGATGTAATCTAGGATCACTGGGGGCACATGGTACCTCTTAACTGCCCTTTCTGCCCAATACCCAAGGCAGCCAGTGACCTGTCACAGACTCAAGCAGAGTGTAATCAAAACACTTTCGTTGCCTTCAGTTTGATTCCCCTAGCGTTTCTCAGGCCCTTGATACAAGATGAATACAGAAGATAAAGCGCATGATTGCATGTCAAACACATGCACATGCAAGGCATCCACACCAACTACTCTTCTTACACAACATGAGTAAAGGATGTCTCTGATAGATGAACTGCTTGCAACCTAATAACTGTTGAGTTATTACATATAGTCTCTTCCATTCTGTTTTCAAATCATCACACAACAAACAAAAACATAGTGACCAATAAACAAAATATACATATGTTGATAAAATTAAAGCTGTAATCATAAACAGATTATTTGCATCACTAAAAGTTATCACTAATTTCAGAAAGTATGGGTAAGGTGCCCTAAAGGATCAATCATGTGTTATTTGACTGACTCATTATGACTGACTCTCTTAGCAGAAACTACATGCTATCTTACAACTTTTGCTACAATTTAATGTAAAAAAAAACAAGAGATACAGAACTAAGTGTTTCATTAAAACAAGTACAGGTAGATTACTCAAAAAGTCTAAAGAATGAAGGTCTCAGCAGTATGAGGATCCACTGAAGTGGAACATAAAATAGCTTGAGCATTTGTTTCTGACGTTGATGGGCCTGGAACTAAATTGCTACTTGATTTATAATTTGTAAATGGTTCAGGAAAAACATGAGTCTTTGAAGGCACATCGGTCTGTTGGGTCACAAAGACTTGTAGAGTATTGGAAAAACATATCCCGTAAGATACCTTTACCCAGTTTAAGTTTAAGATTCTCACCAGAATCAAGTGGTGGAATAAATTGCCAAAAAACACAACAAATAAATGAACTCCCCTGAATTCTTTGAATGGAAAGACACATCAGCCACATGTACATAACATGTGGGCTAATGTCAAGAGAAATATACTAGAACTATGAAGCATTATAACCCTATGGAATATGGTAAATTAGCAAATTATATCCCTTAGCAATCCAACAGGCAAGACAAAAACTGCACTTTTTTTTCTTCTTGTCAGAACACAGAAGGAAACAACTAAACCGTAACTGAATCTATATCCAATGTTTGTATAACAACCTGCCATCAGTGTATACCTAAGCTTAAATCCAGAGCTTCTCTTGGCACTGAATGCTTACCTGCCAATTGGCATAAATGAGAAACTCAGGTAAACAAACAAGGTGTTTGCTTCTTTTCAAAGACAAAATCCAATCTGGGCCATTACAAGGCTGGTGAAACGCTTCAGTGCTCTGGCCACACAACGTGAAACTCATAAACATCTACACAGAACCTACCACTACAGCATTCTGCTATGTTAATACAAGAAATTATCTTCACAATGAACACAAGAACAGACTGAGTACTGCTTCCGATAATACAGTCCTTGTACAGTGAAGGGTAGTCATAGAGATTTTTATTATTGTACCTGCAAAAATATTGATTCAAAATCATGAAAATTTACTTATTTATTTATTTGTTTGATTGGTGTTTTACACTGTCCTCAAGTGTATTTCATTTATACCTCGGTAGCCAGCACGATGGCAGAAACACGATGACTATCCACTGGTTGTGAAAAATTTACATACAGTGGCAGAGTGATATACAGGCGGTCATTATATGTTAAGCTATAATTAAATCAGCACTGTATTTTAAAGAGGATTTGTATGTTTTCATGGGTGCAGCACATTTTCAGACAAAATGGAGGATTTTGCTTGGATAACAGTGGAAAATCTACACCTGTGCGTTTTAGCTGAAATATCCTGAGAGAGAATCACATCAATAAACAGCAAAAATAACCTGAGGAGATTAATCAGGAACAGAACAGAGGTCTAAAATGCCGCTTGTTAGCCATAGGTATCTGAGACGAAACTGGACTGGGGTCAGAGCAATATATTGTACCCAGTAAGGCTGGGTGAGTGGAGGTAGCCAAACACTATATCAGGTTATATATCCAGTCTTTGGTTATCAGACACACAGACCTGGCTCTTGCCTACTGCAGGCTGCTCACCAATCTACACCCACAAGCTATCTGCAGCACCTCTTAACACAGGTATAAATCACAGGAAAGGGAAAGTGATACCCAGATTCTGTCATGATCTACCCAGGATGATAAACCTGCAGCGAAACATTGATGATCTGTTGCTAATCGGGGACTAGATGCAACTGGTGTCTGCTGTGAGCCAAGTGCGGGGTTTACTGAGTGCTCCTGTACATACTGCTGCACAGCCTATGCAGTGCAACTCAAGTTAAGGAAAGTCCCTGCTGTTACACCTCTTGTTAATCAGAAAGGTGGAAGAGGAGTTGACTTACAGCCCAGGAGAGCAGATGGGTTCATGGATGGGAAAGATAACAAATGGTCAAACAACGGGCTTATGGGGGCACACCTTACTGTATAGCTGCATGATAAATCTTTTCTTAACCAACTGCTCACAGCTTGTTTTGCCGTCTACCAGCAGCAATGTTACAAATCATTACAAATAACGAAGGACATGGGGCCTATCTGTTTATATTTAATAAAGAGCTCTTTAATTCCTATGTACATCAACCTTTCATCCAATAATTTCACTTTCTGTTTTTTAAATTATACACATTATAGTTTTCAGAGCACTCCATAGTGACGGGGAGGAATAAAGAGTTGTGATAATATGTATTTCAGCAGGTATTAATGTGAAACAAGAACAGGAAAAATGTATACTATCTCTGGCCAAGCAAGAGCATATACATCTCCTAAAACAGGCTAACCTACACATGAGCAAAGATGAAAAAGTGATGAAACACAAAACGGTTGCAGTAAACGTCCATTTGTCAACATGTCCATTAGGGCTTCATACACATAAAGGGTTTTACGATGGGACCAGCCAGGTTATACACAGTCATCATAATGAGGACACGTTCATGGGGCTAGTCTAACCCCTGCCATAGGGATATAACAAGTCCCCTGAAAACACCAATAAACCTGAAGAGCTGGGTTCCTCGGGGAGAGTTTGGTAAACAGAGCTATTTTGAGCAAATCTGGACCCACACTCAAGGGCTGGTTGAAGGGGCTACATCAATACATAGGTATCATCTATCATAACAACTGATAGCAGGTCTCCAGCTGGTTTGTCCTCAAATACTCCTACTGTATACATTCTACTTCTATTCACACATACTTAGAGCTCCTGATCAAATTTAATATGAAAGACACACATGACTACATATGGATGATCCATTTATACACTTGAAATGTACTCACAAAACTTACTATATGGAACTTTTTCATTTTAAAGCATTAAAATGATACACCTAGTTTTCAGGCACATCATTTTATCCAAAGGAAAAAGAAATCTCTGTTTTTAAAAATAGAAATCTCCACGTTTCATATATTCTCCACAGACTGAGGTGAGCTCACCCCAATAATAAATGGGATAGAGATAACACTAGGGTTTACCCCAGATGTCAGTCATCCTGTGAAGGTCTGGTTAAGGATGAAGTCAGTTAAGCAAGCCTCTTAACCCTTCAGGTCAGACAGTGTCAGTCCTACAGCAGACAGCTGGCACCTCCTTCACCCTCAGGATCAGGGGTAGTTACCCATTTATAATGTGGACAGGTAATACAAAACATGGATCAGTGTGTTGCTGGTTTAAGCAACTACAAATGTAGATGCCTAAAAGAAAAGATAACACTACAGAAATTTGTATATTTATTGATAAAGAATCCTATTCATAGCTCAAAAAAGGTCACTTTTATATTTTTGTGATGCATAATAACTGAGATATCACAGTTCAAAGTAAGCAAAACGCGCACATGGGGAAAATCGAACAGGCCACCACACTCTCACTTTTAACCGATCAGTTTTTTTTCTGTCCTTTCCACATAGATTGGTGTGGTGTCATGCACAAACATATGACATCATCAACTGCCTACGTGTACCTGCACAAATGATACTGCTCTTTCAAACACTCTTGATGTCATATCCACATAAATGCCTCATTTGACGTCACATCTGCCTGATTTCACGTCATATAAGAATTATTATCATGTCACATCAAGAACATTTTACAGACATAACCAAAGTCTTTTTTTTTAAGGAATCTTAATCAATTATATGGAAATCAATTATATGGAATAAATCATGTTATCTATCGAAAATCCTTCTGAACCATGGTGTTAGGTTTCCTTCCTATCATTTCAATATTTACACCTAGTTTTTATTGTGATTGAAGTGACACCTTAAATGTAATAACATTAAAGTTTTATAAAGCACTGCCAGAAGTGATGTCACCACCAAGAACATTGTGTACTAACTGGAATTTCAAGAATTAACATCCCTGGAAAATTACCTGTACTGATATCTGAGAATACTGTATCATATTAAAGAAACACATTACACACCCTACAACATTTCATCTGTCTATAGCTAGGTTTCTTCTCTATGCTTCACACAAGCACACCATACTGGATACAAGCTCATCTAATTTGCATGCAGCATCAAACGATACCCCAAACTCTGCAGAAATGGACAATGAGCAGAACAGAATTACATCATTTCATCCTATAGGATTATTGCAGGCAAATTTCTGGAGGCTTCATGTAGTTCTGAACTCATTGGCTTGCAAGCCATAGCAAGTCCTAGCTCTAGATGCATGGTGAGGTGCTATGAAACTATGTGCTGCAAATCTGTACGCTGCAACTGGTTCAGTTCCTTACTACTGGCAATCACTTTGGATGTATCATTTTTCTCACACAACACACTAGTATCTCTCACATTTAAGACAATTCTTTACTCTCATAGGCTTCAGTATTTGTTTTTAGCTGACAGTTAAATTGTCTGATTCTGTCTTGCACACGATGAATGTCACTATCTTGTACACATAATGTCAAGTATGGCCTAAGCAAACACTGATGGGAATAAACTGAAGGTCATATCCTGTAATATGGACACTGAACATGTTCAGTATCACAATTATCAATATTACAGGCAGCACCTTTATCAACTTGGACAACTACCACCATGGCGGTGATGTGACAAGATTCCGTTTGCAATCTCTTTCGACACGGCCTAAGAAAAATGAAACACATTAGGTGATCTTCACATAAACTGAAGACCTAAACAATTCTTTGAACACTTTTTCATGTTGGAACAATTTGAACATGGGAAGCACGTACGTGTTCAGATAAGACAACAGGCTGTGTGCTACAGTTCCCATTGTAAATCATGCAATAAATATTGCTCATACACCAGTCAAGGTATTCTCTAACCTTTGTAGCTCTTGTAGCCAGGAAATAGCCTCGATGGAATGACAACAGGCTGCATATCTGACCATCTGTAATGCAGATTTGTGGAAGATTTCAGGGGTCAACTCGCTGGGTGGGATATGTTCTCATGGGGAGCCCCTCACCAATCACCGCAATGCCATACGTAATCTGATAGGTTTACAGCCACCATTTTATGTAAAAGCCAAATTCCTTGGCAGAGACTTCACAAGCTGAAATGGTTTTTTATGAGCTGGGAGACCCCAAGGCAGCTATACCATGTATTTGACCATTAGTATGGTTCTAGACCCATATGTAAGTAAAATACACATTTACACATATTACCATGGCACAAGTAACCATCCACAATAATGCAGGACTTTTATATAGCATGTGTAAAAGTTACTTGTGAGAATTACAAAAATAAATATGTGGTGTTAATTCTTCTTATAAAATATATTAAGTGATAAGGAATTTTCCAGTTCAGATTTTGATATGTAACACTGTGTGATTAACATGGGTGCTTGCACAAGATTACATTATGGCTGTGTGAAAAAATCCCAGTAATTCTGTGGCTAGTTGTATTGCCATGTAAGATATGATTTTGTTTATTTTCATGTTTTATATGGAACTGATATATATTTTGCTCAAATATCTGCAAGATCTTATGGTGTACTTACAGATCTTGTAGGCAGACAAACAAGAGCTTGGTGCAAACTGCCTGGGGTTCAGAGGGAAAGGAAGGAAAGGCCATGACTCAGAGGAAAAATAAGTTAATAAACACATACCCAGTACTGACATTAAATATATAAACTTTCACTTAAATTGTAAATTGCACGAAAATCCATTTTCAGCGGGTGGCTTTTTAATATTTACATGACTATTGACATTCAGTGCTTTCTAAATTTTGTAAAAGGAATATACTTCACCCTCCACAGATACACTTTTTTGTGCTTGTTAAATATATAAGGCCGCTTTGTGTTTCATCACCTGTCTTTCACATTCTTTTTACTAGTGTGGTAGATGTGTACATGTAAACGTGTGATGGTTTCCTTATGGTTTCACTGAGCTGTTCAACCTATTGTTGTTCAGGATGGTTTCCTCAATGTGTATTGGGCCTTCATTTTCTGAAGACAGTAGGTCAATATGGCATGTCCTATAATCGCTACATTGAGAACACCACCTTGGTGAATAAGCCAGTGACATGGACCCAAGCTTCCAGCTATTAGTGTGCCTCATGTAAATGCCTAGAAATGCTGACTGACACCTCTCTCAGTGGTCGGTCTACAGACAGCAGCCAGCAACTGACTGCACCTGCTGACCACTCCTTCCTTGAGCTCTACCCTCTATACCAGGTGTCAGATTGCACCGAGGTACTGCAGGTAACTTATCAGACCCATGGGCTGTACAAACCAGTTTTACTAACCAGCACAACACAACACAGGTACAGTTATTTATAACAGGTTCAACTTCCTCAAAGACCATCTGGTTTGTATAGGAGCATGTCCACTCAAGTTTTAAAGTTTTTCCTTGCCTTAAATATTGTAATGCAAATTTCCTTTTCCTGTTTTTTCTTAATTTATGTGAAGTTATGTATTTCAGAATTCTAAAATGGTTTTAAATGACTAATGGCTATATGTTACTAGACAAACTCCGAACTAGGTTAATGAATTTCACACCAAAGAGATGAGGTCACAATGTAAGCATGTAGCAACCTAAATAATACGAGGTTACTTCACTTCCCTTCCATCTTGTATTTTTTTATACTCCTAACAGAGTTGTTCCCCTTCCCTGGCCGTATGAACCAACCAACACCCAAGTGATGTTAACACATATCCTGTCACCCTATATTCACTCAGGCAAACCTTTACAGACTTCACAAATATGTTAATATCTACTCACGACAAAACTGCAACATTAACACCTGATAAAACTGCTTTTACACATATATAACTGATATAATTGTCCACAACCACTTTGATGGCCTAATGGAGATTTCCTGCCCACCTTTCCTTTATGTGAAGAATCCTGTATGTCAGAGGACATGCCAAGGTTCAGGGTTGGGTTTGTCTTGAGTTAATAACTTACAGTATCAAAAACTAACTGTGCATATAACTTTGTCCAAGTTTGGCATGTATGTTAATTACTGAGCATCCTATCCTACAAGTAAATGGGTCAATGCAAGTAAGCTTTGTTTGTATATTTTCAGTTGCATGTGTTTTGTGCATGGTGTTTTGCATGCTAAGTATTATTTACACGTTTTCTCCAGATGTGTTTGTTTTGCTTGATGCATTTTTCACTTTTTGCAGGCTTCTGTGTTATTTGCATGTGTATGCATGTTGAATATTTTGGAGCATTTTTTAAAAGAAATTTCATTATGATGTAAGAGCTCACAGAGTACTTATTATTCTGTCCACTTTTGTTGACTGTGTTTGACTGTGAGTATATACAGTAATATGAGTAACAATAAGGCTGTTGTACTTGGCTCTCATCAATTAGGCCAATGAATAACTTGAGATACATGTATATTACTATATTCCAGATATAGCTAACTGTGGCTAAGAAGTCCACAATGTAACAATGTCCCAGGCTTTGCAAGGCTGTGGTGGTGACATGATGCATTGTTCACTTTTGACCTGTTTGCAAACCTTAGAATGCCACAGGTAATGTGGTAAAGTTCTAAGATCGAGTGTGTGTGTGTTGTACAGAGAGAGACCTGAGAAGGTTTTATATCTGTGCACAGTCTAGAGTCACTGAATGCATACCAGTAATTTTGTACTGGTCACAGGACTGGCAGAAGTTCCAAGGTGCAATTTGCAAATTTCAGCATGTAAGTAACCTGCCTTGAATGCAAATATTTTGGGAGGCGATTTCCCCGTTACAATTATTACATACATAAGTGGATAATGTTCTCCACTACCAGATACCCAAATCTTATTCTTATACTGGGGGCCAGCGTGGCGTAATGATCCAGGTGCCTCCCACCATCGTCTCCAGTCGTACGTGGGAAGGTCTCCCAGCAACCTGCTGATGGTCATGGGTTTCCTCCGGTCTCTGCCTGGTTGCCTCCAACCATACTGTTGGCTGCCATCATATAAGTGAAATATTCTTGAATACGACGTAAAACACTTACCAAACAAATAAATAAATATTCTTATACTGAACTGGACTTGTGACAGTAAGACACAAAAGGCCAAAGAAGGACATCCAAACACCTACATATTTCTTGTACCCATACTTGCGATGCCTTTCCTTCTTTCAGTCATGGCAATAACGGAAAAACATTGAAAAGGCAACATAACTTTGTATTATAAATTTGGCTAATGTGTATCCAGAATCCATGAATGTCAAAAAAGCTGTAAAAACTATCAAGATTTGACAAAGATATCTACTGTTACGAAAGCATGAACATCATTACCTCTTACATGACCTACTTTAGAGCTGGAAATTTTACATACTCAGGTAAGTTCATACAATCTTGCACAGACAAACGTTCATTCATATTACAAAGAAAAGGTAACAGTAATTCTATAGGACCAGGCCAGCCTGTGTGTATCACAACTGCATACAGTACAACACAGCTGTTAAGGATGTGAGTGTTCTGATCACAGCACCTTAACAGCCATGCTCCTGGCTGCCTGCTGAATGGTTTGTCCATCCACTTATTTATAATTACTATACAAGAGTCATAAATGAATCTCATTTCTTAACCACACAATATCAAGGGCCTTGAGAGAACTTCTACACACCATTTCATCAAAGGCACTTTTAGGGCCTATCTAAAGTCCTGCATGCACTCACGAAAACAAGCTTATCACCAAACAGCAATTTGGAAAGTAATGAAAGTTTTTACACCTTACATGATGGACAAACATCATTTGTCTTTGATCTCCTTGAAACAACCTTATTCAGACCTGATGTAATTAATTTGGGGAAGATAACATCTCTTTCCGCAGACGACTGTGTATGTCAGATATAAATTATTGTGTATCATTAATGATTTAATCTCCTGGAGTTCTCTGCACAATGTACATTATCAAACAATCCTTGTGTGGGAAGAGAGGCAAGAAATTTCTGCTTTTATGAACAGCCCAATGGAGTACTCATTAACTTAGAATGCCCATTAACCACGGCAACAAGCCTCGTTGTGTTAACAGAATTTGTATCTTGCATGCTTATATACAATCACAAATGGCAAATGGGTGGGAGGCATAAAAAAAAAACAACTAGAAAACACAAGTAATTAACCCATAAGACTGGCTGGTTCCAGTATGATTGCAGTGGATTGCTTTTGCCACCATTATAGTCAAGCAATCATGCTTGTCCTAGCTGATGACATAACTAAGGCATACCTGCATCAAGACCCAGGCTGCGTAGCTAGCCGACAAGTGCTGCACAACAAATCTTAATTTTATTTATTTATTTGCTGGATGCCATACTTTCCACTGAAAATGCCATTAATTTTAATGTCTCAAGTGACTTACATTAGCACTGAAAATGTCATTAATTTTAATGTTTCAAGTAACTTACACTAGCACTGAAAATGTCATTAATTTTAATATTTCAATTTTAACTGATATGAGCCTGTTTCAGAAAAAAGGCAAGTCCTCTGAATTCAATTCAGATGAATGAAAGCTTTTTGAATTACAATGACTATAATCTGAGGTAAGAATGTAAACTTTTTTAACTCAGGTTTCTCTAGGACTCTGCAGTATAATAACACAATCTCTGTGTGAATGGGCCTGGAAAGAACATAATCTCTGCAATTTGTTCAGACATTATGGGTAAAATTTCAAAAAGGGTGAGAACATGCATGAATAATGCTTACTCATAAATGTATAATGGATGCTGCATAAATTACAGGGGATATCTTCACAACAGATGGAGGGTGGGGGGAGTGTTTCATGCAGGGCAAGCTATTTGCTGAGTTAGTCAAACCAGTCATGCTCAAAGTTCAAAGGCTTGGTGAACAACTGAGGGACAAACATCCTAAGATAAGTCTGTCAGACAACTGTTTGTTTGTATGTGAGCCTTACAGCCTGAACACATGTTGGTGGACCTACAGTCCAGATTGAGAGGGGTGCTTAAGGAAGACCAGGTCTCAGGGGAGATCAAAGTTGTCTATACAGTACCTGTATAATACCAGATCACAACACCTGGACACAGAGGACAACTGGTTGTGTGCATACAAGCCTGTCACAGTTCCTTCTTTATTCTGTCCCATGTAATGTACATATCCTTCATTTCAATACAGATCCACATATTCTGGGATTTAAATATTGCATTTACCATATAATTACAAGCATTATTAGGCCTTATATCCTCATCCAAGCTTGAGCAAGCCATGTCGGGTTACCATTAACAGGCCAATTATCCCCATTTGCAGATCATGTTTTGCCATTGAAGGATATTCATATTAAGTTAATGAGAATAATGGCCATGTAGAGAATTTTCACCTGTTAGCGCGGGATCAGAATCCCTTATAACGAGGGATACGGAGGATACGGAGAAAACTGAGGTGTAACAGTACCAGGTGATGGCTAAAGCACCAGCTCATTAACCTTTCCGGTGACTAATGTCAAACACTGAGTCAGACCTAGCTACAACAGGAGGGTCAATACTCCCCTAACCAAGGCCTGTCCTTCTCTACAAGATGCTTCATCTTGGTCAGCTCAATCAATTAACAGAGACAACCTTGGCAAAACCTTCACCCTACACGTATGCAGTCCGCTTGAAAAAAAAAAACACTCTTACCAGACACAACGCTGGAAGCGAGGAGGAAATTCCCACGAAAAAAACCCCACACAAGCACCATGAAACCATTCCATAATTCTGACATATAAACACATATAGCATGCAACAAAATGCAACCAGCGAAACGCATGTCTTAACGACAAACACTAAAGAGCTCACATCCCAAAGTGATACTATGACAAATATGTTCAATGAAAGTTGTGCAAAATCAAATTCACAGATGAAAAATCAGGTAACATCCCAGTGATGAACTCGGTAAAACTTGTACCAAAACCATGCAATGCAATTTCCATTTGATAAGACTTGTTCCTCAATAAATACACCATCTAGGATATTAAATTTACAGACTACATTTATCACTGACACAGATAAGGTAGAGTACAGTTTATAGCTTATGTTCAGGTATTGTACAAAATCTTGCTCTCACAGGCACTGTAATGATGATGTATGAAGTGAATGTCATGCAAGCAGCAAACGGAGGACATGGACTCCAGGCCATTATTGTACATCATCACAGCAAACATGACAGGGGAGATAATTACCTGTGTCCCGGGCTGCAGCTCGGGATGACAAGGAGGGACAGAAAAAAGAGAATCAGGTTCCTGAGTTGTGTCCGGCCCATAATAGTCCCATGGCTAGAGAGAGACAGACAGTGAAACGTCAGGTAATATCAGAATGCTCGAATTACAACAATTAATGCACAACATCTACACTTTCGCAAATGGTTGCAAATCATGTAATACAGTAGCCCTGAGCTTGTAACACTAAATCTATAATATCTAGAGTATGACACAGACACAAATCACGTTACACTGTAGTTCTTAAATTTAACATCTCCACAACACAGATCTTGCAATATAGCAGTTTCTATTTTAAATCTAAAATCTCCATGGCATATGACATACCTAACAACACAGAGCATGTATCAGAGTAACAGCAACATTCCTGGAGCCATAGTGCCTCAAGAAATACAGCTGCTTTGCTCCTATACTTTCCCATTGAAACCACAAGATGCATAGACAATAGTGTGGAGAAAATACCTGTTTTACACTACTACGTGTATGTACTTCTCACTCGCGCAACGTAAACATGAATAAGGATAGAATATACAAGAATACATCATCCAGTACCAATAACTGCTGCACAGTGTGTAGTAGATTTCCATAATACCCAAATGCTACCAGACACCAGTTACAGACTACATAACACAAACCAGCTCCTTACAGGCACATGTGTATGACACTTCCATTCCATATCTCCTTGCGGTATCAATAAGCTTAATGTTTCATTGCACTTTCAATAAACCGAAGTTATGCATAAAACCTCATCTTGCACAGCATTGTGGCTATAACACATTACGCTTGATGTGTCACTGTGTTCTGCGAACACCAATACAACGATCCAATTCCCATTAAACTTTTCAGTGTGAACTGTCAAGAGTTCAGAGAAACAGGCTGTTCTATGAATGGTCCAATCTGTCAGGTTTTACATCTGTAAGACTTGCTAGCATTTTGTACTCCACTATGTAATGTCATCTAGCAATTAAACTAACCTCTCGCTGAACACAACTCATTCAAACAGCTCTGCTAGAGATCACAGATCACACAACTTCTGGACCTGAACTTTACAATCCTAACACATTCAAGTTGTTTCCCTTTACTGTGTCAACTGGAACTGGTTTCTGTGTGTAGGTTTGTTGCATCAGGCAGTAATTTGTCTTCATCACATTGTGCAATTAATTTGCACTGGCACAGCTTTGTAAATTCTAAAAGCCCCATCGGAGAAAAGTAAAATGCATATGTTACATAAGAAACAATTCCCAGAGAAAAAAAATCAATTGCATCTTCAATTAGCCAGTTTTTGTAGCAAATGTTGTGTCCTGAGGAAAACTCACAGAATTAAAATGCTGAACAGGACTCATTAAAGGTCTAAGCTTGCTACAGAACAGAGAAAGTATAAAGAACTTCAGTAAAACTGATATTCACCAAGAAAGTAAATACAGTGAATACATGGCCTCTAGAACAAGGGCCTAAGAATCTATATAACATATGCCCATCAATATGGTCAGTTATACTTTCAGTTTGACTCATCTATTTGAACATGTAACATTTCAAAATAAAATCATCATTTGTACAAAAACATTCAATTGCACTTGTTCAGGTGACTGCTAAATATTTTCAAACTCAATAATTACAAGATAAATAATCTGATTCATATGCTTCATTCAAATTCTCACACAGAAATGACCCAACACACTGAAGTTAACCTGTGTCCGCATTACTCACATGTTGGTGTCATTACTATCACACTGTTTGCCTTGCAGGTATACATAAGAAGAGCTTCCCACATACCGGAAGAGAGAATGTGATCTGTAACGCAGGCGAGAGCTAACTCTTCATTTGTTGTACTGCACATGCACTTTTGGTTCAAAAACATTCTGAACATCTTAAAAGCCAATACAAGCAGATGAAGGACATGATTAACCAAGCCATGCTACTTCCCTTTAACTGTACCTGCTACAGGGGAGGAGTAAGTGAGGTTTGATGGAATGACCAATTCAGCCAGAGACTCTGACCTGGCAACCTCACTGACTCACATCTGTATAAAGTTATAATATCAATAGGATAACGGTGTGACTCAACTGTAAGTATATTACTTATTTACCAGACAGGTGAAAATAGATAGCTTAATGTTTCTCTCCAATATTCATGTACTAGGCACTGGCATGCTGAAGCAAAAATGAATAACATGTACTTATTCAGATTCCAGGGGAAAATGAAAGCTTCTCACAGTAATCAGAATATGGAAGGCAGTGACAGCAGAATTTCTACTCCACATTGTACACACTTCCATAACCCAAAATAAAAAATTTAATCTCAGGGTTTGAGATTTAAAAAGAAAAAAAAGACCAGGGCTGTGACACATATTTTGCATGCAGTTTTGATCTGGCTGATGGACTCTTTCATGAACACACCACACTGACAAATCCTTCAGTGCAGCACTGGGCTGTTGCAACCTGTTGTCGGCTGCTATCAATCATAACATGGAGAAGGGCCTCCTTTTTCATATATCGCATAATATCCACAACTATTAAATGTCTATCATTCACTTCTCTGAAGCGCACACGCACTAATACTGAGCAAGGGTTATTAAATGTAGATCATTCAGCTGTCAGAATTAATGGACATGAAAAAACGTCATTCACACAAGTAACTTACACATGTCCTGTCAGTATGACTAGAGGCCTAGAGAGCTAAGCTAAGCTTACGACTTTACCGAATGCACCCTTATGAACCTAAGACCTAAACAGTTCAGTATTTTGTTACCTGAAAACCACCTACCTGAGAGTTTACCTTGTCCATGTTGTTAGCTCACCAGGGCTTGGTATGTACATCAGGTAACTAGCTCAGGTAAGATTTGGTACTAAATGTTAACAGGTAGAAGTAAGAGGTCTCTCGACAAAACTGTGCAAATAAACTGGATAGAATTCGATAGATAAGGGCTCCAGTTTCACTAGTCTACCATACAGCTGCATTAGATACGGTGTGTCCAGCCAGAAGATCAGTCAGAGCACGTGTACCTGGACATTAAACACACAGATGACCCAGGGAGAACATACCCCTAGAACAGTTTGCATAACTGGTTGGATGGGCACAAACTTTGGTAGGGACCACCATAAAGGAAGTCTTGGTGAAACTTAACACCTAGCTGAATAATACGTCCATTCATGTCACAAATCACCCCTCAAAGTAAATGCATTCAAACAATAGCCCCCCCCCCCTGAAAAAAAAAAAATGGTGTGAAGAATACAGTGTACAAAGTTCTGCAAGCGTGCACTTGAGAAGATATTTGTGTGGAGTTTCATAAACTTTTAGACCCTTTACGCTCCTTGAACACCTATTTACTGCATTATTATATTTTGCCAAAGGTAGGTGTAGAACCTTTTTTGAGAACAAGGCCAATATGATAAGAGATGGTCTTCAGTTTTCATCTCCATCTGACACACTGAAGGGCCAACCAATAGGACAAAATGGTCATCCGGTTTGCTTTTCACATAAACACTTGCTACCATACAATGGCTGGGCCTCTCAATGAACCAATGGTGCACCTGTTCACACTAAATGTCGGATACAAATTGTTAAAGTTCTGATTCTAATAATGTCCAATTTACATCCAGTAAATTCTACAATTCTTGGCAACATATATGCAATATGCCACATGACAGCACTAGAGACAGCTGATAATGAAATCACTGGCTGAATACATACATTTATGTGTGGCACCTACCTAATGAAGCTTTTATTCAATTTATAAAAGCTCTTTTACCTCATTAACATAAATCAGTAGATACTCCCAGATGCAAAGTTGCTGGAGGTAAAAATACTCTGCAGTCCAAGCTTTGATCACCTGTAATTTGAGCCCAGAGGTAAACTACTCCTGTGTAAAGCAGAACACACATACTCATCATGAAGGAACTAGGCAGCAAGTCTCTGTACAGACATTTATTGTTCTGGGAGAATTTATTACTATCACATTCAAGTTTAGCTCAGGCCAAATCAACTACTGACCTGTGTTAGGCCTGACTTCTGAACCTTTATTTCCATGTTAACTGACCATATATCTGCATGCATGTCATCACTGACCTGTGGAGCTGAGTTGTCTGCACAATGAATAATAACCTGATCGCAAATAGGACAGATTCCTCATCTCAAAATAACAACTATCTAGCGAAAAGAATTCAGAAGGTCCTTGTTTTGACATCAGATTGTGTCCACATTAAAATGTCTTGGCAAAAATTACAAGTCCATTCTTCCTGTGTCAATGGTCATCTATCATGGAATACTGTGAACAATGTAGGTACATGTATGAATGGCCAGTTTCTTGATTAACAACCACCATGTCACCAATGTAACAATATAAGGCAAACCCAGTAATAATTTCACCTGCACATCTATGATGGTATACTTTGTGAGCCAAACTAAATGTTTTAATCATCATGACCATGGAAACTTTTGCCAGGCCTTCCAGTTTCTTGAAAAGATTTATTTTTCCCTATAAATAATGATGTAACAGGGGCGCACTGTTTTCCTTTACAAGGAAATTTAATACAAATTTACAAGCTCGTGTGCAAGTCATAAGTGACATATATATCGCAGTTTATATTTTTTCATACCAACCTATAAAGCTCACCCTACAGTACTTTTCAACCCCTGGCAGACATGATTTGAAAAAATTCCCCCCAAAGCACAAATTGCATGTAGAGCCTATCATTTGTCATTTGTATGTCCATCATTATCATGCAAATCTCAACCTCTTGACATTCCAACGTCTGACAGTCACTTCAAATGTGATACATCCTACAACTGCAAAGATATATATTCAATATTCTGCATGGTGCTTGTCAAGCTCAGTTGAGTATATTTGTACAGAACAAAAATTCAGTTTGAATGCGTTGTTTTGTCTTGTTGTTGTCAATACTTTAAATTGAACTGTCAAACTACTGTTTTGAACAACTTCAGAGCTTCTGTATGTACAGAGGTTACAAATCTTACATCTCTGTTCATATCATTAGCAATGATTACTCATGACAGCCCACAAACTGTTACATACATGAAGAAGATGTATGTAAACATTTACCTAGCATTATTCATAGACTTACTCATCATCTAACGAGCAGGATTTTTCAACACTTTCACAGTGAAATATTCTCATTAACTCCAGATCTTATCAACTTTATGTAAAATATGTCACAACCTTTTGATAATTATGCACATTCACAACAGATAAAAAAGAAACGAATCTAGAAGATGATGCATACATTTTTCTTGCATCTTTAACCTGACACAAAACAAACACAGGGAATTTCTAAATTCTTCCATTATTTTCCTTTGGGTTATTTGAACTAGAATGCTCTCCCCACTGCTCTCTCCAATGGCCGCCTCAATACAGATACATGTATATGAAGGATAGAGGCATTGTTATATACTGTAATTCGTCAACCCTTTCAACCATCGATGAAAACAATATTTCAAAACTTCCTTAGAGAAATGTAGGATCTAGAGAAATAATTCTCATAGCTTTGTGAAGCTTATACACGTGGTGACATGAACAAATCACTTTTGGCTTCATCTTTAACCTATCTTGTGCATAGTTCCTATGGCTTAGAAACAATTTAGCTGTAGCCCATTTTACCAAAGCCCATTTTATTCCTTTAAATATTATGACATCTTTAGTATTTCATTCAGTTTTCATTTTACGTCCACTAGTATACTGTGTCACTGTTCATAAATGTGTGTTTGTGGAGGCCTCAAGGAAGATCAGTAATATACAGACCGCCTTGTATTACCCTCAGGAAATAAAGACGTTACTTTTGATATTATTATTATTCAATTTTAAAGTTGGCCAACAAAACCATAAGTGCATTTCTGCTTGGACTAGATGCAGAGTACAGTTTAAACCCTTTTAAAAATTTCGTTTTTCATTTCCACTACAAAGTCATGACAGCAGTGATGCAAACCTCAAATAGAGCAAACCACTGATTAAGTAAAATCTTAAGTTTGGGTTAATTAATTGAGATGCCTAAATCTAAGACAACAATTTAATCAAACTTGGAAGTTGAAGTAAAAAAAAAAAACATTTTCAAATTAATGTAAAAAATTGTCTCTGGGGTGCCAAACACCTGTGAAAAGAACATTTAATGAACATTTTAAGATCAATTCTCTGTATGTGCCCAGCTCAATTCTTTTACATTGCACACAACCAAGCAAGTGGCAATTTATATGTTTATACCTACACTACAATTTTCAGCAGGTTAGAAGTTTCATTCACACAACATGTTTCATGTACAACTCTTCAGCCTGGCAGTAACTATATATGGTTGCATGACACAGTATGTGAGGACATGAAATGATCATGTCAGACACCTAACCGTCCCTGGTCTCTAGTTAGTTAGTACACCAGAATTCCTTACAGCCGTACCAGGTCTATCTCCTCAGCAATTACACACCAGCCAGGAGCTGTACTGAAATCCACTCCACAGCATTCCTGTGGTCAACCCTCTATTGTTCCAGTGAACAGGAAACAATTCACACTGTGATTCCCACTTAGTACTTAAAACTACACATGGCACAGCCTGGTTTTCATGCACACAATCACACTATAGTGTTTTCCTTTTACTCTGCTCACTTGTTTACTGCCATTATCACCCTATATAACATAGTCTGAGTTTAGGTCCACCACCTTTCACACTAGCGTAACAATTAAGTTTAATATCAAACAATAAATAAAACCAAAAGACTTTGTGTAACAATGCCTCTATAGTTCCAGAAATGTTTCATGCATTACTCTGGAGGAAAAGCACATTTAGTTGAGTTGCATTCTCAATTTCTCACAGCCCCTTTTTCTGTAGCGCTTGGGGGAGACTGAGAATATTCGGTACATGTAAAAAGCAAAGTGGAAAGAAAACTCACTAAGCCTAACACATTTCTATCACAATCCAAGTCTATGTTGTAAACTACAAAATCCAACACTCTCAGGAACTTAGGCAAGGTTACAAAAAAATACAAGGTAAATTCACGAATGTAATTATAAAGGAATAAAGATATAACCTTTGAACTTTCTACATACAAAGAAAAATTTGTATCAATTGTGAATATGCTGGATTACATATTGTGTGCACATATGACGTTCAAACATGACTGTTCATAGAAACATGTCATCACAAAACAGAATGACAAACATGTGCGTCACTATCTGATATGACACAATGACAGAGATCTGAAGAATGCAGGATGTGTGGAACATATCAGACTCTACAGAGCGGCATGAAGCATAAACTAGTGCATACATGCAGCACCTGCGATGCACATCCTACAATACTGCAATGTCGTCATGCTGAGTTGAGCTTATTTTAGTTTGAAACCATCAAGAACCGATATGCTCCGTGTGAAGGCAATGCTTCAATATCAGCATCACATCAGCACCCATTTGTCAGAACTATAAGTGCAGGTTATGAAATGCTGACAGCATATGCCTTTTACACATTTTCAGAACTGGTATGTGCAGTTCTGTACTCTAACGAGTTGACCAGGTGGGATATGTTTGGTAATTTACCGTCTTCAAACTTGGAATATAGTTGTTGACGTACGCTAAAGCAGGATGAAAGAAAGTAATATCCCTACTCTACTGGCAGAGGGGTACAGATTATACTCACAATACCTGACAGGTATGTGAACCTCCTATAGGGAAGGCTGACAGTCACCCACACTAATCACCTCCGCCAGGTGCAAAAAAGGTGACAGATCTGGAGAAGACTCTTACATCACAGTCAAGAGGGCACATCAAAAAACAGCCAATTAGACAGGTGTCCTGGCAGTCAAAGGATACAACTTGAGAGGACAGAGTCTGTAAGATGCAAATCACCCCAGGATAAACTAGGATCGGATCTCATGCGAACAGTGTTCTCTGTCATAAGACAGATGATGAATGGTTTGTGTCAACAAGCTCACAATTGTTACTGCTCTTCTTTCCCTCAAATATGTGATGTCTACTGACAAGCATCTGCCCCAAGATCAAATTCTTATTTCAAGTTGCATGTACATGAATGAATATTTACAGACAGTTCAACCTTTTGAAAAAAAAAAAAATACTGAAAATTTTAACAATGTGAGCCCATGGTGCATTACATCAGTGTACTATTCAGAATGATGGGCTTTACCACGACTGACCAGTGTTACTAGCTACTTCCTTGTACCATGAGATACTAATAAACAGAGAGAGCTACTGCTTCAATGACAAGATTATATAAAGCATGCAATTGTAGTGCAGTAAACTGGTAAGTGCAACTTTTCAACGTCACAAAGTCTGTTTATTTGTAGTGTGACATGACTGACATGACGAAGTGATAGCTGTGCTATTCCACTGATGCATTTCTGATGCTGACCACTGCACAAAACATTTGCAAGTATGCTGAACAAAAGAAACATAACGTACATGATCACAGCCTGCTTGTGTAGACTTTGTCTTCACCTGACTGCTGATATCGTCCAGGCTTCCCATCGTCATCTGGTCATGGACAAGTAGGTATGTTATCCTCGTAGTGGTATCGCTAAGGTGCCTGCTAGCTTCCTCACTGCCAGGTGAATAGTAACTGGATCCAGGTATCAGGGACTAGTCATGGTGAAAAATACACCTAGATACTCTACACTGTTAGCCTCCTATGTGAATGAGCTCACCCATGTGCTCCTGGAAGGGGACAGAAAGGAAGGGCTAGCTGCCTGCCTCAGGGGGGCCTTTCTCTCATAAACCCTTTCTTAAAGTGCTTTTTGCTTTCCACAACAATGACTATCAATGGGCTGTTTTCAAACTGAGGGTCTTTACCCAGGCCTGAGCTGACACTACCGGAGCTCAGAAAAATTCTACTCAGAATGCAGCTGTGCTACACATAAATTCAGAAATCACAACTTGTCACTATATACATGAACCTCCAGTCCATTTGTCACAACAGCATCAAATGAGCATATTTAGTAAAAGCTGAGTGTCCCTATTTCAACAAGGCCACCCCTCTAGAGGCTCTACTTAAACCAATGACTAATACAGTCCTGCTGGCCTTGGGCTGAACTATGCCAGAATGATGAATATTCATGAGAAGTGTATTGACAACTATTTACCGGCAGTCTTATCAAGCCTGTAGGGTATTGGAATAAACAATTAGCATAGGCTTTACACCATGTTTAATTTCCCGCCCAAAATGTATTAGACAGGATAAGCACAGAGATCAGGTAGTATCTGACAAGGCTACTGGAGTAAGCCTAGCAGTTTTATAAATGGGAGCCTATGATCATGCACAGTACATATCTCACCAGACTTTATATGCCAGCTAGGCTATATAATTACATTTCCTAATGTAACGCTTTCGATAATAAAATAACACATGAACAAAATAATGTGTAGACTGACACTATTATCTCTTATATCAGTGTCATCAGAAAAATTCCCACACAGATTTTGTCAACAAGCCTGTTACTTCCTGATAACATATTGATAATCATACGCCTGCTATGGTGATGAATAATTAATGGATAATGGCCATCATCAGCTGGTAAAGAGTATAAAATGTCTCAATTTACAGTATTCAGTTTCCAACCAGACTGAGTGTGTCAAAGGTTAGTGAATGCTGGTTATGGTCATAAACAATAAATTTACTTGCAAAAAATTACATAAAGTCACACATTTCATCTCACTATTGTTAACTCACGTGGCGATCGATAAAACCAAATTAATACCTTCAACTTGACTCCAAAGGGTCTGATGTACAAACACCAAAGCCAATGCAATAACTGATTCTACAACGCAACAACAGATTTACATATGTTATCTATCGATCATTTATAATACAAATACATCACCACATGTACAAATACTATTTAATATTACCTGACGAAATAGACCTTTAACTTTGCCCAAGGGAGTTAGCCATAGGAGTTAATCAGAACAAAACCTTTAGCAGTTCAAATTCCCTACCCATCTGAGCCATGGAAGAAACTACATGTAGGCTATGCCAAAAGAGCCAAAAATTGGATGAACTGGGCCACAAGAAGAAAAAGAAGCAGGATATCTAAGTAGGCATGAAGTCAGCACATGATCTGAATCAAACATGTCAAAAGACAACAAACAACATAGCCTTAATTGTTTTCATAAGAGGGTGGAAACTGATCAGCAGCCAAAACAATTTTCCCTGACGTTCTTGGTTACTCCATAAATTAAGTTTTATTCAGGAAGTTTTACAAGGCCGACCACATGCATAAATATCATCTCATTCGTACCCCATGCACATATTGTGTTACCATATAACAGAAACAGCTGCAATCTCTGGTAAGGAAATAACTCACAACAGACTGGGAAAATTGACAACATGGTGGAGTTTTCAATGTTTCCAATGTGCTTGATTTCACTTACTTTGAACTACGAAATTCTGGTCATGACACATCACAAAATTAAATAGGTATGCTTTTTAAACTTAACGTGTGGTACCCAGTACTTCATTGATGCATATATACATGTGGTCTAGATGTCGAACTTGCATCAAAATTTAAAGAGTTTAGTTCCACAGAAATTTACCACATTTGGCACACAAGTTTTTGCTTTTTCCTCCAAGCATCTACTTTTGCTAAAATATTATGAACATATTTCGATACACAAACATGGTAATTTTTAACGACGACCACTTTGACCTCTGCAGGACCAATTTTCCACAAAGCTCTCATATTAAAGCTCAGTTCATTGCACGTACATATGCAACAGGACACAGTAAGCATTTAATACATGTTGATAGCATATGTCATCACAGTTACAATTCTGAGGGACTGAGCTGAAGGCAATATATACATTCTACACCTTAAGTCATAAAGGGACACAACTCTACCACTGCACAATACCCTCACAAAGCTTGTGTTCAGATAAGTAAGGCTGGCTTCACACGTAATTACACATGTAACAAAGACTTGTCCTCAAGTTTACGCGTCTTGTGCTGTTAGCACTGCATACACAAGTAGAAATGTTTAACAATTAATAGACAAATTCACACAAAAACAAGAAATGTCAACTTTTTAAAACAAACTTCAACCATTCTGAGTTTTCATGTCTTATAAGTGTAGACATACCTGATTCAAATCAGAGCATCTGAATTAAGTCATCAGCATGGAAGCTATAAAATACAATGAATAAATATACATTTTGTTCAGTCAGTACGTGACAAGTAACACTAAGACAATGGACTCACATTTTCGAGCAGGTGTTCAGCGGTCTGGAGCTTGCAGTGTTTCTCGTCTAGGTTGGACTCCAGCTCCAGGATCTTGTCTCCCTGGGCCTCCACCTGGTCCGTGAGGACGCCCACCTGGAGGATCAGACTCTCCTTGTCACTCTCCAGGCGGTCTATCTTGTCCTCCACCGTGTCAGCCCCAAATAAGTTGTGCTGAAACACACACCACGATCACACTTCACTTCTTAAGTATACACATGTATAATATAGGGGTTTTTCCAGCCACTTTCTCACTGTGATTATAACAAGTAATATTGGAAAATTGAGTTTGGGAAAACTTTTGTATTGATTTTTCATGAAATAATTTGAGTTACTGATACATTGGTGATGAGAACATATACAGTTTTTTGATTTCTTCAAACTGAATTTGTAAGACCGATTTCGAGTGTTTCATTGATCTCAGAAATGTTCTAAGGTTTGTTGTAAGGTACAAGAAGGATAACAACCTACACGAAAAAATTTTAAGTTTCACCTCCAAAAGTAATACTTTATGACCTTTATTTACCTCTGCGAATTTTTTTGTCAATCACAACAGTTAATTGTGGATTACACTGACCTCAATGGATGGGTCAAGCAGATTAGACAATAGCTCATATAGACACATGTTTATCAAACCTCCCTTAAAATATACATAATTATTGTAGGAGAAGGAACTTGGACACAAAGTTGACCAATTGACATCCAAAAGTATATGCAAATTAAAGGCCTTCGTTTCATCAAAATTGAAGTTCCAAGTACTCATCAGGTGGACAGGCAGACACACAAAGGTAGGCAGAAATTAAGAGCATGTACATGCTTTTTCCCTTCAAATCACGTTAACAATAAAGCAGCTTTCATGTTTCCTGACACAGTATCACATTTCCCACCCTGCAGAATGTGAGAGGATATCCCCAGGTGTGTTTGTTGATCTGTGTTACAACCATCTTATATGCCACATGTGGAGCTAAACTGGGCCAGTTATCAGCCAACATCAAAATAACCAGTTGCTATTCCGATGAGTACCACATACAACAACACTAGGTAACTGTCATGTAGCATTAGCCCCTGCTATTCTCCAGTGTCTTACCACCAACAAAGCTGGAGACCTATCACACCACCTTTCAGATAATTAGACCCCATGATCCACAAAAGTAGTGACAAGTCGTCTGTTGTCACGTCATTAAGGTGCAGGCACACAGAGAAACTGGGCTGGCATGGCACCAAAACCATACCCTTCCAACTGGGCTGAAAGGTATTTTTAGGTGGCAATACATACAAGTATATGTGCTGCATACCCAATGGTTTGATACCTGCACAGACAAATTTAAAGCTATGACACTTCACTGATGATATCACAGATAAAACAATTAGGATAATACAGTACTATTAAAAAACAGAGGACCGAAAGTCACCACTGCAAAATTATTTCCTAATGCATGTAACTACTAAACTTTTTTTTCTTTACATATATTCCGGGCACAATATTTCACATCTTGTTTTCCACATGGCCTGAAAAGACTAAGTCAGCATTCTGTGCCTGACTTGCATCTCTGACGGCTCACACAGAATTCATTTAACCAAATTAATCTGTCAGTTTTTTGTGGTGTTTTTTTTTTTTTGCATTCAGATTACTCCACTGCTCAGTCTAGTAATCAAGAACACTACATTTTTCAAAACGTCTCTAAATATCTTGTGTGGCAAACGTGAAATATATAATCAACATGCAGAGTTCAAGGAACAACAACCACTCCAGCAATTGTATCTCAAAGCTTGACACAGGCACCTTGATTCTGACACTACGTGTGATACACACACAAATCACCATTAACTTAGAAGTTAATTAATTCTTAGGATAATATTTGCATGTACTTACAAAACGTAGATTTTGCTATAGAACCTTTGCATAGTCAGGCTGGAGAGACAATAAATGTCTACACCTCGGATCTCCAGTTAAGTCTCTCTCAAACTCAGTTGTGTACCTGGCAGATCTCCACCTACACGGCACATTATCCATCGAAACTTGTTCCCGCAGTAAATCTGTCTATATGGTCATACTAACTCTTCTCACAGCTTTGTTTAACCCGGTTTCACCTCATTACTTATAATTAAGTAGCTCATCTAAGAGTTATTACACATGTAGCCCTTGCATCTGACACACAGTGCCGTACAAGAGAAAAACAAAGAAGCCTGTCAAAATGAATCAATCAAACACAACAATCCAATTTCAACATCATTGTGGTATTTTATAGGTATGAGTACAGAGTATAAAGAACAACAACCTAATCTGGGCCAATCTGACCTGTTCTTACACCTACAGGCTAAACCATGAGAACAAACCTGAGAACTTGTAAGTTCTGAAGATGGCAGCTCTAGAAGTGTTGGCTGACGGTTAACAAGACTCTCTTCCAGTCGCTCATCAAGAATGGTTAGGTTCTGTGGTGTGATCACAAAAGTGATCTCCATCATTTATAAAATCCTCACCACACACACAGAGAAACAAAATGAAACTGCTTAAATAAAGGCTTGCACAAAAAAATCACGATTCATCAGTTTCTTCTTCAGCCAAATTCAATGTTCTGATTCAAAGCTCTCATAAAGAGTGATCCTTCATCAATCCTCCATCAAAGGACACAATTATTGGATATATTTAGCCAGCCTGGACATAAATCCACCTTCATCTACCAGCTAGCAATTGTCAGGAATAGGCTGTAATGATAAGCCAGCTTCTAAGGGTTATTATATCAGGAGATCTGTGTTGTTCCATCCCAAAGTACATCATACACTGTGAAAACCAGACAACAAAGTCCACCACTCAAAGGCTCTTGGGACTTCTTACAGCATCAGAACTGTTGTGTGTGGAGCTTTCACAAAGTCCACATTAAAAGTTAAAACCTGTAGACTGCTTCCACTTTAGTGATACTATTTAGCCTGCAAGTGTTTTCAGTCATTTCCACACATGGTTAACAGGTGAAGGCCAAGTAACTCAACTGCTGGTTTGACAAATGGTAGCCGCGATTATGTAGCACATAAAGTTATACATATTTTGAATAATTCCTGGGCATTTGTTCAGCTCTGACTGAGTCTCATATGCACAAGTACATGAGGACTCTCAAGTGGAATAACAGTGGATTCATCATATTAACCAGGCAACTCATTCCACAAGTAAATTAAGTGTTTAAAATCATCACCATGATAAATGATCTTACATAAATGCTGGCAACATGCCATGTGAATGCACCAGGTTATAATGATGTAGTCATGACAGCATCATGATTGCTTAAAAAGGCCAACCAGTTTCAGGTTCCTGGACAAACTACTAGTGAGAAATGGTCTGTCAAGGAATACCTGGACACATCCCACACAGACATGCAAAGCATAAACACAAAACATTTGCTTTCTGGGTGAAGACATACATGTAACTAGATACATGTATAAGTGCACCACATTTGATCCAGACATTAGTTTAAATTATGGACACCTGACACTGAATGCTGGTTTCTAAAGCCACAACTTCTTTTACTGTGGCTGGCTTGTTTTGCATGTTGACACTAATTCCCTGGGTAACTGGTGAAACTTTAGTGTTTGCAAAAAATGTTCTGCCATACAATGGATATACCGATGCAATGTTTGTTAATCTGTTGATATTAGTTTGGGAAAATCATCAGACAGAGGGCTGTGACGACATTATGTACCTGAGATGTTGCAAATTGTGGAATTATGATATTATCCTTCACATATGCGGTACATGTAATACGCTTATAATATTTTACCTAGTGGTATTCCAGAAATATATTCAGGAATTTTAGGGTGCATCTGACCGAGTCCCATAACTGATATCTGAGTAAATGAAGTAAAAGCTCTGAGGTGACTGTGTGAGAGTTGGGAGTCTGCTGGGGAGCATCCCACTGACCCCAATTAGCAACAAACTGATCCACATGTGACGTCAACTCAAGACCACAATTATGGGTATAAACACCTGCTTGATCATCTCTGTAACTGTACCTTGAATGAATCATCCACACTTCAGAGATATGGGAATAGAGGATAAGGGTTCTTCCTAAACATCTATTTTTTTTTTAAATGATTGCTGCACTGACAACAGATTGCCAGACAAGCCAGCACTTGACATCCACATTATCTAAATTACACGTCATCTGATAGTACATGTATCAAACGGACAACATCACTAACAATGAAGAAGTCATGACTAATATTTGCAGGTCTCCAATGCCAAGTAACAGATTTAACAATAGTAAAAAGGGATTACCATGCAGGTGCCATATAGCTCACCAGTCCAAATATCCTGCCATGCAGTCTTACATGTATAATGGTGTACGAATACAAAATAAGAGGAAAGTCCAAATTTTATCAATAATCTATGAAACTTATACTTGATTTGCCGTGACTGGCTGAAAGAACAGCACCTAAAGTGTTTGCAGGAAGACAAGCTAGGTTTGTGCTCATAGTGGCACATGAAGACTCCGAAGGTTGCCTAATGCATACCTGTGACAGAATTAAATTAGACTGGACATGAAAATTTCACATTGCTCTTCACAGCAATCAACTGTTCAGCTGATGTTTTTCAATGCCAGCATTATATACCCATTAAGTATACTTAGTCATGGGACAATAAACAGCTCAGCCAAATACATCTACAGGCTTATTTCAAAACCTAAGCACTATATTTTTAAAATCACTTCAGTGTACAGAGGACAAGGGAAATAACTCCCATGGCCCTTTTTTTTTTTTTGGCCTAGGAGCTGACCACAGCTGAACTATGAACTAAGTGGCCAGCAAAACTCACATAAGACAGCAATAAATCCCACGCAAAGAAATGGCAACAGTCAATACTACTACCTTCTTGCAAGCTTCACTAATTTTTCATCAAAAGCTTTTGGTTTCTTTGTTCATGCTGGAATTGCAATGTTTATTCATTGAAGACAAACCACTGGTAAGTAGTCAGATATTTAGATAATTTGAACCTTCACCATTGTATGAAACTGCTGTGCTAAGGCATATGCATGTGCTTCCACAACAGTGTAACGCAGGACATACCTTAGTTGTTATGTGTACCACTGGTAACTGCTGGCACACTAACCACAGCTTTGATCCCTGCTTTGGAGAACAAATTTCTAGAGCAACAATTTCTCATAGTTTAATTGTGGTACATTGATGATTATAAGCACTTGACACCACTGTTTGTACAGTTTATAAAGTTTGTTGAAGGAGAACTTTGCTTAAGACAACTCAATTGTCTTCCACCCAAAAAGTCACACAAGAACAAGTTCATCAGAGAATTGCCAAAGGTTGATGGTTTGCCACAGGCACTTACATTTCTTCTTTCACAACACTGCCGTCATATAAGAGAAAAATTCTTGATCATTGTGTTAAAACAACAATCAAATAAATAAACACGTATGGTGGTTGCTAGTGAGTGCTATTGAGGAAAACTCTAAAATGTACAAAAAGATCACTGAAGCTTCAAGATCTCTAACTTGTGACAAGCCAGAGGTTTTTCCACTCAATTTCTTTTCTGAATCTCAAGTTTTGAACAAATCTGAAAATATGTTTTATTAAAATGTATCGAAAATTCAATTTATTTCCATACAAAATTGGTCTAAAACTCAGTTTTTCGATATTTCTCATACTGATTGCGACGATGGGAAAGTGTAAAAAAAAAAACAAACCTGCATGCACAAAAAATATTTTTGAACACAGCTCAAAGGTGTAAAAGTTCAGACCATTTTATCTGGAAGTGAAGGTCTGATTTTTGGTAAAAGCTGTCTGGTGTTTAGCTAGTGTGATATGTTTCAGACTACAACCACAGGCCTAAATATCCCCCAAACCAAAACCACAGGCCTAAATATCCCCTAAACCAAAACAACATCATTCTCACACTCCCTGACATTGATGCATTCCTACAGCAAAAGGCAACTCAAACAACAACAATGCAGACCACATGGCAGGGTGTGAGTACATGTCTTTCTCCCACAGAGGGTTGCTAGTCACGGTCACATTGTACATGTAGGTGTTCAGCTGGTACAAGGGCAGTGCACAACTCTGCCAGTACATAGTTTGTGGGAGTCAACAGCCTGATGGTGAGAAAGAGAGAGAGGAATGCACTTGATGGCAGACAAGAGACTGCACCAGCTGATGGCAGCACCCCAGAAATAGAGGCAATCAGCCGGTAATGGCCATTCCTCAACGGTCAGAATAAATAATCACCATCCCCATCACCTATGGTCTTACAGAATCATTTACTGACCAGTCCTCTTTTGGCACAAATCCATTCTTGTCAAGTCCTCTCTGCTTAACTTGAAAATTGCTTCTCACCGCTCATTAAAATTTATCTTGTACATAATCCTTAAGCTCCATAAACTTCATTAATTAATTCTCCAGTATTCTCTTAAGCAGAACTTCTATTTTTTCAAGTTCTTCTTGATTTGACTCAGATGTATTATTATTGATGTTAACCATTGTACATCACATCTTGATGCTGGGACTCACTAAATCAAACAACAAACAGTAATATCAACATACGAAAATTTTTCAAAATAGCTTGTAAGTGCAGGTAATAAATATATTATTTGAACCTGTGCCACTACACTGTTTCAACTTTTAAACGACCTGTTTTTATCTCCACTCACATAGGTCTACATTACACCGATCAATCAGCACCACATGTATCGATATCTCACTTTTTTTCAAGTCTTAGATCTACTACATGTGTATACAGACTTGGTTAACCACAGGAAGGATATTTATCTCTTCCAATCCCTGAAACTCCTGTAACTTATACTGTGACGGTCCAATCTACACATATTTCTCCCACACTGTGCCTTTTTGGCACAAAACTCCTCATACATATCTAATATATACATATACAACTCTAAGTACAAACAGACCCTGTGTTAAAGCTATCAGGTCTACAGGCCCAGAAAATGCCACAACTTGTGCAGCTATGGCCATATGCTGGGGCTATTTCCTGTATTTAACATGCAGTTTTTCTCCGTAAGCTTATGTAGAGCGGGATATAAATGTAGATGCAGACAGAATGTGCAGCATACAGATGTTACCCCACAAAGCAAATACTCAGGCTGTCCACCATGGTTATTTATAAACTGTCAGTCAGCATTCACTGGAGGATTCCAGACAAATTGATAGGAAGATAAAGTGCTACAGGGTTTATGTGCCAGACAGCAGTGTTACATCACAGGTTATACTGACTCTCTGCATACCGGACGCAGGTAAAGCATGGTCATCCAATCACTGAAAACAGCTGGCCTATATACAGACATAAACCTGTACAAACATCAGAGTCAAATACAGCTTTTTAACATGGATACCATAATTTGGGCAGATATTATGAAAGTGTTCAAATGTATCTAAATATATACTACGATCCATATTCATGCTAGCAAAGAAGTCACTTCATGTCAAATGACACACTTTTACCAACAAATTAATCAAAGAAACATGTACTGTAAATTCCCTGAAAATTAACCAAAAGGCATTTTTAAAAGCAATTAAAAGATTTTAAGATCATAAAGCATTACTTTTGGTGGTGAAAGTTACACTATTTTGAAGCGTATCATTTAATCTTCCAAACAAAACTGAAAATAGCTTTCTGAGATCAACAGACATTTCAAAATCATAAAAAATGAGTAACTTATTCAGGATCCAAATTTTAAGATAAACCGTAGTATTCACTGTTTCAATCTCATCACATTACAGGTTTGGGGCAGTTAATGGAATTCTTCAAAGCCATTAAAGTCATAAAGAATTGCCAGAACTTAAATCTGACAAACCAGTTAGCATGCATAGTCACACATTTTTGACCTACGTGAAATGACTATTACATTACAGTGTGCCAAACTGTCATGGGAAGACTGTCATCTTGCCCATTGGCTTATAATGCCATGCTGAGAATCATCAAAGGCTACACTGGTCAAAAGAGAATGTGGCAAATATGAGATCTATATAAATACACTTGCCATTCTGGAATAACAAAACCCAGCTTTCATGTCCAATAAAGTCACGCTTTACAGGTAGTAACAGTGTTTTGGCCTGATTCATACCACATCATCATGCATGGGGTGCCCAAGGCATGGTACTATTATTTACCACTCAGGTTTCCTACAACACACCAGACATACACAGTTTTGACATAACTGTGAGCAGAGGGTCAGCTGCTACTTTGATGACGTTACATGTATCATATGCTCCCACTGACCACGGTATGCTTCCTGCAGATCAGCAGACCTATGTGTCGCATCAGACATTCATACACCAGCCATCAACCACGATAGACATTCCAGTGCAGTAACTAAGTCCAATTTCCAGTACAACATTGAACACAAGGTAAGAAAGTATACAAGTCTGGACAGTCATGTAACTATCAGTAGTAAACAGTTTGTCATGTAACTATATGTGGTCAACAGTTTTCCCTGGTGCTGTCAGAATCCCACCTCTACACAGCCGGGTCAGTTCAAAAGTGTTTATTCAACAATGTCAAAGTTTGCAAAATGTAAGTTCTGATAATTTGTAAACATTTTGAAAAGGTAGTGAGCATGAATTTATAAGCTAACACTATTTCTTCTGTATCTTTTTTCAACAGTAAACAAACAGAGTAAAGAAAAGTTATCTGTATCTTACACACTACATCTGTTTGTCCATACTGAGCTTCTGAGTGAATATTAATGTCAGCTGATGAACTGTACATCATGTGTATCTCACTGACGTATACATAAGTAAAAATATATAAAAAGTATGCAAAGCTGGTTATATGTAAGAGAGGCAGTCAATAGTTTTCAATGATGCAACAAGCTGGGTCTACTTTCACAACACTTCCTAAATCAATTTCTCGTAACGTTTCACGTCCCCAAATGGCGATGTAACCTAGCAATGTCTTTTACGAGAAAAGTTACAAAAAAAGTGACTTACAATGTTTTGTGAAAGTGACCCCTGATACTCTAGGCAGGAGATCCAATTCAAATTTCAAACTTTTAGTCTGCAAATAATTTCCAGGTTGAGAATAAATATAGGTATCTCAGTGGTGGCACTTTTAATTGCATTTGTTCACAAAAGCATCATGTATTAAAATGCCATATGATTTCTTCCAACCAAGCTGTGATCTTCCTAAAAAAATCACATCATTCAGTCAGTATTTTCTTAAAATTTGTTAAAGCCAGTTTCTATCTTAAAATGGGCTGAAAATGTATTAATCTGCAAATGGCAAGAACTCAGCAGATTTATTCACCTAATATTACATGGAAAACAAATGGACACTTTGTCAGGTAAGACAATGTTCTGGATGTTCCTATCTGGGAATTCAAGTGGAACATTCAAGGTTCCAAGGTGTCTTATGTTCCTGTCTAGCTGTCACTCAACTATCTGGGCTATGTACAAAGTTCACAGTTCATCCATCTTTCCACCCAGACAGGATTCAAACCTTTGTGTATATGGGCACAGGTGTGCTGGTACACACAAGCTAAGAATACCACATCATGGGGAAGATTTTTTTTTATGTCCACAGCTTAAAGCTAAACACTGTTTATCTCTCATTATGACAGGGTGCCTGGATAATGGTACATATAATATGGTATACGGAATCATATTTATAGGTGAATGAATGGTCATAATTAAAGCTCCCCCCCCCCCTCCACAAAGAGATGTTCACACCACATAGATGGTTCTCAACAATCATCCAACACATTGCACTCTAGTATGAGTACTGTTCACTCACTCCGTACAGTCGTGTGTGTCTATTAATAGCGGTAGGATTTCTGTACCTCTGGGGAAGAGACAGCGACGTCCGGTGTAAACGGCGGGAGAGGAAAAGAGGAAAAACGTGTAATGCAGGAGCGCAATAAATGTTATTGGAGTGTCAATCAAGAGTTTCGGTCATCTATGTAATAGTTTAACGTTGGTAGCAGAGCGTGCAATGGCAGAATGGCGGGTAGCTACAAGAATCCTCCGACATTTGATGACCAAAAGATGTCTTTTGATACATGGAAGAACGAACTTGAAATATGGCGGCGAGTCACCGATCTCCGGGCAAAAAAACACGCCCTTGCTGTGTCTTTATCGTTGACTGGTAAAGCTAGAGACATTGCCATGGAAATTCCACCATCCCCCTATGAAAGAAGATGATGCCATGGAGGTTCTTTTGCGAAAACTCGACGGAACTTTCATGAAAGAACAGAAAGACTGTGCTTCTGAAGCTTACCGTAACTTTGATGGATTTCGCAAATCTGAACAGATGAGTATGGTTGATTACATCATCGAATTTGAACAGCTCTACCATAAATCCATGAAGTATGACATGTCCCTGATGCTGCACTGGCGTTTAAATTACTGGACACTTCTGGCCTGCATTTGCGAGATCGCCAACCTGCTCTAACAGTATGTACTGAATTGACATATGGGGCCATGAAATCGGCATTAAAACGAATAATTGGAGACCAACAGCCAATAGATAGTGGTATCAAACTTACTTCCGAAACTGTGTTTGTGTCTCAGCAAAACAGACGCTCAAATTTTACTTGTCCCCTGAAGGGCACTAATCCACTAAATCGTTCTGGCAAAAGAAGTAAAGGTGCTATCTGCCACAGTGTATTTCACTGGGCTAAAGATTGCCCAGAAAAACAATCAGCTCAAGCATGTCACTTCACAACCCACAGATAGCACTGATGCTGTGACAGAGAGTTGTAATATGACTTTATTCACAAAAACAAAGGCTACTGCAAATGAAGTTCTTGTCACAGAATCATTAGGGTCTGCTGTCATTGATACATTACCTAGAGGCTCTAAGTATGGATCAAGAGCGGATCTCAACTCTTCCCAGCCATAAAGCTTTCAAGTTTGGTGATAGGAAGGTTGTACATTCTTTTTTGGGAGCTTTCCTGCAAGGTTATGAAATGTCCCGAGACGTTTTCATAAAGCCACCTGTAGAAGCTAATGCTAATGGCAAAATTTGGAAGCTGGGTAAATGTGTATATGGACTAGCTGACGCTTCCCTGCACTGGTACCAACTAGTGTGTGAAGTTATGTTAAAGTGTGGTGGTGTAAAATCACAGGGTGATCCAGCTGTTTTTACTTGGACTGACAGTGCAACAGACTCTGTGTGTGGCATTCTTGGCTCTCACGTTGACGACTTTATATGTGGAGACACCTGTGCCTTTGAGCACAACACAGTCCCCATTATTAAATCTTGTTTCAGTATCGCCCGTGAGGAAGAAAAGGCCTTCTCATATGTAGGCATAGAAATATCTTCCTCAGAGTCATGTATAAAGTTGGAGCAAAAGGATTATCTGAATAATTCCATTCCCATCACCAGGTCGAGGATGTTGGAGCCTCAGTCTCCACTGAATAAAACGGAAATGGATGCCTACAGATCTAAAGTGGGACAGATACTTTGGATAGCACAACAAACTCGACCAAATGTCATGATTTGGAGGCCTCGCAAAAGAGTGTAACTGTCCAAAACCTGGGCAATCTGAATAAGGTTATTCGAAAACTTAAATCTGAAGATGTGACATTGAAATTCCAGGGCCTGGATAAGCAACAATGCCTAGAGTTGGTTGTATCAAGTGATGCATCCTTGGCAAACTTACCAGACAGTGGAACGCAGGGGGGACACATTATTCTCCTGAGAGATGGAACCGGCCATATCTCGCCCTTATCCTGGCAATCTAAAAAGATTTGCCGTATAGTGCAAAGCACGCTTGCCAGTGAAACTCTGGCGTTAGCTGAAGATGTGGATAATGCTATTTATTTGGCTACATTATACTTGGAGCTAACTACTGGACCGCCTCACCAAAGTGGGCTACCCGTCTTGTGCCTCACAGACAATAAATCCCTCCATGATGCAGTATACTTGACGAAGTTTGTGGCCGACAAAAGATTGGAGATCAGTAGTCTTAGAGAAATGATTGAGCGAAATGTAATAAAAGAAGTGAGATGGATCCCAACTAAAACACAGTTGGCTGATTGTCTCACCAAAAAAGGTGCCTCATCATTGAGATTACTGAAGGCCTTCAATGACGGAATGTGGTGTATGGAATTCACATCTACAGGACAGGAGTGATGGGATTCATTGACTGAGAACAGGCTTGTTGTGATTCATGGATTGTGAACTGTAGTGCTACGATTCTGGAGGACACCTGGCAACATTACTTTACACAAACTGTCGAAATCTCTAAAATTTTAACAACATTTAATTTATTTTTATAAAAGCTAATTTCTGTGTAATTTGGTTTGGTGATTATTGTTGGTTTACAGATATCAAGCATCGGTGTATTGCTTGGCCTAGGACTCTAATGATAAACTGATTTACTCTACGATGCAAATAATTGTATGAACAATTCGTGGCTTTCTTTCTGTCCCCTCTAAATAAAACAGTGGACTTTATTAATCTTTTAAACAGCGGGGAAGTTGTTAACTCACTCCATACAGTCGTGTGTGTCTATTAATAGCGATAGGACTTCTGTACCTCCAGGGAAGAGAGAGCGACTTCCGGTATAAAAGGCGGGAGAGGAAAAGAGGAAAAACGTGTAATGCAGGAGCGCAATAAATGTTATTGGAGTGTCAATTGAGAGTTTTGGTCATCTATGTAATAGTTTAACAAGTACATGTATATTTTTTCTTTTTTACTTCATTGGTGTTCTATAACATTCTCAACATTACTTCACATATGCCACCTCAGCCAGCATTAGGGTGGGAAGAAACCAGGCAGGGACCAGGGGAAACCCACGACAATCCGCAGGTTGCTGGCAAAACCTTCCCATATACACTTGTAGAGGACACATAGGTTGCCCATTGAAAACATACACAATTCCCCTGCATCCAATGTACAAACAAGGTGAAATGTATTTTGCCCTGAACACTTACTTATAATAAGCTAGGTCTAAGAAGGAAACCTTGTTAGCAACATGTATCATGACTGGCAGCAGTGTATCTAGAGTAAGTAGAATCATATGTGGGCCACATGAGATGAGTAGTGAGGCTTGGAGAGAGGGGAAACTGATGTATCTGTTTTGTATTGTGCTGGATTTGTATGATATCCCCAGTCAGGAAGGTTACAATGGATTTAACCCTTGATGTACACCACAAAGCCTGCTGACAGCACTCAACACTGATGACCAGTCTGTTTTATGTTGGCAACAATCCTTTGTAAGTGATAATGGTGAGTTGATAAAAGGGCATATGGACAAGTGCAGCATCACAGGTTCTTCTACATGAACTGCAAACATACACCAGATCTGCATACTAGCCAACCACATACATTTACATATGGACTTGCTAGACCACATTGGAAGGTTCCGTGCAGCATAATTACTGCATGCAGAAAACAAGTGGGAGAGAACTGCAGTGTTGTGGTTGGCAAGAAGCCACCAAGAACCTACATCTCAGAACATGTTAATTGTTCTACCAGTTCTCTGCCTTCATGAGCTGCATTCTTTAATATGCCACAAGAACAGCATCAAGCAGACCCACATCCAAACAGCTCTCAACCACATTCATTGTCCTCTTCTTTAGATATACCAACACACTTCCTTACCTTAGCTATAATGTGTTAAGTTTTCACTCAATGCCAACTTCTAAACACGTCCTTTCAAACACAACTTTGTCTTTAATCACAATAAAGTATAACAAAGAGCATATTTTCAAGACATAAACAATGAAAGTTAATTCAATTTATTTATCTGATTGGTGTTTTATGCTGTACTCAAGAATATTTCACATATGTGACGGCGTCCAGCATTATGGTGGGAGGAAACCGGGAAGAGCTCAGGCAAAAACACACGGCCAGAATGTAGAGTTCAGTTAGAATCTTAGGAGTTTACCAAGTAAATCTTGCCTATGATATACGCCACTTCATTTCCCATCTACATGTGGCTGACTGATTGATCCTGTGTCTCTAGAAAATGTACAATATACATAACATCGTCTGAGAGTGTTCTGCAGTGATAAAAGTGATATTTTATAGCTATTGGCCATGCTCACGTCAAGAGTAGACATGGTATAAGGCCATTACAGAAGCTTTGACTTCCACCTTTTAGATTAAATGAGTTTTAAAGTAACGTGTCTTCAGAATGAACTGAAGTGCTGTTATCAAAACCTAACAGGCTTGTAGCTCTAGCAACAACTGTCCCGTGACAGCTTGATTAGAGCAATTGTCACAAATCATAACTGACAAGGTATTGCATTAAAGGTACTATGTAATATTTTTTTATGGTAACCTAAAACTGGTTGTGCAAATTTAAGGTAAAATGGTATGGTAACCTGTTTTCAAAATCACAATTATGAAAACCTAAGGTAACCAGTACGTCAACCTATAGGTTTTCCTTAGTGTAAATGTACTTTTAGAGACTCAGACAGATGTTCACAATGTTCTCAAATCTGAAAGTAAAAATTAAGTTGATATTTTTTTCACTTAGAAAGCACTGCATTATTTGCAAGTTTGAAAAGTCAATAAATTCCATAAATTTAATCTCAAAGCATTATTTTCGTCAGATTGTCAGCAGTGTTTTGGTTAGAGGTTTTTCTTTTGAACCGGCCACTTGAGCCTGGCTCCCATGTAAGTAGGTTTCAACACGATTTGTACCAGGTTATCATTATAACCTGACTGCAACTTGAAAAGAATGGGAATGTTTAACCACAACATACGCATATTTGACCACAACCGGTTATAATTATCATGGTCAAACTGAGCCCCCTTTCTACCATGCCTTGAGCAACTGCGATTGACAGGCAAATTTCAAGGACTTGAAGGATTTCCCTGAAGTCCTCTGCCTCATTCTCAAACAGCTTGTTCCACAACATAAGTTAGTCCTTGATATTTGCATATTTTGGGTGGACAATTTTCTTCACCTCTTTTCATTGTTCTGGCAAAGAAAATGCCCACTGCTACTGTGTAGCAACAGGCGTCCATCATCAAGCCGGAAGCCTCTAACCAGACAGCCTCGTACCTCGTCAATGTATATTTATCATCTTAGCAAGGTACGAGTCCTGTGTTGTAAAGGACAAGGGCAAGAGATGCCTGTTGGCCTTGTACCAGCCCATGAGCTGTTTTCACTCGCCACTGACCACTGAACCTACATGTACGTCCGGCGTATGCACAAATGAAATAAACAACACAGAAATACCACCCCGCTGCCAGCAGTGATTCTCCCCATGGTTTTCTTTAACACTGTTAGAAATTTATCGTGAATGACTTTATTTTTATGATAACTGATTATAGGTCGCATAAACTCAATTTTGCAAAACCGGTAGGGGAATGCATTCAGCTGTTTGCCATAACGCCTCATCCATGAGCATGCAAGTCTTTTTAGTAGAAAACCTATATCTGTGTTTCTGTTTGTTATACTTTCTCCTTGTAGCTTCAGGTAAAATCAGTTAAAGTTAAAGTTACACTTTTGCTAAGGTAATCTTTCTGCCTCAGATGTCAACTTGAATAGTTAAAGTTTGTGCAACTCAATAAAACTCGTAACACTCACAAAATTTCTTCAATGAGTTTCATAACTTCATCAGAAATGAACAAGATTATCTGATCCTCTATTTCTGAAAAGATTGGTTTCACTTCCTGTGAAATTATTTTGCCCAATATGATCTTCTACTGTTGCAAATATATCGGCTGAGGCTCTACAGCCACTATAAACAACATGTTTACTACTGCCATCAAGTTGATAATGATTTAAAGTGAATATAACACAGTTATATGTACCTGCTCATTCATACAGTTACATTCACACCAGGCAATGGCTTTGCATGACATGGAAATGTGTGGTTTTTTTTTCTTTTTCTTTTATATGTACATATAAGGTACTAGCTCCACAATATTAAGATTCTCAGAAAACTTGCTGACTCTTACAACAAGAATGCTTAGGTAATGAGCTCCTGCCATCATCAATTGTTATTAATATGAATATGTAAATTACGTGAGAGTAGAACGCAAATGCCAATACATGTACAGTAATATGTTTTCGTGACAGCAGGTCAAATAATGTTAACAACTAATGGCCATTCCTTCTCTATTATAAATTGACTTGTAAAGGGAATGCGGGATTTACCTGCAATTACATACATGTTATTACATTGGACGGTGTTGAAACGGTCTCTGCTATTACTGTTTACAGTAAACAGTAACTCCTCGTACCTCCACATACTTACTGCTGCTACATGGCACCCCTGTCATTGCAAAAACCCTAGGTATCTTTTGATTAGTCCCTGCTACTTTATTGTACACCCACTCCATCATATGTGTTTCAAAATGCTGCCACTGAATTTGTGCAACATCTGCAAATTTGCTAAACTGCAAATGCAAAGTTCTAACACATGGTTGATTTCCTCTGTTCTCATGCTCATGGTTCTGTTGATAAGAACAACTTGAGGCTTTGTCAAGTTGCCTTTATAAACCAAATCTCACTGGGGTCATGATACTGAAATGAAATTATCAGCTTTTATGAAATTCAGAATTTATTGCTCACACTGGGTTGATTGAAGTTAGTTTGAAGGTCTAAATCACCAGCTGTGCTTAAGGATAACGTGTCTCTCTCATGAGCAGTACATCTCAGGTTCAATCCAAGACCAGAGTATTAGCCTTGCATTGGTATATGTGACAAGGTGAGGCCTTATGGGTTTGAAAAACTCTACAAAATACATCAAAACAGTTATTTTATGCCCCTTATTCTGAAGTCATTGGTCTAATCCTGAGTGTGATATAATGAAGAGTTTACTGGTGCATATGTTGAGTTAGACGTACACCCGTAGTAACTCAGACAACGGTACTCCTCCCATCTGTAACTGACTGTTACAGATACCTTACCCCACCTTCCTCACCCTCTCCCCCCTCCCCAAACCCATTCTCCTGCATCCAGCTCATATGAGTCCTGTACCCGGGCTGATACCAAAATAGCCATTTAATAGCACATAATTATCTCTGGTGAGTCTTTCTCAGGTGGTATTCACTGGCAGGGTTGTACAGCAGAACTATTAACGACCCAGGCATCACTGATTAGGAGCTCAGATCTTGTATCCAGAAAAGTTGTCAGTGTCAGCATGATTAACCTGGGATGGATTGGAACTAGATTTACACAGAGTATGATCACAGTAAAATATGTTGAATTTTCAGGCTAAAAATAGTTTTTCTTCCAGGTGAACTAAACTTTACAAAAAAAATTAATAAATAAACTGGAGCCTATTGGCACTGAAATGTATTCTATGATGAATGCTATGTTATAAAAAACTTTTTTTTCTGGTAAGACAAAGTCTGTATATAATTAACTGATATACCATAATTTACATAGTCCAACTCTTTAACATTTTAAGCATCATATAAGTATGAATGTCTACCTAACAAAGGGGCTGGAAGGAATTTCATTATCCAGCCAGCCAATATAGCTTCTGTACTTTTTATTTTAGCTATGCTTTAGGTGAGGCATGCATGATAGCCTTTAAGCCAGATCGGCATCGTAGAAGTCTCTTGAGATAATGCTGACTTTGGACAAAACAGGATGGGGGCTCTCGCACTCAATGACAACAACAGCATTGTTAACCTCTGTGAAATCATGGTAGTTCACGAGAGCCCCCATCCTGTCTCGTCCAAAACCAACGTGATGTCTCGAAACTTCTGTAATGCTGGTTCGGCTTACACACAGAGCAG
Organism: Acanthopleura granulata; assembly: GCA_016165875.1. Lineage (NCBI taxonomy): Eukaryota > Metazoa > Mollusca > Polyplacophora > Chitonida > Chitonidae > Acanthopleura > Acanthopleura granulata. The sequence continues at coordinate 11,975,257 of JABBOT010000001.1, read as the reverse complement.
CCATAGATTCAAGTTCCTGCTGCATGTGGTCGGACACTATCAACCCGACATGAATTGTTAAGAGCACTCCATTTCACCTCACATGATCCAAATAAACCTCATAAAAATCATGTAGTAAGGAATGCTGAAATTTATAAATTTTCTCTTGCATGCCCTGCATAATGTCGAAATAGTACTTCAACAACATAATTAGATACATTATACAGAGTCCCACTTTTCGTTCTTATCAACTAGTGACTTCTGATGCATCTAACACAAGTTTAAACTTAAACTTACTTTTAGATCTCTATTGCTTATGGCAGGTAGACACAGGTATGGATCTGTACCATTCTTAAATATGACATCTTCGTTCTAATCCCTTGAAAAATGATTCAAGTCACTTGACATAACCATTGGCATGAGTTCGGTAGTGGGTAGCCGAGGACTGGCCAAAAAGCCATTCGTTCTGATCCTGAGTATGGTAAACACATGGCCTTGGGTGATGAAAGATTTTACAAGATCGCAGCCTACTATCAAGCAGGCATGGGGCCTGTGAAGATCGAAAGCAGCACAAAAACAAAACGAAAGAGATTACACTTCTAACACTGTGAAAACTATCAAAATGATTATCACTTAAAAATTTTTTTTATTTAGCTGTACTGATAAAGATTTGTCCTCTGAATCATTTACCTCTCACAAACTAACAGGTCTGGCACTGTAGCCCAGATGACCCTCACCAAAACAACAAAATATTCCTGCATGCAGTGGGGAAAAAAATGACATTTTTAAATATTAAATTCTTTTTACTGAATTGTTACTTCACAACTCCTCTCTAAAATACTTTCTAAAAAGAAAATGTAGCAAAACTGGACACCAGAAAGGTTAACGCTGCCTATCGTCCTTAGAACTATTTCTTAAAGGTTAACACTACTTAGGTCAACAACTTCCAGTCTGGGAAATTGTAATGACTATATAATGCATTGCTATGGCTGGAGTCACAAGTATTTGAGAAACTTGTTGTGGGATGAGCCTAAAACTGGAAAATGATTTCAATATTTTTGTCACTTCTTTGAAGAGTTACTGAAACTTACATACAGATGTACTTGTTCATCCCACTGTATCTCCGGATAGTACACCCACTGCTGTATAAAATCATCATCCATAACTATCTTCTCATATTTCTAACTCTCTATAAATTCAAATGCTGCCTGTCTCACTAGAATTCGAACTTGCAATGGTACGTTCCTGAACTGGATGCCATTTCTGGATTGTAGTTTCAATGCCAATTAAAACATGTCGTATCACAAACAATTTTACAAATTTGCATAAGCTTTTGCATTTGTCAAATGTTTTTCATTTCTAAATGATGTGTGCATCACAACAACAATCACTGCTGATATGATATCTAGTAACATCCCAATCCTAAGTAGGTAGAAATGTCCCAGCACTTCTGCTTTTTGTAGCTGAATATCAGCACATTGGTAAAATCACAACAAAAAGCAACCGCATTTTTCTGCTGCCCCAGATATAAGAAAATAATGCCTTGTCTGTCATGAACAGTGTTGACAATGAAACTAAACTATCAAAGTTCTATTTAAATGTATCACAGAGATACTTACAGTGTCTCTCTTTACATCAGACTCATGTAAGTAAGAGAATTATACAACACAGACATGGACAACAATGTAGGCTGGATGATCACTGCCACATGTGGGTGATAAACCCTGCTTGAGACTCACACAGTGACAGGACAACTCACTGACAACAACACTGTTACCAACAATCTAACTCAACACACACACATGATCCTACAGTCTCTGGCGACTCTATACCCTCTGCCTCTACAGACTTAATAAATATATCACCTAAAAACAACTACTTAAAAATACAATTTCAGCCAGTTTCTATGTGAGGTCAGGTTTATAACCAAAAGTTTTATATAGACAACTCAATGATGTATGTACATATGGAGTAAAATAATCAAATAAATAGATATAAAAAAATAAATACCCATGACTGATATTTTCTGCCTTCATAAAAGCAAGGTGGACATACATTCTGAAATATGTTCGTCCTCCTTGCATGTTAAACAACTTGCTCTTTTAAGATACTGCTACAAGTCGCCATGTAGGCTTATATTTAGTACTTACATCTCTTTTCTTCCGCCTTGGCAGTGTCTTGTAGTATAACTGACGGTAGTCCATGGTGGTGCACTTTTCACAATTCATTCACTTCTGGTAAAGTTCTAGACAATTCCTTCACCTTGAGAACAAATGCTTCAGTAAAGAGGTAACAGCCCTACAGCTGTGGGTAATGTATAGTCCAAAACTTCAGTAATGTGTTGTATGTTGGATATGGTCTAGAGTATGGTGCCCACCATTAGCTCAAGACTTCAGATTTACCTCATATCATATAGGGAGACGAAGAATCTGATCCACTGGCAATATTTGTTTCTTTTCTCTCTCCCTCCTTGAGAATCCAGTACTACATGCCCTAGGTATGGTTACGCCAACTGACAAACTCTGGCACTTTCCCTAAGTTAAGGCTTTGGCAAGGCCTAGCCCAAAGAACAACCCGAAAGCGAAATACACATTAAAAAAATGGCAGGAAAGCATCAGCCGTTTGCAGTTGGCGATTAGAGGTGCTATGAAGAGGTAAGGTGTTGGCTGCACCCAGTACAGGGTGGGTTTAAACCTCCAAACCCTGTTGCTGCAAAGCAGACAGCCCAATTCAGTCTCTCTGTGGCCACTCTCTAGTGCTGCCGGCAGTTTGTACACACATGAAGATATGCAGTTATATGTAACAGTACTAGCTACACAACCTCAGGGCCCTATCAACACCATATGGGCTGGGCAGATAGGGCTCAAAGCCGCAGTTTGCAAGACATACTATCTGGCCAGGACTTGACTCATACTTCCCCGAACTGCCCAGCAGATCTGCTGCAAAAACATGGGAATGACTGTCAAAATGCACCAGAGACTGTGTGTAAAGCTGCTCCCTACACAAGACCTCCCAGATGTGAGGCAGAAAAGACAAGGGCAAAGACCAACACAGACTTTCAGTTCAACCAAGAAACTCGGACAACATTATAAGTTTCACTCAGAAGTTTTGGCACACTGAGGCATTTTCTCACATCCACATTGTTTATGCACGCAGGCCCCTGAATGCTGATCACAAAGAACCTTAAGACAGAGTCTCTGTGCACCAGAACTACATGTAGGTTCATAGTTTATTAATAACTCTCCATATCTCCATATGAATAATAACCCAACCTACCATACAGACATACCTTAAAGAGTAAACCATGCTTACGAATTTGTAATTAAGACATTCGCTCTGCACATGGTAATTATTATATCAGATTTGTATCTAAATTTATCTTCAAACCAACGGATCGGCATGAACAGAAAACGACTATGAAATATAGGACATGTATTTAATTACCCAAGTTACTATAAAACCCAATCCTGTGCAATAATCTTATTTCTAATTAATTCTATTAATAGTGTAAAAAAAAGTAAGCACTGTGTAACTTTCAGAATGGGTAATTGCTTGTAAATGTATGTGATCTTGTTTGATCCGACGCAGAACTCTAATCACCAAGTTCCTCAATATTATCAGTTGTTTTATTAAGTCACGCTCATAAATAATACTTAAAATGCAATTCTCACACCTTTGTATCTGCAAATATTTACTTGAAATATATACATTTTCATTATTTCACAGCATTTATTCTATAGTAATTGCATCATATAACACTGGCCGGAATTGGTTAGAACCTGAAAAATGATACACTGATGTGATATGTTCATGTACACAGACTTGTTAGCTTGATACAAATGCTCACATTGGAACTGAAACTTTTACTGCAGTCAATATCTTCATGAAATATAAGTACTGAGTTTCCTGAAATAGACTTTACCGTACACGATGACATTACGGTACATACATTATTACTGGCTGCCAGAAACAATTAACTAGGTGAAATCAATGATCCAGATGGACATGCAGCTGCAAGTACATGTACCTATGGAGCAGGAATTACCCTCTGTCTGACACTTCATCAAACTAGCACCTTTCTGACAAGCCTGTAATTAAAAGTCTTACCATGCTAACCTTTCACAAACTTAAGGACAGCCCAAAGATACTTCATTCCAAAGCGAAAATTGTTTCGTGTAATTTTTTTAAATATATTATTCAACTTGTTCCTCAATAAAGCAAATTTCTGTGCCTCAAACTATGTGTGAATAACACCGAGTCTGAAGATGGATCTGGTAGCCATTTAACTATGGAGATTTATTACTGTCATCCTGCTGGGCTGTGGTCAAGCTGGCTGCTGGACTGTGAACATTCCCATCTGTTTGAAACCTGACAGACAAATGTCACAACATAACATTCTTCCACCCAATAAACCCAATGCTGTAAACTACCTCAACAACACACTTCCAAAATCAAAAATAAACAAATAATTGCACCTGTAATATAGCTATAATATAATTTAACATAACTCTGGCCTGCTTGTGCATTCACAACAATTTACATATAGTGTGTATATCACATCCTCAGTGTTACCCAAATGTTAAACCATCTCTAGTTTACTTGTCTGTATAGTTATTCAGAATATTTACACTATTCAGCTATAATAAAATATGTAGCCTATGTTGACAACATAATTGATCACACAGATTTATTTACGTATTTGATTGTTGTTTAACGCAACAATAAAGAATTTTTTACTTCTACCCACAGTAAACCAATCTTTTACATACATGTGAACAATAACATCCTGTGTGCACATATATAAACTGCTGTAAGTCACCTAATGTTTGGCCTGTAACCATGTACTTCTGGAACCACATAAAGACCTGAAGTCTTTCTTATAAGAAATTTATCAAACTTCACAAAAAAATTCCTAAGTGGCTCAATAAGGTGGATATTTCAATCAGAATGAAGCAAATGTGTCACTTATAAAAGCTAAACTTTAAGTGAAATATCAAATATACTGAGAAATTGATATATGTTGGTATTTTAACCCAGAGACTGTTAAGAATTATTTCTTAAATTAATAAAAAAATTATTTCTCAATGAAATGAAGTCCCAAGTTCATTCTCATCCAGTATTATTCGCAAGAATATCCAAGATTCTATAAAACTAAACTCAAAAACTTGTTTCTGAATTATTTGATTTTCAGAAAATTATATCCCAATTTACATCAGGAGCATAAAACTACACCTTCATATCTGGGAAACTTTACAAAAACTAACTAACATTTCAGTATCTCAATTCTCTGAACAAATCCAAATATTGAATGACTGAGAACTCATTGATACCATCTCAGTCAGCAACAGAACCTATAAATCCTGCTAATTTTGATCTCCTTGCCTCTGACCAACGTGAAACTTTATTCCTGTTTGTAATGATACCACCCCCTCCTTGACTAGGAGGAGATGACTAGGAGGTGGATCTCTGCAGGAAATGTTCTCTGCCTGGCTTCTCTACAGTTTCAGTTTAAAGGCAGGATAGATTGTATATACTTGTGGGTTATCTGTTAGATCAGAGGTATTGGAGACACAGGGTCCCTGTCTGGAGTGGCATGGAGGCACCCTTACCCATCTGCCACCAGTCAAGATAAATACCACCCCTTTATAAGAAAAGCCATGAAGTCCCAGACCAAGCATCCACCACACAGCACTCTGATACAATTCCACACCTCCATACCCACACAGAATGTCTGCTCAGAATGAGGCCATACTGACTAGCCATTAGGCCATAAAAACTGCATCGGGCTAATACACTATTAAAATACAATATACTATTTGATACTGTTCTCTTATCAACAAGCAAATTTTAGATGCAACACTGTTTGTTTATATGGCATCCATTTTCTTTAAAAAACTAGTCATTTTTGGACAGGCCTTTTTAACACCATCCTCAAAAACACTTCACTTTTATCACATACAACTGACATTCTTTACAGTTCAGTGCATGTTGAGGAAAAGGGTGCAATTCCATTAACTGAACTTTCAAAATACGGCATTTTGACACTTATCACTATACTTTAGATATAGCACATATACATGGACAGAGTCAATAACCATGAATCCTTAACCGATGATGTTCAAAGGTAACAAAAGTGAGAAAAAAGTGTGTACAAAAACAGGGCTGAACTCTTCTCAAGAGAATAATGAAAACATTTCCTTCAAAGTTCAACTTCACCATCACCCACAAATTTGTTTCTCTGTGGACCCATGAAAGGAGACAGAAACCCAGACAAGTGGCTGAACAACCCCCAAATTACAGCCAACACACCTTCAATTCACAAGCTACAAAAGTAACACTATTTATCATACAACATTTTATCTGTGGATATACTGAATTATTCCACTCACTCCTAGACATAAGAATATTTCACCATATGCTAGGATTATGGTCAAACCAAACCACCACTCTTGGCTAGACATCATGACAAACCTCCCGATATGCATTCACTAGCATAGCTAACAGGAGCTGTGTTCAAAAATGATGTTGTCTATATGAAGAGAAATTGAATGCCCTAAATTACAGATGCTCACATGCTATGATATGCCATGTGAGTGAGTCGTTATTCCGATCATCACGCGTGTCTGATATCCGAAATGCTTGCAGCGTTTAAAATAGCAATCATCATCAGGGAATTCACCAAAAACATATGATTTCCTACACTGGTATATTGACACCAGCGAAAATACTGGCTCGAGTGAGACTCTAACTCATGACTTAGGATGTCTAGTCTCATACTCGAGCCAGTATTTTCACTGGTTTCGATGTATCAGTATAGGAAATCATATCTATTCCATGTCATAACGTCTTGTTTCAACCAACAAGGTAACTTACATGAACCACTGACCCCCCCAACCAATCATGGCAAATGGCACCACTGATGGGAACTGGAATAACAACTGTACAACCTCAGACTATTCCAGTCACCATGAAGGGCCAAATATCAAACACACAGATGTTCTGGTTTTGACTGATAGAAATACAGCTGCTTCAAGGAGTTACAGTGTGTAATTTGTTCACAAGTAAAGCTGGGTCTGTCGACTCGGTCATTATAGAAATGTGACGATCTGCAGTGTGATGTCCCACGTGCAAAAATCAGAACTTGACTATTACATTTAGCTGCTTTATAAACCACATGTCCAACTGAATCAGAATCTGAATCGCTGTGTAAAACAGTATGGCCTTGATTTCAACAGCAATCAAGGCATGGCCACATCAATGAAGCTATCTACTTGTAGGCGATTTCCATGGAAATCAGAACTTTAATTAATATGCCATAGTTTAATTAGGAAAGTAACTCATTTCAATATAACCCTCCATTCGTATTTATTGCCAATACTCGTACTCAGGGAGTGGGGCATAATGTTATGCTATGTCATAAAATGTGTTACATCACTGGTGTTCCTGCAAAGTCCATGTTTGTCAAAATTAAAACCCTATATAGAACTAGTAGATTCATTTTCCACAAGTCTTGGCACTGAAATCCACCATATCCCTGCAACTGACTACAGGGTAGATCTGCAATGCAGGCTGCATACACAGAATCCGTCTCATAAAAATGCATAAAAAAAAAAAAAAAGACGATTTCAAAGATGGGTATCACAAGTCCCATAATTAAAAACCAATCACAAATTCATTTGCTTTTCACCCCAGGGCTGCAGAATAAATGTGAGCAATGTGGACAGAATTGAATACTTAAGGACACATGGGTCCACATAGTAGATGTACAAGACCATTAAAACAGTGCAAGTGATAGTAATGAGGCTCATATCAAGGCAAAACATAGCTCCACTCCTCCTCACACAGACCAGCTGTCTGATGCAGAGACCCCATTATCTAAATGCAACACACACAGTGTCTCAAAGTGACAGTCACTGCCTGTGGTATCAGATTTTCTAGATTTAATGCCTTCTTTGTCTCCTGCATCCTCAGCAGTTCATAAAAAGTATGTCCTGATAATTGTGTCTGAATCCTCCACTTCACATCCACTCATAGCTTTTTCATAATCTGATTAGAGAAAGTGTGATGTGAAAATGTTGCAAGCAAAAGACAATAAACTCCCATTAAAATCCATGGAACATGTTCAGAAGAATTTTGTAACAGGATGGCACTAAGGGAGACTACTGCGTTAGACTAAAGTCACACTAATGGGAGGTAACCCACTGGTTCAAACATCTTTATGTTTAAGATATGCGGCTGAAATTTTCATCAGTCAACAAAGGCTGAATCAAGTAAAATACAGCTCATGTTTACCATGTTTATAAATATAATTTAAACTTCCCTTCATATTATTCATGTGAATGCTTCCCAGAAACTTTTTTTTGTTTCCAATGACAGTCTAACACCAGACTGCACTCATTTCAATGCCATTATAAAACTGAAAAGAGAACAGACATTTCTCTCTCTGTGTAAGAGATTTGAACAATGGATATCCCCTGTTCAGTCAAAATTTTGACAAGAACACAGCACACAACAAATCTCATAGGTAGTACATTGTATCAGTTAGCAATCATTATATCATTATTGGAGTACTTCATCAATACATGAACACAGAATCATAGGTTTACAGTCCATCAGTAAATCTGGAGCAGTGGGTCATTGCAGCTGTGACTGATTTATGACACAAGGTTTGCTTTTGTTGCAACATTCTAATAGATGAAGATGCCCTGCACATTCCATAAGATCCTCTCTCCTAATCAAGGAGCCAATTACAAAATTTCTGGAAGGCAAGTCCTGTTTGATGTCCACGTATCCAGGTAAACTCTTGTTATTTTCTGTCACTTACCTGGTGACCGTTTGTCTTCGCCACCCACTCCTGGAAGAAGCTGAGGACATCTTTGGGCAGAGCCTTAGCGATGTTCTCCCTGTTCTCACACGTCTGCAGGGTCACCTTCAGGTCTTCCATCATCTTCACTGTCCTCAGATAAGTCAGACGGTTGTTGGATTTTGTTGTAGAATTGATTGGTATTGGCAATGTCACCTTTTCATATGTGTTGTCTTTTTTAAAATCCTTCCTGGCCTCTGTTAAAACAATAACACTGATTTTATACATTTGTATTACAGCTAGCATCAAAGCTACAGTTAAAGCTCAGCTCATACCTGGGCTGGCCACCTACCTAACCCTCCTGAGATAATGCTTTAACAGTTGAAGATAAATTGTTTCACACTGTACTTGAAGCTGTGCTGGCCGAAACCCCTTGGCTCTACAGCTCATCACAGCAGGATCTCCCATATATTACAGGTCAGCACCCATTTTTGGAAAACTATGTTCACGAACAGATAAAGAGACACACATACATACCTGCAATTATCCCATCCATCTGTTCCAGAGCTGCCGCTAGCACATCGCTAGCCTCTGTACCATACACAGTGGATGACATTGTCACGTCTTCATTCAGTCACAACTACAACACCACAAAACATACCTATAGTTATTGTGTGAGAAAGAGTGTTAACAGTATGCGTCACCGGTGAATACTACATGAGGTGCAGGCATACAAATTAACACTTGCGTATATTTCACAAATAGAAAGTTTTAGTTATCGAACTCTGAATGGACAGGATGAAAAAATGTGCCCAGAAGAGAATTCATTCCTCTTATTCATAATATGACCACATAATATCATAAAAGGTTAAAGGTTATACCAAAAAATGATTCACTTATATTTATCTATTTATTTGACTTGTTTTACGTCGTACTCAGGAATATTTCACTTATGTGAGGACGGCCACCATCATGGTGGGTGATTCACTTATATGCCAATGGCCAGTTTTCTGGATGAAGACAATCAGTGTACCTGGATTACACTATTGACTTTTGCAATTAACTACCCAGCTTTCCCACAGGTAACCCAAATTTTCACATGTGTATAAACCAAGTGCATTCCACACTGGTGGAAGGCAAGTGATCTCTAACAAATTATTTGACTTCAATGCTTTACTTAGACCAATTCTCTCAAAAATATATCAAAATAAACAAGACAAAGACACAAAAAGTTTAAGAAGTTCCACAGCGAGTAATATTTATCTGTCTGGACAGCAGGATGAGCAATTTTGGAATGACAACTTAGACAAACTCAACAGTAGCCATTCCAATGAAACAAAGGTAAGTATCTAAGCATGAAAAATGGACTAATGTCTCACCAGAAACACAGCTCATATGTTAGATATACAGATGGACCGCATGTAGAGTTGCTCTCTCTGTCTATTAATCCAGGTATTCACAATAACAGAAGATGCTGGCTGTCTTCACTGAATGCACGTTAGTACCTGTGAAGTCCATGAAATACGGAACATGAAGAATCTCATAAACTCATGAACACAGGTCAACACCTTAGCAACTACACAAAAATGTCTTACTGGATGTAGTGTCAAATATACAGTTATGTATGTCCAGAAAATATGTTAAAAACTTGTATATAAATTTGAAAACTGACACCTCTATCTGTATGTACATGTATACTTACAAAGATCAGTACACAAATTAAAGTACATGTACAGGGGTTCTTTAGTCTAGTTCTTCTCAATACATTTATGAATGCAAGATAATAGGCAAAATATCATCTAATTAATTAAGAAATTCTAAGAAATGCTTAATTTCAGTCAACTGATTTTTACACTTCATTAAAGAAAGTAAACTATCTACTTCAAACACATCCTCAAGTGAAACATCCTCCAGTACAGCAATAAACATCGATCAATCTACCATATTCTGCGACACAGAGCTAGTGGAATAAAAATAAAAAAAACACCATAAAACAGTATGTATCTTTCAATGCTTTCACATCCTAAAAATACATTAAGCTAATTTTCACTTGTGGCATTCAGTCAGAGGATACAACATTTAAGGTTTCAAAACTTACCCAATACATACTAAGCAACCACCTGTTGCATTTAATTTCAAGGATATACATTAAATAAAAATCTAATAATGTTTGGTCAGAGGGCTAAAGATGTGGATATTCAGGTTTTCCCAGCTTTATAACTTAACTAAAACATAAGTATATGTATACATGTTCAAGCACCTAACTAAAACATGAGACACAAGTATTACACAGCAGTCCTATATTAACAAAAATGATAGTACACAGTCAGAGTGGTATCTTGGTTTCACACCACCTATTCATTGTTTAATTTATACAGTGCACAGAGTACAAAAATGTCACTATTCTACTTTGAAGCAATGGTATTAATCACCCTCAGATGTCTGCCCTAGCATTAAAGCTCATAATTAAAACAAGAAGTTAGTAGAGACTTCTGTATGTATGTGTGTATGAGTGAATATTGATGCGTGTATGAGTGTGTGAGAGGGGGATGGATGAATGTCCATATCAGATACTCATCAACATGGGGAACACAGACCATTCCAAATCAGCCATCTGGACAAGAACACAGATTTATGATGTCAATGAAATGGAGTTTTTAATAAACATATAAAATGTATTTAACTTAAAAATTGTACCACAATGCAGAACATAAGGAACAGCTAAACTTCCTGTATGGACTATAAAATTCACTGCCTGCCCCAGCAATATACACAACTTCTATACACATATAACAAAGATCTCTGGCAACAGGTGGAAAGGCTGACAACTTGTATCCAAAGAGCAAACTTCAGTTTACATCCGTTTAAACTGAATGTCATGTGTCCATCCTTGAGGCAAGGCTGTCCTCTACTGACATATTACTACTGTATAGTGCTGCCTCACCGAAATGCCTCAAGTAAAGTTACCTGATGACACCACTAGTACACTGAGTCACAGATTCCACATGAACTACATGTATCTGATACTCGGCCAGTGCCATGGCCATCCTCACACACCAATTTAGGTGGTATTTCTAAAACAAACACATATACGGCATTCAGTTCTGATGTTTGAAACAAAGGATGCCACTTAATCCGGCACTGGATTAATGAATTACTTATAACGAAAAAATCTTTAAGAAGCTCTTTGAGGTCCACACTGATTATGCTGCAAAACAAATGTCCTGTTATATCCAATCAACATATAATTACTTAAAGGACCTAACATTTCCCTCATGTTGGCTTCCTCTCCGGCCATACATGGAAAGGTCTGCCAGCAACCTGCAGATGGTCGTGGGTTTCCCGAGCTCTGCCCGGTTTTCTCCTACCACAATGTTGGCTGCCGTCGGATAAGTGAAATATTCTTGAGTACGGCATAAAACACCAATAAATAAATATGTAAATAGAATTTCGCCCAAGAATAAGTTGCTCTTATTTCCTGATTTTGAGGGTTCTATTAATTTTTGAAAGGCCTTGGGCTGAAAAATGCAAGTTTCAGGCCTAAAAATATCTTCTGAAGTTTCTTTTCCTCTAAAAATGCAATTTTCTGGACGAAATTTTAGATCCTTTACAGTGTACAAGCACGGCTTTTCCAGCATCTTGGCTCACCACTCTGAAAATATTTAGGATAAACTTATATCATGGGCATAAAAAAATACCTACACATACCTATTTGGCCAGAGTGATTCTATGTGACACTATGTTGATGACTCCGGTAATGAACATATGGTGGTTGGTGATGTGCTCAACCCAGCCAAGGATTACTTTTAAAACCGTGCCTTCCCAGCTAACATACTCTACAGGTACACACACAGGTATGCCATACATAAGCCTACCTGTGATAGATTTACAGGCCTATTATGATACATTCAGTTTGTGCACATGTTTCTTTAATACGGTATGTGTATGCAACTGAACAGACCTTAATTTATAATGTTTGAGCATGCATACATAGAGGACAAAGCTTGCCATGGATTACACATAAAACTGGTTTGGGATGCACATTAATTGAAATTATTGCAAATACTATTAAAGACAAAATCTAAACAAGCCTGTAGCCATGTAGTAGACAAATGGTACCAACCTACAAAGCCCAACATGAAAAACAGGTTTACTTCATGGTTACAGATAGTAAAATTACTAAACACCTGACTTACCATACAGAATGAAATAGAGTTTTTGATACCATGTGCTCATGCTGTAAGTTTTTAACCCCCACAAAATTACATGCTAGTAGTAACACATGATAATATTATCAGCTGGCAGTGTGTAAGGGTATCCAGATCACTGTGAACACATACACTGTACATCTAGCATGCAGATCCCCTAGACTTTTCATACAGACAGGAAAGTCATAAGTACAAGTACCTTGGCCACACAAGTGAAATCTGCCAGTCTGTGAGGTAGGATGAGCGCTGATAGTGTCAGTCCTACAGCTTAAGTCCCTGTGGTGTTGTAACCCCTAGCTATACTTCACTGTAACACAGCTTACTACTGTCTTGAGAAGTACCACAGGAACTGACAGGCCCCAGAACTACTTCACTAAGTTTAATTCAGTCAGCTGGTTGATCTTCCTACCCCACAGGAGATAGCTTCAATATGGGTCTGGGTCTGGGGGCTAATTAAACTGGGTCCCTGCCCTGGCTCCAGACAGGGTAACTCCAGCAGACATGTAATGTCAATAGCACCACACACAAATTATACATGTACCAGTCCTCACCTTCACACAGCATTTGTAGGCCTACAGGGTAACCAGAACTCCCCAGCATCAAAAGACAGGGGAATATAGACAACTACATGTATTTCACAGACTGCCTAAATTTCCTTAGATCACAAAATTCTACTTTATGTCAGGTTTGTATGTCAACAGAGGTATAAATAAAGACCCAGCTAGTAAATGGACATGTACTTAAAGTATATGGATACTAACTCCACATAACTCTCATGCACCCTAGTTTACCAACACTTAAAGTCAAAGACTGTGCATGTTCTAAGCTGAGTTTGCCTTAAAGTTTGGATAATATTATTTTTATTTCAGTAAAGCATTTTTTCTTACAACTACAACTACAACAAGAGGAAATGGATATTTGACCGTGCTTCATCCACTTGCTTGAAATGCAGCTTTTCTGTCTGGGCTGTGACACAAACGTTGCAAACGCGAATCACTAGTCACCTGAGACTGTAGTAAGCTGCTGGGTTGGGTTGTGGTTTAAACTTAAGCATACATCTAAATTCATAGCATGAAATGATCAAGAAACTTACTCCCGCCACAACACAATGGTCTGGAAAAAAGTTGCAGTGTTGTTCACACATGTACTTTATATAATTAAAACCTATAACATTAAAACAGTGTGCTGTCCCTATGTTATTACATGTTATATTGACAGACAACTCAGAACATTTACAGCACGGCTTACAAACAACTGATATCTCCTAGCTCTCTGATTGGTCAATCTCTTATAAGGTTAAAACCATGGGCGCCTTCAGATCCTCAGTCAGCAGCACAGTACTCCACACTTCAAACGAAAATATATCAGCAACGGCTTAAAAAAATTTCAAACAGGTCTTTACATTCAAGAAGAAATTTTATAATCTTTTTAATGAACAGTACCTCAGTCATGAGGTGTCTCTTATTTTAAAGTGGCAAATACTGTCAATACAAAATATGACATAATGATATCTAAATATGTGTCTATTTATGTGACCACCATAAATGTATTTTAAACATAACAAAATGAAAATCTTATCTTTTGAATAAAAATTATAAAGAAATTAAATGTCACATTCCTAACAGTGAATAACAATACACTCTCCACAAGGTGACATCTATATTGTGCATTGTGAGGGAGCCTACTCTTAAAAAAACAAAAAAAAAACAAAAAAAAAAAAAAATAGAACTGAAAATCTACGCTTTAATTTTCTCCGATCTTGATGTATGATTTTCCTTTTTTTTGCAAAGCCTTCCAATGATGTAAATATTTATCCCTAAAAAAGTGGCTGTGATAGTCCACATTTACCACAAATTACATGATTTTCAAATTTTATTTTTATTTTCATGAAAAGAACACTGAAAAAAGATTTATTTGGACATTAAAACAACAATTTATGATGGCATTTCTTAAACAAGTACACAGAGATGAAAACTATCTATAACATATACAAACAGCAAATATTTTCCTCACAAGAAAAAACACAAACAGTTCAAAAGGTAGAACACTTTAAGAAAACTTTAATAATTGGCATCAAGCTACAGGTATAACTATTACCGAAAAAAACAAAACGTTTTTCATGTTATGTGAAAGACCATTAAAGACTTTTCCATTTGTAAAGGTCAAAAGAAAAACCAACAACGAGCTTTTTGATTGAATGCATAGTGTTAGCCAGCAGTCCGACTTCCTGTCTCTAAGGCGGGAAAATTTCCTGTGAGGACAAGAGAAGGGTGATGATGAACTGAGATGGTTACTCCACTTTATGGCACTAAAATAGCTGTCTTTGGGATGAGTAGCTTTCACACTCTACCATCATATCCTACCTTATATAGGGGTTGTAGTAAAATTTACTTGTGTGGAAAAACATGCTTAGATAATTCCATCAGGAATGTCACTGAGCTTGAGTGAACTGACCACACAGCCATGTGTGTTAAAGCCACGTGAAATCGGCCAGCCAACCTGCTGTCAACAAACAGTCTAGTACAACACAGATCATCAAAGCAATCCTTTTAGAGAAAACCACATGCCTAAGAAGGTTTAGTTATTCCTCCATCTGTTGAATACACGATAAGTTGTAATGTTTAGGATTTCCAGTTTACCCACGGTGCCTTCATTCTGCCTTCAACTTCGGTAACCCCAACAATGTCCTACAGATCTGACTCCACGGAGATCCACAAAGGAACACTAGCAGTTTTGCAAGTTGGCTGGCATGAGGAAACTCCTGATAATCATTTTTGTCATACACTGAGAGAAAAACACGGCATATTTTACCATGCTTTTCACAATCACAACATTCACCCTCCCCCACCTAAAAAATAATCGAGTGAGATAAATCTAGGTATCTGCCGATGTGTCTCTTCAAAAATCTGTTGCATCATGCTATAGCTTGATGTTCTGGGATTTATTTTTAGCATCTGAGGATTAATTTATAGGTTATAAGAATGACCAGCTTTTAAAGTGGTTTTGGTACTAAAGGACGTGATACCCTCAATATAATTCTTTTTATGTTAAAGCCTTCGAAATTCTTGAAAGAAATATAAAATTATAAAAAGATAAAAGATATAAAGAAAGTGGCTTACTTTTGATCATGATGGAAATGCATGCCTTAAGTTTGAGTAAATTCGAAAGTGAGTTACACCCCTTGACTTTTTTTTTCCACACGAAAATGGAGTTATCCACATTGAACTTCAACTTTCTTTTATCCTACATTCCTTGTAAGATGTTGAAATGCTCTATCAAATATTTAATATGACAGTTTGCCTAAAACCGCTGCCATTTGTGACAGCAAGGTCAGAGCATGTTCACAGAGAGAAAAAACAACTTGGCCACCAGGAGTAAAACACAGCAGTGGGCAAGTATGAAAAATGATATGATGTTTGACCGCACACATGACAAATTCATCTAACCATTCTCAACAGTGTGTGAAGCAGTAATTATTACCAATGTTGTTGATAATATTCCAGTAGAAAACTGCTGGTTGAATAAATATTGTGTTTTTGACATTCTGTCAAGGCCCTGAAGGGAGAAATAGCTGGCCAAATGCACAGACGATTCAGCTTTCAGTACAGAAGTCGAGAATAGCTTTCTTTCTGTTGTTGAAATTTTTTTTACTAAAATTATTTAGTTGTCAAACACAAAAGTCAATTTCAAACTCAATTTTACACACATCGGCTTGTCAGTACAATAGGTATCAATCCCTGTTGTATCATCCAATATCAGAAGGCTAGCCTAGAACATCCAAAATTTAAAACTAATATAGCCAACAATTTAAGTTCTGTCATGAGATAAGGCACTATACAACAAATCCTTCACTCCCAGGAAACTATATGTTTTTCCTGATCAACTTCCTCTAAATTCAAAATTCAAGTTGACAATATTGGAAACTATTGCAAGATAGAGAGAAATGCACCAACAATAACTGACATGTCAACATCACTAGACACACATTTTAATTAGCTCTCCCAAAGCCCACAGGGTGGCGCTGCCAGTGGTATTTTTGTTACAGCTGAAATCAGACCTCAACTTCTTCAAACAAGGTGCCCTACTTGCACCACTGTTTTCAATTTAAGTATGCTGGTGACACAAACTATAGATGACCGGGTTTTGAGAACAACGTTTTGAGCCTTGAGAATGTGTTATTTAAGTGCGGGATTTTTCCGAGGGAAGAGCTGCGAGCGTGTTGTCTGATTCATGTGTGATTTTTTTTCATTTCGAAGTGATATATGCTATTAAATTGTATAGCTTACAAAAATTAAAGCACTTTTCTGTACTTCAGCAGTGTTTATAAAACTTAACAATGTGGACGAAGGTGATTATTTATGATAGAAAAGGCATGGGGGTCTATCTATTACATATGTGTAAGCTGTAGTGCACATACGCGTAGTAGCTATCTATGCAGGAGGCACAGGTATTGCTTGCAAACATGAATATTCATCCTGAATTGGAAATGAATGTGGCGTCTTAACATAATGTAAGTGTAGCTGTAGGGGTTGTTTATCTGGTTTTTTTTTATTGTTTTTTTTTATAAATTTCTAAACTATATTTTATTCATCAGAGTGTATCTCACGAAGGCTGTAAGCCTATTTCCGAAAGTATTTCACAGTTAATTTTAGGATATAACCATTAAAATGTTTACTTCTTGTCCTAATTGTTCAGTCCTGCAATATATTTATTTTATGTAACACAACCAATTATTCAACAGAACCATATTTAAGTGATTTTATACATTTTTTTCAGTCTAATCTCAATGAGTTATTTTTCATATTTTTCAGAAATTTTTGTCCAAGAGGGTAGCCCTTAAATTGAAGCCATGAGATGGTTCCACATCATTGCAGAAATAAGACGTTTGGATTTTCGTAATAAACAGGTGTTAAGCTTTCCAAATACATATAGTTTGTTATGGTCTTTACTCTTTTCAAAAATGGCTTGGGAATGCTATTTTAATGTCTATGTCTACAGCCAAAAATTAATAACACATGCACAACTGTAGTCAAGATGTAAGAAAAGGTTGGCAGTTTTGGGTGCCTTGGGCTTGTTACCCCTGCGCCAAATTTATCATGCCATAGTCTGGGAGATATTCTGCCATGATCACATTCAGTTCTTGAGGAGAGGTAGGCAGATTTTGCCCAGCCATGGAAAACGCGGCGTTATTTCCAGTCAGATTTACACAACAATCATATCGTGAATGATGAATTCAGAAGACAAAATAAAAGATAGGTTAGGACTGATGATAATGATATGGACATAATAAACGTGGACATAATGATATTGTAAGCCTACGTTGACAGCGCAAAAAATGTTTTCAATTTTGCAAAAATAGCCATTTTTAGCACAATACTTAGTTGTTTACCTCTATCTATAGTAATAATATCACAATGGATTTCTGATAACGTCTTCTCAATCAAAACTGTGTTTCGCCAAGTACTAGCAGTGTCAAACGTAGTCACTTCTCCGATCGTCGCTTTTCGCGCGCTATCTGTCGTAATGCCATCTGGTGTTAACAGTCCGGTGGGTGAAGGGAGACTACTCTACCATTCTTATCCAATACTCCAGTGCGCTTCTTTGATAAATATGGATATCAAGCCCTTTGATAAAATCGCGTTGAATAAAATCGCTGTCTTGGGTTTTACGCACAGGTGCACACAAAGCCCAAGTGTGAAAGCCTGCATAATTATGATAAGCGACAACTTGCAAATATATATATGTAAGTATTATGGTTCACATTTTAACTGATTACATTTTCACGCCCTATATAGTCCCCGTTGAATACAACCTGTAGAAAATTCTTTAAAGGCGCGAGCTCGGCACTGGAAAAAGTTCAGGGCTTTTCTTAACGTGTTTTATTATCTTTGGTTTTGTTTATTTTTTTTCATACGTAGATTTACATGAATGTCTACCCGATGCCGTAAAAATAGCTGTATGGACCTAGAGGCCTACATATTATCATTCTTCTGGCTTCAACTGCATAAGCCTATACATGTTGAATACGGATTGCAGACCAGCTCGGTAGCAAACGTTTTACCAAATTCTCTAGCCTTCTTTTATTTTGTTAAAGAAGTAAACCATGAACAGTGAAATCAAACTTGCAATAAATTAACCCGTTATTTAGTTGTAACTGGTTGTGTATATTGTCTATGGAACAGAACTTGAAACTACAGGTAGGCCTATTGCCTACATGACCCTATACAATGTTTAAGCAAGCAGCCCTGACACCGATGGCATTCCACCATTTAATAGTTGAATGATATTGTATTGATTGCAGTAAGCTAATAAAATCAGAGTGCATGTAGATCTAGGCCAAGTTTGTTTGTTTTTGCGTTCGTTGGTTTGTTAAAGTCGCGCGTTCGCTCAGTGCGATATCTGGTATTCAATCGACAAATTCGACTACAAAACCTAGCAGAATGAAAATAAGCCACGTGCTTTACAGGAGACTATTTGTTGCATTCTACCAATTGTAAGATCATAGTGTTTTAGTATATATCATACGCTTTTCATAATAAACACCTCACCACAGGTATAGGCCTACACGCCTGCATCATCTTTATGTATAAACACCAGGACGCGTGTCTAGTAAGTGTAACAGAAATATATTCACTTTGCCATTTAAAATCTAAACACTTGTTTTTAGTGCGTAGGGTTTGTCCACTTTTCATCCGACAGTCAGCTAGTCGATATCACATATCACACTATGAGGAAGGTTTCGCCTTATCTCTGACTGGACCCATTGGCGGAGTGTTTATATCCCACTGGGATGCAGTGCAAAACACACATGACACCTCATCCAGTAAATGTATAATAACACAAGATAAGACGTCTCTCCCGGTCAGAGTATATCAATAATAATAAGAAGAAGAAGAAGAAGAAAAAGAAGAAGAATAAACTTTATTTACAGAGGGAAATATACACTCAGTCAACATAACAGTTGATCTTCCCTGAGGCAGTCTCACTCCTACATTCACATAAACTTTCATCCTGTATTGGTAAGAAAAAAAAAACAAAAAAAAAACAAAATCCAAAAAAAAGAGATGCAAACTGTAAAGCACAATATGTACAAATACATACATTTATATATTGCTGAATGTTTCAACGTATGAAGAGGTTTCTACATACATATATACAAGCAAAGTTTTACGTAAAACCTCTGCTTTATGTTTTCTGTGTCAGGTATTTTTTAGCTTGTTTCTTGAAATTTGAGACAAAACATGACGCTCCGCCGAGTCACTGTATACTGACACTAGGTCTGACACAATACAACCAGTTCCAGTATACTGACATCAGACATGACACCCCTACCAGCCGGAGTATAATGACACCAGATATGACACCTCAGACACACAGAGTATAATGACACCAAATGTGACACCCCATGCAGTCAGAATCAAACACCAGATATGCCGTCTCACCCAATCACAATGTACCAATACTAGTCACCAGGTCACACTTTACGACGCCTCAACAGTGAACGTATTCCGACATAAACATGAGATTTATGTCACTGTAATACAGTATAGTAAGGCCAGATATGATGTCCTATTCGGTCACAGTATATCAGCGTTGCCCTGAAGGTGTGTTCAATTTAAAACTAATCGCTGAAGTGACTGTTTTCTGAAGAACACACGATTAAGCCCCACGTATTAAGAACATTGGGGAAATGACCTCTGAATTAGGTGCCTTGTCTAGAGTCGTGTATTTTACAACACAACTGTCATTTCATAATAAAAACAACTACTGTCTCCAGTGCACGACATTGAAAACAGTGCTTCATGTGGAAAACCCTCCAAGTATTACCTCCAAGCACACAGAAATGGCCAGGCGAAGGTTGAAGGAAACCATGTACAATTGGGAGGAAATAGTCACGTTACAGAACACTCTCGCCAACCACACAAATTCAGTGGCAACAAACTATAGTGGAATCGAGCCAAGCAGATTTACGGCGCAAATACTACCATGTCCCAAACGAAATTATTCAGTTATTTTGGGGGAATGTTTGGAAACACGCGTGAGAGTTCGATAAATGCTCTGACAATCATTACATATGGCTGATTTGTCGTTGAATGGTACCTAGAAGTAAAACATTGTGTCGTGTGAAAACTTTTGGCGGAGGATGTGTTGGACGGTGAGGCTATAAACACTTTTAATGCATAATGACTTGGAATCTCTCCTCAGCAGTTATTTTTGCAGACATCTACTTACTCTTCAGTCCCAGACATCATATCTTTGTTATAGCCCTTGAAAGGTTATTGCAAATTATACCGATCCACGACCGGATTGCCCGGAATAATCCACTGATTTTTGGCACTTTACTGGAGAGCTTTTCCGACGTCGCGCTAGGCCATACTGGTCAAAAACAAGTGGCTTCACCGAAATTGGAACTATGCAAACTGCCCCACGGCCGACTTGGATAACCATATCCAAGGCCAACATTGAACTCCTTCCTTTCCATGATAATGTCAATTTCTTTTCAACGGCCGTATGATTACTTAGTTAAGATTTACAACTGTTTTAGGTGAACACGTATATATTGTGATGCTGTGTTTATAACGCATTATACACATGTTCTAGGTCAACTGAAGTTTCAGTCCGCAGGTCGTTTCTATTTGAAGTGTTCAGTATCCCACATATTCCGAACATCTCCCTGTAGACCATATGCTTCGCGTGGCATCATGTCATTTCGCTGTCCCCTTTCCCAAATGTGAAACGAAGAAACAATAACAACATCAGTGGTTGGGAGAGAATTTATATCAAATTGACAATTTAATATTATTCATTCAAACCTATTAATGGGAGTATTTAACAGAATAAACAATCTATGACACAGTTAATAACACTCTCGGCCTTTCGGGGAAAACAGACTGTCCCTAAGTCGAATAATTTGTACTTTGTCTACGGGAGAGAATATTGTATTTGGATATCGGTCTTTATAGGTTTCAGTTTTCTCATTTCGAGTTTGTGGATTCGTCTTTTATCCTACAGCAGTTTTTTAGCACATTAAAAATGGAATTGCAAATTCATATGCCAATACATTAAGACATCTTGAATAAACACATAATTGAAAAAAAATATAGAACATATTAGAACATATAAGAAAGCAGATCATCAATGTAATATTTGAATGAATGAATAGTAGAAATAACGAAAAGTATGATATTTTAGTATGAGGAAATGTTCATTCCACCTCTGACACCCTCCACACATTCGGTCACTTACGGTGTTCACATTGTGTTTATATAAATGGTAGAGTAGACGTCTTGATCTAAGGTAGACTATACGGGTAGACTATAAGCTACAAGTAGACTATATGCTACAGGTAGATTATAAGCTACAAGTAGATTATAAGCTACAGGTAGACTATAAGCTACAGGCAGATTATAAGCTACAGGTAGACTATACGCTACAGGTAGACAATAAGCTATAGTTAGACTAAGCCATATACGTCAACGGTTTAGGGAAAACAATATATCAATATTGTGCATGTAATACATAAGCCTACATTAAATAGATATCGTGTAGATCTATTAAATCGATATCGTGAAGATACATTTAATCGATATCGTGTAGGTACATTAAATCGATACCGTTTAGATACATTATATCGATATGGTGTAGCTATATTAAATTGATATCGTGTTGATAAAATAAATCGGTCATGTAGATAAATTAAATTGACATTTTGTAATTACATTGTGTCGATAACACGTAGTTACATTTTATATGGATATCGTGTAGTTACATTACATCGATATCATGTAGGTACATTAAATCGATATTGTGTAGATACTTTTCTCTCGCTTGGCACAGATTTGAAAAAAATGTGAAAAACACGATCAACAATGGCTAACTAAAGGACATTCTACTTCTACGAAAGAAACAAATGAGTTCAAAGACAAATGTGCAGGTGAGCGAACAATTTTCTCTTTGAAAAGTTCAGTGGAATCCTCTGATCCATACTAATATTATAATCAAAGTTGTTCATTAGACTCAAGGTTCCTACATGAAAACTGGATTGTGTTTCTGAAAGCTTGCACACAAGTTAAAGAGATTCCAACTTGTGGCGATAATTTTTATCTCCAGCTTTAACAAAGCCCCAGCCGTTAAGTTTTCTTTACATCATTATGTTGTGGTCCAAGGAGTCTTCTGTGTAGAAGTCACGCGGAGGTATGGGGAATCTTTATATAAGGGATTGGCTACTAAGGAACTGTCAGTCACGACCATATGCCCCGCCCATCCATCGTAGGTGTTCGACACCACCTTGAGTCGGCCTGGTAACGATCAAACACCATACGTGATATATGGCACCCTGGTCATTGCCATGGGAACGGTGTTGAGGCATGCGTATTATCCCATGTCCACTTCTTGGAAATGTCCTGCAAAATGATCAAAGAAAAGGTGTTTAAGAAAAAATCCTCAACAAAATCAAGAGGGCATTTTGGTTTTAAAAGTGCAGGTCATCACTTCGTGACACAGTCTATTCTGCTATGGAGTTATTCCCCCTGAGCCTAGAGTAAGGCCATTCGAGCAGTATTTATCCAGTTGGTGACACTTGGAAGTTGTATTTTTTTTAAAAATTTTTTATTTTATTTTAAACTATTCTTTCATAAGAAAGCTATGTAAAAGTATTTATTTGTTCAGCGCCGCATTCAAGACCTTCATATAATAGTACGGTTGTTTATTTCCTATGCAGGATGAATTATTTAGGATCCAGAATAAGATTTTGGGGAAAGGCATCTTACCAGAAAAAATTCGCTCTTCGTGCTCACAACTTGACACCCAACCTCTTCAGCGCCAACATAGCATTAACAGCTTTCTGTAAAAACGAAGAATATAAAGCACATTACTAGGCCAGTCTACAAAGCTTTCTCCAAATGTGAAGAACAGAAAACAACTGACTAGGTCAGTATAAAAAACGTTCTTTCGTAAGTGTCAAGAACAGAAAACATCTGAGTAGGTCAGTTTACAAAAAATCCTTCTCTAAATATCAAGAACAGAAAACACCTTACTAGATGAACCTTCACAATGTTGTTCTTTAAATGTGAAGAACAGAGAACACCTTACTTGATCAGTACATAAAAACTTCCTTTCTGTGAGTGTGAAAAGCAGAAAACCCTTCACAACGGTCGTCGAAGCACCGTATACTTATTAATAATTGGTCAGTGGTCTTGCCATTACCGACCTGAATGGACCCTTTATGATTAAGGCTAGTGGTCTACGAATGTCGGGATCAACAGGGTGTCACCATTCGGGAGAAATGACCTCAGAAGACAGCTACGATCGCCACTAACATGCTTTCTGTCTTGCCTAAGTCACTGTGCTACATAATAGAAGGTGCAAATGTCAGCAGTCTACTTTTAGTTTGAGCTTCATCTCTTAATATATGTGAACCCTACGGTTGAAACCTTTAACGTACTATTGCAATAGTTTCTGATTGGTAGTTCGAATTAACATCAGGTTGACGAATGTAGCAAAGGTAAGTAAGTCTTCCAGAACCTCAAGGAATTTTTGAACTTTAGCCAACATGTTGCAACGGTGGGCCCTATACCGGATCTCTGAATAAACACAAATCCTACTTGAAACATAGAAACTAGATTCGGACATTTTGCGTGAACCCTGTACATAATTACACCTGCCTCTGTTAACACTCACCTGCCATTTTCGTCGGAAAACAAATCGTTTTAGTTTCTTCTTGGATAAGCTTCTCTCTGGTGGTCTGTACGTTCGCTTGACTGATCTCTGAAAGGCGTGATGCATTTATTTATTTGGTTGTAGTTTAATGCCATTGAAAACAGCAAGATCATACACGCTGCTGCATATACACACCTTTCCGATGAATCTATCAATATGTAACTTATAGTTACAAGAGTCATATATATGTTGTAAATTTTCATACGTTGTCATTTGTCATTTAAGTATCGACATGTTCAAACTTAACAAAAGTTGCCTCATTGGCCGAGGGATTAGCGTGCTAGTGCAGAACAAGGACTTAGGAGCCTCCCACAAATGCAGTCGCTGTGAGTTCAAGTCAGCTCACACTGGCTTCATCTTCGCCCGTACGTGAGAAGGTCGGCGAATTGTCGTGGGTTTCCCTCGGGCTCTCCCCTTTTCCCTCTTACTGTAATGCTGGTCGCGGTAATATGAGTGAAATATTATTTTGTACAACGTAAAGCACAATTAACTGAATAGAACTTAAAGGTTCTGATATTTTTCCATTGAATGGACAAAATGGAATAAGCCGAAAATGTCAGGAAATGCTTACCCTTAACCACGTATGCTCTAAACACTGCGGGGCCGTCATTCGTTTTCTGGAAGCATAGCAAACATAGGGTAAACATATGATGGAACGTGCAGAAAGAACTGCCTTACTCACAGAGAAGAACTATCACAAATCTACTATCCCCAAATGTTTGGTAAATGGCAACGTTGACAGAAATGATGTCAGAACTATCCTTTATTTAACCATCATTTTGTATTAGCGACTTGCAACGCCACAAATATACTAGTTCATAACCAATCAGAAACCGAAAAGTCACAAAGTTACTGAGTTGTAGGCTAATACACTTGTAGTTATCGTGGTATTTCGGTACATATAATATTTCATAAATTTAAGGACTTTAAAGCAATAAACCGTCAGTCTTACTTGGGTTCTTTAACTAGCAGAGCTGATATAAAGGCCTTAGCATCCTTTGAAATGTCGTCAAATTCTTCGATGTTGAAATCCCACTTGGCCATGGTAACATTACACAATGTCTGTGCATCTGTCTTCCCCACGAATGGCGAGAAACCTGAAAGTCTGACAATGGCAGGGAAAATAGTTATAATGAACGGCGCAGTTCAAATCTGGGATCAAATACATCCACAATGACGTGAGTATCATTCTATACAATTCGTGTATCACTCATATACATGTATTGCATGTGGATGCGCAAAATTGTGTACAGTCGTTTTACAGAGTATGTACATAGCAAAGAGTTTCATAGACACACAACAGAAGAGTTCATAGCTTTAGGCCACTCGATAAAGGCGGGAAAGAGTTTTAGTTCTCCATTAGATTTAAATTTACCCCTAAAGTAAAACAAAAATCTGAAAATATCATATATCCTGATATAGTATCACATCGTATCGTGTCGTAAGAGCCCTCTTAGGATGAGATGATCCTGTATTTTTCGTACATCGATAAATATAACAGAATAATCACACTGTGTCTGCAGGATTTCATTACACAACGGCTTAACAGTTTTCCGAAAAAACACTTTCCTGTGAATGTTATTATGGGAGTTTCGACATTTCTCAGATTCGTCGCAAATAAGAGATTTATCAGGCTGATATATCCTTTTTAATACTTACAAAACATAGCATATAACACCAACGCTCCACAAGTCTGTTGCCAAGGTGATATTATCAAAGTTAACCACTTCCGGTGCGGTGAATTCAGGGGTGCCGAACATGACACGGAGATCTTCTTTGGGCACGTACTCCCGCGCTAAGCCGAAATCGATGATTTTGATTCTGTTCCCTTCTCTAGATAAACACAAAATGTTCTCCGGCTGGACAAAAAAGAGAATAAAACCGAATTTAAATATAACACCATAGAAAAGTTTTTGTTTGACAGAGGTAATATCTGTTTGTCTGTCGACTCCCTCACGGAGTTGCCCTTTTCAGATTTACCACGGAGTCCTAAGTGTAGTGCATTCTGTTTGTGCATAAAGTCGATTCCGTCATAAGTATGCCCTTTTCAGATTCATCATGGGGCCTAAATGAACCATGGTGTGTGTGCGTAAAGCCCAATCCCTCAGAGATTAGCTCTTTCGATACTTACCTTAAGGTCTAAGTGAACAATACTCTTTGTGTGCATAAAGTTGACGCCTTCACATATCTGTCTCATGAACACGATACACGCCTTCTCTGTCAGAATGAAATCATCGTTTATCACACGCTCAAACAACTCCCCGCCAGTGATTCTGAAAACGACAATCGGATATACATGATGCGAAAATGCGAAAAACTGGCAAAACTGGAGCCTGCTTAATATTTTGTGCCTCAATTTCTTAAAATGAGATCAAAAGAACAAAGTTTCTTTCAACGGAAAGTGGAATTCTAAAAATTGTTTCCACTCACACGTTACAAAACAGTTCGATATACTTACAATTCGGTGACCAGACATATTTGTTTGTTATTCTCAAAGGCTGCGTAGAGTTGAAGCAACCTGGGATGCTGTAGTTTCTTCATGATGTTCACTTCGTTGACAATCTCTTTCCGGTCCATCATACCATCGAGATCTATGAACTTAGCCGCTAGTACTCGGCCACTTCGCATCTCGCGGCACTGCTTCACCTCTCCAAACTTCCCCCTGTGACAAGACAAACAGGGTCACCGGTTTAGAGACAGTTCCAGGTATATATGGGTTCAATGCGACAAACCTCAATGCCTTCATTGTATTATAATTAGCTAGGGTTCATTCTACAGGTAAACACAAGCATAGGTATAAAGCAGTTGTCATAAAACATGATAAGTAAAAATGACAGAAATATCTGTATCTGTATGATGCAGAGCGTTAATGTGTGAATATTCGCTCATAACACACTGCATCGAGAAATAAGACACAGATTTAATGCATAGATAAGACAATATTTCACCACATGTATGTGTCTGTTTTCAGAGGACTATTCACTGTTCCGTTTTTTAAGCAGAAAAAGCTCTCCCATTTTTTTCTCTTACTACAAGATCATCCTTAGGACTCACACACTCCTGCTCTTCACTGGTGTACACTTGCTTGTCGAGTATACGTTTACTGGCCGAGTATACACTTATTGACTGAGTATACACTTGCTGTCTGAGTACAGAATACATTTACTGGCCGAGTATACACTTACTAACCGAGTATAGCCTACACCTATTAACCAGATATACATTTACTCCCTGAGTATACACTTACAAACCGAGTGTACACTTACTAACCGGATTTACATTTACTAGTCGAGTATACATGTACTGACCTGCCCAGGAGCTCCTCCGAGACCCGGAACTCCGCCGTCACCCATCTGTCCTTCCGGATCCGGACTTCATGATGCTCGAATGGCGCCTCCTCCACTGAAACAACCAGTCAATCACTGAACATATGGAAACTGTTGCATATTGCTTTGAACTGCACAAAACTTCAACAAAATGAACAACTATAATTCCCCACGCGGAGATGAATTATCCCAAAGTTTTTCATTTTAAAGTTGCTCAGTTTTATATGGAAGGAGGAAGCCGGAGTAGCCTGAGGCAAACCTTCGCCCTTTAGCAAGTTAGGAATACTTCCCACGTGTGATCGATACACGGCAAGTGTCCAAGATGAGTAGTGAACCAGCACAACCTATGTCTCTTGGTTACAGTGACACGCCTCTTGGTTACAGTGACACATCTTTCCACTGATCCACGTTCTGTTCTGTCAGAATGATTCAGATGTGTTCATAATTTACTCGTTCAGGTTTCATTGCAAGAAACAATATATAAACAGTAGTTCTTTGAAAGCCATTCGGTGAATTCTTCATGGTATACTTTTCTAAAACGCTATACATGTGTGTTGTAAATGTTAGTTGGGCGTGCCACCCACGGTATAGGGCCTTTTTGATCGCGTGTCTGCCTGAGTAGGTCATGAGGAAGATATCACGCAACCTCCTAGACAAGCGCCATTGCCTCAGACAGCGTACCACGATGTGGGCGTGTTGACGTAACAGGACTCTCACCAGTGGTTTACATACATACTACATTGTCGTCTTTGTCACGAGCATTGCAAGAGCGGAGAAAAAGAATGTTTGAATTTTCAAACAGATAAACAAGGGAGGTCTTGTGGGCTAACAAAATGAAGGAGGAACCTTCATAGTGGTTATTTCTGATTTGTGAAGAGTTGGTAGCGGGAGAGACTTATCTCTTGTTCACCATGTTACCTGACAATCTAGACTCGGTGCTGACGGCCACACTCTAGCACAGGCAGTGCTTCTGTAAGCCCACAAGTGCAAATGCTATCAGCACTATGGGTACAAACGATACACTCACTGCGAAAAATAGAGGCTTTGGTCGACACGCTGACTGATTGTCTGAGGCCAGCTTTTCGTCTTGCCCAAAATGCAGTCTGTGTTTGTTTACCTTTGAGGAAATTAAATTAGTCAACTCATCATCTCAACCGAAGTTTGGGGTCAGTGGTATAGGACTATTCCTGACCTCTTCTGCGTATTACTATGCCAGCAAAGATAACCTTAAGGTTAGGACAACCGTATCAGTCCAGTGTTCTTAGACGGTCGTTAAGAACAAAGTTGTTAAATGTAACACAGTATACACATCGTGCCACAGTACCAGTAAGACAACTTACACGTATGTTTATATTTATTTATGTAAGGAATTGATGTTTTACGCCGTATGTAAGGAAGACTACTTTACAATTAGATTTCTGTTGGGATTTCGGATCAGCGAAAGCTTACTAAAACTTACTAAAAGTCAGGGGTCCAGCTGTTATTTGTTGTGAAATTATCAACGTGGACTCCTATGGGACCGATGCTTGGCGCTTCGGTAACGTACGTAGGCGACATGCTCGCTCTGCTACACGCCCCGGGAGTCTTTGCATTCAAACCACATAGAACGGATGGAGTCGGTAAATGGGAAATAACCAGCGATTTGTTTCATGGCTTATGGTAAAATGTTCCCTTGTATTTTTTTTTTTTTTGCTTCAGAAAGCTTACTAGTAATGTACATTGGCCGTTTATATGAGGACCATGCACTGGACATCTACTAGGCTTGAGGCATTTAGAATATGGGTAAAATATATACTGCGCATCACATAGGTTTGGGGCACTTACACTTTTAGCATAATACTGGACCTCTGTTAGAATTGAAACATTCAAGAATATTTCACTCATATCACGCCGGCCAGCATCACGGTGCCAAAAAACCGGGCAGAGCTCAGGGAAACCCGCGATCATCTAAAAAGCTTCCCATTTACGGAGAGGAAGAAAACATGAGCAAGACTTGAACTCACTGCGACCGCATTGGCTAGAGGTACCTCCGGCATTGCGCTGAGCTAGCGCGACCAGCCTTTGGTCAAACAGCCTTGTTGTTATCCCATTACGCCCATTAGTGCCTTTTTATATGGGCCGGTATGGGGGCGGGTGGTTGCCTTATCTATGGGCGTATATGGACGGTTGGGTGAAATATTCCAAGCAGAAAACCTTATCGTAACAGGAAGCGTATCATATGGGAAGGGTATGTCTGCTGATCCCCAGCATACGCCTTTTCTCACTGCAGCTGCATGCATGGTCTCATTTCGGACATCATATTACATCTGTGTTGTACAGAGGGAGATGTACACCCCAAGCATAAGATGTGGCCAGTATCAAACCATGTGCACAGGTGTTTTATCATCAAGCATGAGTCATCAGACTTCAAAAAATCTGTGCTATGGAATCTCATATAGAAGTTGGCCATAGGTGTGACAATTTCTAAACCCTACTTTTTTATTTACAAATTTCGACAACCGGGCAGACCCAGACTGAAAATGGCGACAAAAATTTGAAATTGGAACCCGATTCGACCAAGGTCTATGGTTATATCTTGGGAAATAGATTGGCCAAAATTGATGCTTCTGGCGGGAAAGCTTTACGAAAATTCGTTTATGAAAACTGGACAATAATTATTTGGATTTCGTACACAATTTCAGATCTGTGGGTCAAAATAAATTAGTTGGTGTAGTCGGTTTTGACATCCAGTAGCCCCGCAATTGCATTCTCAGCCTAAAGCTAGGTTATAGATATCCTTTGTGTTTGAGAGCTTTGAAGGAGGGTATGTGATAGCTTGCAGTGTTTTTTGTACAGTCAAGTGCCGCCCAGTATCTGCTCTATAAAAACTTCTCAGCAAGGAACGGTCAAGTTACGCTGCCTATGTATAAATGGTTAATGTCGACGTGCCAAAGATGCCCCCATGACAGACATGGTCTGTACTATATGGCTCTGCCATAGATCCGATAACGCATTCAGCTGCTTGGGGAAAGCGTTTGACTGACGTGGTATGAAATAGTACTGCAGTTTTTTAATTTTGTATCACGCTTTCACAGAGCTCATATTTTATGTATTGGTTTGATTGGTGGTTAAGGCGCTCAGTTTCCGGAAGGAAGTCTAATAGAACCGAAAAGGGGGTCGAGTGGGGGGCTTCTTGGCGTGTATGGAATTTATAGATTTTGGCGGAACTGTGATGTAATTTTATTTTCCAAGAGTCGTATTTTCTAAATTGGCCAATGGATGCTTTTTCCGTTCCAAGAAAGCAGGTTGTCGAAGAATGCAGAATATCTAGCTGTTAAGGTGCTTCCTTTTATCGACTTTGGCAATTGCCGAATGTGTAGGTTAATGCCGCCATCACGAATAGAAGGCAAGGTTCTGTACGTATTAAAGTCTGGTCGGTCCCTATTGGGCCTCCTTCCCGCTTTCCCCTTCCCCAACTCTAATCCAACCCTAATACCTCTACTGTTTTAACTTGGCTGGTTTCCTTTCCATTATTTTCGACACGGCTACATGTGAATGACGCAAATCAATCCAAACCGAAACATTTCGCATTTCGTGTTTATTGCTGATCGCCCACATCTCGAGCCTCAATACGGAAGCGGCTGGGGGATGAACACACTCTCTGCCACTCCCCTATCTGTGATCGGATAGCTACCATATGTATTGGTAATCATTAGCATGCGCAGTTTCAACCAAGCCATCTGGCACCAGTTCTTAACTATCATACAGAACCATTGCCGACAGACATCAAGGCTCACAGTTGTGCGATTTTACATTATGTAAAGTTTATTCTCTTTATTCTGTACTCTGAATGAAAGTTTAATTCATTTGACGCTTGTCTGTTTCTAAAAGAATTCCCAGCACGCTGAGTGAAACGAACTTGCTATTCTACCTGCCTGTGGTGATCGACTTTTCCTCATGTTATATTTATCTCCTTAGTTGTTTAACGTAGTGAGAATCGTCGATGATTTGCCTACTGACCATTACATTTATTGCCCTTGCAGACACGTCCTTAAAATCATCTGGGTTACCATCAAAAAATTTTGAATATCAGGTCTCCATAGCGATATACCAAAACTGTGAGGAAAATACGTACGTGGCTGATTCATTTGTTACTTGATTAAATTTTGACGCCATTGAGTAGTTGATTAATTTAATGACGTCTTAATCGATGTCTTTTATTTCCTGGTGATGCATACGTCATGCGGGTAACACGCTCTTACCTCCGAAATACTCGGTCTCGTCCACACGGACTTTACTGTTCATGGCTTCTTCGGATAAACCCACGGTACTGCAAGAAAACACATGCAGAGGTTTAAACCATCACTAATCAGAATGTGTGACCTGCAGAAAAAGCCATGGCACTGTAGGAATACATAGAGAGCATTAAACCATTACTGATTACAACGTTTGGTCTTCGAATAAACCCACGGTACTGCAAGAAACCGAGGTTTATGCCATTATTGACAACGCGTGGTCAAACCCATGGTACTGCTAGAAACCAGATCGAGATTTAAACTATTACTAATTACAACGTGTCGTCTTCGGATGAACTAACTGAAGGTGTAAAGTTATTAGTAATTACAACATGTGGTTCTCTGTACATTTATCTATTCACCTTCATATGTACAGCACCAACTTTTCCGATGCATAGATCTGTACTGGTGTTTTATGACACGTTATATGAATCTTTGGTCACGGTACACGGCAAGTCTTCGTAAACCGCAAACTTTGCAGGAAGATTCAACATGGAGCTTTCCCACAGAAAGGGTTCATTAAATTTGGGAACATGATTACAGACCATAATTGTGCTTTTAAGTTCCGCACATGTTCCATTTACGCACTGACAAGGCATATAAGTATGTGGATACTCAGTGTAGGGCTATCTTAAGATGACGCACAAATAATTTTTATCATTTTGGCATTTAAAGTTGTCTGACTTTTTATTTAGATGATCAGAGCACTGCTTCTTAAAAGCACGCATGAAGGAGGTTAAACTGAGTTTAATTTAATTATAGACAATGTTGTAACTGGTTTATCGGGGACCTTTTCAAACCCCACAAATCAAATATATCTACAGTCGAGAGGGTTACCGAGAAAATGACGAGTCACAACGCTATATTTGTAGGACAAGACACGCCTTTGATGAGGAAACATTGATATGAAGCTGGCCTTGGCTTATGTAGCATGTATATTGTTATATACATACAGCATATGGAGGTCAGACATCTGGTAAGCCAGATGTGTCTTGTCCTGCAGAACATACAGAAAAAATATCATCTGTACGTCTGAAGGTTGCCATCAGGACGATCTGGCAGATGGGAAGTTTTCCAGCAATACCCTAGTTAGCTACCTGAAGACAGTATTCCCATCCACGGACTGATAGGTGATTAAATGCTTGTGAATGTACAAAATTCATCTGGATGGAGCATGTGCGCAGGCGCATATAGCATATCAATTAATACAACCTCATCAAACTGTTTACATTAGACTGGAGAAGGGAAACAGTACACATGTGTGTTAGACATTCGCGCACATCTGTATAGGCAGCACATGGAAAACGCTTCTTTGCTCCCATATCGGTTTTCAACAAACTGATGAATGAAACCATTTATACATTATACATTTATACAAGTATAGTTTATTAAAACTAGTTCTGATTTCCACAAATGTGCGTGTATTTCCTAGTACCAACTCATTTTCTGAAGAATTCGGCATATACGTCATAACATGTTCGATCCGTGAGGAATATGGTTAGTTATCTGGTCCATCAATAAACACACAATCCCCTGACTTGCCGGCCTCTGTGGTATACACAGCGCTATGTACCAAAAGGCATAATGCCGCAGTCTGCAATAATCACAATATGGTCGGAGAGAAGACTCGGCTGGTCGGTGGTCAGCGTTGGTGGTCAGAATACATTAAACAGAGATGCTTTATCTCTGCAGGAAAGTTAGGCGATGTGCTTACCGGTGAACTGACCACCACGGCCGTTAACAACTTGCTGGACAAGATAAATGATGGGATGGGACTAGGCACGAAGACTGAGCTAATATGGACAAAGATGGCTTGCTCGGACATGCTGATTACCATTTGAGAGCTTATCTAGACGGGAAGTGGGGATGAAGGCAGTAGTCATCGTTGTTTATATATACATTCCTTCTAACCCCCAATCCCACAAGGTCTAAGACCTGTATAACGGGCATAAATGCAAGACTTTTGAAATAAGCAAAAACATTATGCAGAAGTGTTTGCTTCGGTGAAGACCAATAAAACGAAATATTTTACCCTCTGTGTCTCTCTTAAATACAAGGTTATACAGGAACAAAATGATAAATAACTTCGCAAAACGTTATATATTTCGAGACAAAGACAGTTGAAATGGACTTTGATGCATGGTAATATTAAGGGAGAGTTATTTAGTTTATTCTAGTATATGAATTGTATTACGGGTAATCTTAATTAATGGATGAAACATTTTAGCCGATTTACGCGTAAAATACTCTTGAAACATATTTCTGACATATGGCCATTTGTAAAACAGATAACCGAATGATCAGTGTTTTTGCTTTTTTTTTTAAATTTTTTTTTATTCCCAGGCAAAGGTTTTGAGCCAAGTGGAAAACAGGTTCAACAAAGGCAGTTATGACCTACACAAACATCTCTATAACCTTGTAAATCGATCGTGCGTAATAAATTGTGAAACCGGTCAATAGAAATTCCATACTTTTTCCAGTGAAAGTTTTTGCCGCCAGTAAACATTACTTACAGCCTGCGTTTGTAAGCACAGACCCGGGAGTAGGGCGTTTCCCAGTCAGGGTCTTCATCCCCAGAGTGTTCTCCTGCTATGTCCGGCATTGGTAACAGCAGAGTGATTGACCTAACTCGGACAAGCTGTCCTTCTGTCCGGTCTGGGGATAATCTCGGAGTGGAGGGAGCGGTGTAGAGTATACATGGAGATGGGCTATCTGCCCTCGCTGCTTACACGTCCCGTCTGGCCGACAGTCCAGCGCCTTACTGATCACCTATGCTAGAAGCTGCCTGTGGCCGCACGAGCCGACGCGTGTTGCCATGACGTCACGTGCTATACAGCAACAACACCATCGGCTGGTGTTTAATTATTCCCAAACGAAAAGGTAGATAAGTTTGCATTCTATAGACTGCGCTATATTATTGGTCATTTATAAAAAGGGGAAAGTCGTAAAAGTCCTTCCCGCCTTCAACAAAAGGGTCCAAAGCTGTGTACTCCGTTGTTCTTTACTACAGAACGTCACACGTTTAGGTGCATGCTTGCAGACAAAACACTTAAGTAGTACACAAGCATTGCAGCGTCAGAGCAGGAAACAGAACGCTATTACTGCGATTTGGGCCCTTTTATGTAACCAGTCAGAGTCTCCCATTCAAGGTGCTTTACCTTAATTCTAACCATTCTTGGTGACAATTCGTAGCAATGAGAGTTTCTTGGTAAGCGCCTCAACGCATGGAGCATCAGGGGGCTTCCAGAAACCAACAGTTCAAATCGAAATCTCTTGCAGGATTTTGGCATTAGAACTCCCCTTCTTTTGTGCATTTTTGACTATGTAACACGGCTAGAAGGTAAGCCTCCAGGTCATCATTCCTTCATTTAACTACAAAGGGCTTTCAAAGTCGATAACCGCAATACCAATAGATCCATTTCTAAAACAACCTTTGTAAAGGACCCGTTTGCAATGAATATTTAAGAAATAATGCATAAATACCAACAAAAACTGCTAATATTCAAGAGAGAAGCAGTCATAAGTTTTCATTGATAGGACCGCCGATGCTCTAAGCGTGACATTCTATTCAAATGTCAAGCTCGTATATAGCCCGTTAAAAGTTTCCAGGTTAAATGCAAATATTGCACCTAGTCATGAAACACTGTGGTCGGAACATCCATCAGTGCCGCGAGGTCAAGGTTTAGTGTTTCCTTGTAAAATGACCTAAAAGATACATGCTGCAAAGACTGATTGTCTGAAAGCGAATCTACGATAACAGTGTGCTTTCTTTGTCTGCTTGATAAGTAACATAAGACTGGCATGTACAACTGATGATACAGCCATCTTAGATACTCTTAGAAATTCACATAGTAATGGGGATGGAAGCATTCAATATTGAAATGTCAATGAATGGCTATAAATCCAGATTCAGTTCTCGCGATTGACTGCAAAATTTCAACTCGTCGAGGATCGACATATCTGGAATTTTATAAAAAGCCACTGTAGCTTAAAAAAACCAAAATTGTGTTGTTCGTGCAACCCGGA
The DNA here is from genome assembly GCA_016165875.1 of Acanthopleura granulata. Lineage (NCBI taxonomy): Eukaryota > Metazoa > Mollusca > Polyplacophora > Chitonida > Chitonidae > Acanthopleura > Acanthopleura granulata. Next base: position 11,938,923 of record JABBOT010000001.1, on the reverse strand, counting down.
CAAACAATATTTCATATATAGAATATTTGGAGGTGAAAAGCAGACGGCAGACTTCTGATCTTTGGCAGATATTCCATTCACAGAAAGACTAAATTACTGCCCATTCACTCGAATGCTTTTTGCGTTCTAGTTAACACTGTACCAGGTCAGCGGTTTACACCGAGACAAGGGTATATAATGTAGTTGAGGTTTTGGTAAGTACAAGTATGGATCATAATGCCGTCAAATAGACTTTCGTGCTAAAAATAGTTTCCCGATGTTTTTATGACCACTCTTAACTTCCTGTCATTGGAGGTGTACCAATCTTTGTGCGCGATGTCGGAACTAGTAACCCAGCTGTTTTTACGGACAGTAGGTGTATATATGTGCCAAGCTGTGGCTTTGCCACTCTAGGTTTGTGCAGTAGTCAGTGAAGAGCCCCGATCTAACTTTAACACCTGTTTCTTAACGGTGGTAAATGGAGACCGGGTCAAAGTTGTTTCGGTACTGACTGCCCCCTTCTCCCTCACTCCCACTCTCTGACCAAATTCCTGGCAGTCCTCCTCTAGCCTTTCGCCTTTGCCCAGCCTCCGACTGAAGATATGCTAATAGTCTCTTCACTTGCGGCCTGCGCCGTGAGACAGCCGGGCAGGAGAAATTCTAGCTTCCAAACTCACCCAGCGGAGTGTAAACAGGTGACTCCACGGGGAATCAAGCCAACACGAAGAGGGTACACATTTACATGTTCCACTCTGAGTACTTTTCTGACGTAAATAAAGCCCATGCACGATGGCAAAAATCGGCAGAATTGTTATTATCTTAGGCAACGTTTACAGATATAAAAGGGAAACAATGCAGTTTTACACTGATGTACGAACATGGATGTTAGTGAAGTTCATGCTTTGGACAAGCATGTAAACAACAACGGAGCTGCATGAAAGATTTGCATAACTGTGTTATGGTACCCAAATAATTACTGACACGTTTTTGATATATTTCTGGACAAGGTTGACATCATTAGGGATGCAGGCATTATAGGCACCAATGTGCAACAGTAGACTAATGTTTATAAGTTTGTTACTGGTATGTGTATCTGCATTCGAACGTCACGAGGGAATGCGATGAGCGCAAAACTTATACTACATGTGTTGTGAAATGGTTATGTCACTCATGTCCATATTCCCGACGCCTTGGGTCCATTGGTATAGTGTGCACATTCAGATGCGCCCACCGATTACACGTATTTGACCGCGGAAAAACAGACTGGCACATACGGTGTTCTCTACAACATTGCAATAACAAAACTCATGAAGGGAGACGCAGATTAAGGCTGTTAATGCCCTTGTGCAACAAGGGGCTTTTCAGGGCAAACTATATAAAAGGATCCGTTATTTGCGCTCGCGAATCCAGTTATAGCTTGATTACATATATAGTTCCACTGGAGATGCCTGCAACGACCCACTTCACCTGAGCATTGCAAACAAAGCTAGATAGATGTTTTGATTAATGACAACTTATGTAAAATACAATGGCATGCGGTTTAACATACTGATTAAAAGTATGTCCTTACAAACGCCCTGGCGTCTGTCTGAGATAAATAAAGACTACTGACTTCAACCCTTAAGTGAATCTGATTTCTTACTTAATATGTTGTTTTTACTTCTTGGTGTTTCTAGTTAAATGTTGTTTTGTAAATTAATGTGGCGATTATTGACCTGGAATGCCCGTACGTGAGAATGTTTGATTGGCAGTGTAGAATAAAAGCCCAAGTCTCTTCTTAGCCCAGAACGTCTTGATAAATAGGTTATCTCATTTTCCAATAGTACAGGCTATATGTCAAGCAGGCATTCCACGCAGCCATTGATAATCGTTCTGGGTGAGTTAAAGACTCCAATAGAATCGCAGCTTTCTATTTCTACGACTTCCAGAAAACTGCATGAAGATTGAAGCGCTCAGTGGCATCCGTGTTTCTTGACATGACGACTGGTAATGGGGATTAGGCCATCGTGATGAAGGGGTTAATAGGTCAGCAGAGACGAGTTCCAGACGAGGTTGGCATAACAGACAGCGGACAGGTGATTCCAGGTGGGCTTGGGGAGGGGGTAGGGTGCTGACTGACAGAGGAACTGATGGACTTGTGTAGAGTGAGGCAGGGGTCAACCAGAATGGTTATACTGCCACAGTGTCTACTCAGTACCTAGTTCCCAGAAACACAGGCGAACCAATCAATGAACACGGTCAGAAAAAGGTCGGAAATTGCGGGTTAAAATTGGCTCGTGAAACAATTTACAAGCATCACTTTGCAATTTTGTGGATCTCTCCAAAACAAAAAATGTTTTAATACAATATTCACATCGTTTAAAAAGCATGGCCTTGGGGTTATCTGCATGTCATAAAATCAGAATAAAGTATATCTTTAAAAGATGTCACATTGTCTCTCTTTGAACAAGCATCATTCAGAAAAGAGAAGTGCACATGACGAGGAGGTTTTGTTTTTCCTGCATCCGACTATTGTCTGAACTGTTCTGCGGAAACAATCGCCAGTAATGATAATAAAGTAACATAAGAACAAAGGCCTTGCATGTTTTGATTCATCAAATATTATCATAAACCAGCTAATTGCATGTGGTTTTATCAAGTGTATAGCGTTGCGCTGTAGAGAACGTTTGCTAAAAGAGCAAACTGATGACATGTCATATCTTAAGTACAAAAGCTAACTTATTGTCTAGTTCACTCCTTTCTGCAACTATAAACCTAAAATCTTGACAGACAAAATTCAACAGGCTTCGTACTTGCTTGTAATATCAAAAACTCAATTAGTTTCATTAAAAAGCATCAAGATTTGCACGTCATTGTCATCGATTGCCATCTGTTATTTGTTTTCAACATTAAAGCAAAAAGCTAATACACAAGATATTCTGTTCATCTCTTATACAAAAGCAATATGGAAAACATGCGTTATGAAAGAACGAGCAGATTCCACCCAAACTAATATGTTTGAACTGGGAACACTCAGATCAGTCTGTCCAACAGGGTACTCGGATAACCAAGGTTATGATTACAGCTGATAATCAGGTGCCGATGGGCCGCCATAACACAGCTGTATCCGAGACACCTGCTGTAAGTGGCAACGTTAGCATTAGAACTGACCCCACGAAAGGGTTCCAGGGGCTGCCTTACTCACGCAGGTACGGTGTCATCAGGTATAGCCGGAAGCCAGGGATCGCGATACGAAGGATTTGCTGCTAGGTCTTTCAGGAGGTTGTAAAAGTGTTCGTGATTCCGAAGTACATTATGAAGCATTGCCCTGGCTGCTTAAAGATTTATGATGGTTGAATGTTGTTCTCATATAATCAGATAAAAAAACTGTAGTGATGTTAATCGCAATTTATTACACGTCACTGATATATAGAACTACTCAAAATGTTGTGTTGTTAATACATTTAATTAGCCTTCAATAGAAAGTTATAGACAGTGAAATTCGGCAAATGGTACCACGAAACTGGTGGAAGCCTCGTCCCATTTCACCTCATTTAGGATTTTGTGTCCATCAACCAGTACCGGTACGACGCTTGTCATCCATGCTTATACATTCTTCAACCAATGTGATGCTTTTACAGTCTTCAACCAGTGTGATGATTATACATTCTTCAACCAATGTGATGCTTATATGTTTATCAACCAATGTGAGGCTTATACATTCTTCAACCCAATGTGATGCTTATACATTCTTCAACCAATGTGATCCTTATACATTCTTCAACCCAGTGTGGTGCTTATACATTCTTCTACCAATGTGATGCTTATACGTTCTTCTACCAATGTAATGCTTATACATTCCTCTACCAATGTGATGCTTATATATTCCTCTACCAATGTGAGGCTTATACATTCTTCTACCAGTATGGTGCTTATACATTCTCCAACCAATGTGATGCTTATACATTCTTCTTCCAATATGATGCTTATACATTCTTCTGCCAATGTGATGCTTATACATTCTTCTACCAATGTGATGGTCATACATTCTTCAACCAATGTGATGCTTATACATACTTCTACCAATGCGATGCTTATATATTCCTCTACCAATGTGATGCTTATACATTCTTCTACCAATGTGAGGCTTATACATTCTTCTACCAGTATGGTGCTTATACATTCTCCAACCAATGTGATGCTTATGCATTCTTCTTCCAATGTGATGCTTATACATTCTTCAACCAATGTAATGCTTATACATTCTTCTACCAATGTAATGTTTATATGTTTATAAATCAATGTGATGCTTATACATTCTTCTACAAATGTGATGCTTATACATTCTTCAACCAATGTGATGCTTATATGTTTATCAACCAATGTGATGCTTATGCATTCTTCTACCAATGTGATGCTTATATGTTCTTCTACCAATGTGATGGTTATACGTTCTTCTACCAATGCGATGCTTATATATTCCTCTACCAATGTGATGCTTATACATTCTTCTACCAATGTGAGGCTTATACATTCTTCTACCAGTATGGTGCTTATACATTCTCCAACCAATGTGATGCTCATGCATTCTTCTTCCAATGTGATGCTTATACATTCTTCAACCAATGTAATGCTTATACATTCTTCTACCAATGTAATGTTTATATGTTTATAAACCAATGTGATGCTTATACATTCTTCTACAAATGTGATGCTTATACATTCTTCAACCAATGTGATGCTTATATGTTTATCAACCAATGTGATGCTTATGCATTCTTCTACCAATGTAATGCTTATACATTCTTCTACCAATGTAATGTTTATATGTTTATAAACCAATGTGATGCTTATACATTCTTCTACAAATGTGATGCTTATACATTCTTCAACCAATGTGATGATTATATGTTTATCAACCAATGTGATGCTTATGCATTCTTCTACCAATGTGATGCTTATATGTTCTTCTACCAATGTGATGGTTATACGTTCTTCTACCAATGTGATGCTTATATGTTCTTCTACCAATGTGATGCTTATATGTTTATCAACCAATGTGATGCTTATACATTCTTCTACCAATGTGATGATTATACATTCTTCAACCAATGTGATGCTTATACGTTCTTCTACCAATGTGATTCTTCTACCAATGTGATGCTTATACGTTCTTCTACCAATGTGATGCTTATACATTCTTCAACCAATGTGATGCTTATACATTCTTCAACCAATGTGATGCTTATATGTTTATCAACCAATGTGATGCTTATGCATTCTTCTACCAATGTGATGGTTATACATTCTTCTACCAAAGTGATGCTTATATGTTCTTCTACCAATGTGATGCTTATATGTTTATCAACCAATGTGATGCTTATACATTCTTCAACTAATGTGATGCTTATATGTTTATCAACCAACGTGATGCTTATATGTTTATCAACCAATGTGATGCTTATGCATTCTTCTACCAATGTGATGGTTATACATTCTTCTATCAATGTGATGCTTATACATTCTTCTACCAATGTGATGCTTATATGTTTATCAACCAATATGATGCTTATACATTCTTCTATCAATGTGATGCTTATACATTCTTCTACCAATGTGATGCTTATATGTTTATCAACCAATATGATGCTTATACATTCTTCTACCAATGTAATGCTTATATGTTCTTCTACCAATGTGATGCTTATGCATTCTTCTACCAGTGTGATGCTTATACATTCTTCTGCCAATGTGATGGTTATACGTTCTTTAACCAATGTGATGCTTATGCATTCTTCAACCAATGTGAAGCTTATACATTCTTCTACCAATCTGATGCTTATACGATCTTCTACCAATTTGATGCCTACACCTTCTTCTACCAATGTTATGCTTACTTAAACCAATGATACATTCTTCTACCAATGTGATGCTTATACGTCCTTCTACCAATCTGATTCTTATACGTTCTTCGATCAAAATAAAGTGGTGTTTATAGTTCCATTAACAACAACACAGATTTCTCCTATCTGTTTTCATTTGAGGTCTATACGTCTCTGCTTAATATCTACACATCCTCACTGAACCTTCTTCTTCAAGCATGAACTCCATTTCTTATATAATGGTTATTTTCTCTTTTAGACAACCTTGCGCAGAAATTGTTGTATTTACAAATTCTAGACGTTAATTTTCCCGAGATTCTCGAGGTTAATTTTCTTATTTGATTCAATTCTGCCTTTTTGTTTTATATAGTTAAGCGTAAAAGTATTCTATTATGATCAGAGGACAAGATAGACATCACTAGACTTAGACATCACATCCTCGGTCTAAGTGAATTAGTGTTTGTTAAGCAGTACATTTTAAAAGTATTTTCCCTTTCAGCAAATTTACAGCAAAAGTAAACTTACAATTGTTTGTCGCAGTTTGGACAAAAAAAATATCAAGGGAACTCAAAGTTGAAGAAACAGTGTATATATAGATGCTCATGAAATGCCTGGGGCGGGCTTCATGGATTAATTTTGTTCTACTGCGCATGCGCGACCTATTTCTCACGCGATGCAAACGGCATTGACCTTTATCTGGTGCACTAGTCTAAAAGTGAATCGCGAACCAAACCAGCCCGATCTGGTTCCTCTCCTAAACAGTTCACGGTGGGATTCTGAGGAAAATAATAAACTTTTCGCTACAGGGTACTCTTTTTATTTCTTCTCTATTTCTGAGCTGAAACAGACAGCTGTATGTAAATGTCATCTAAATTCTGGATGTCCCAGAAAAAAGTTTCTCCAGTTTCAGGCTTATTAAAGATATGCTCGGTAAGGTAGGAGCTCGGTACAAGGAAATGAAACTAAATGCAAAAGGCATATGTTTATTGCGTGTCATCAAGTACACTTTTTAACAACTACCTCAGAATATAACTACACAATCACAAATTCAGTTGTGCAGACAACAAAAATAACAGAATGGCTTATCATAAATAAAATTTCAGGAAGAAATTGTTTAAATTGTCATTGGATGATTTTCTTGGGTTGGGTTATATATTTCCATGTTCGCAACACTTCTTGCTTTAATGGAGTTCGTGATATATGGAAAGATTGGCGATTCAGGTAACGGGTAAAGTTTAGGTCAAATAAAACATTTCATATTATGATATTTTCCAAAGAATGGTATAAAAAGAAATTGTAATTGAATGAACATCCGAGTTCTTGGGTGCCAAATGGAAATTCAAGGACATGAAAAGTTTGACCTCGAAGAGTAAGAAACGAGATGTCGGTAAATCCCTTCAAAACGTATTTTTTGATAGTAACAGCTTGGAAATGACACAGCGAAGTCCCGGCTGGTGATCAAGAAGACGTAACAGTTTCGAAAGCATAGTCAAGAAACAATTTCAGAGACAAGGAGGGGTTTATCCTGCATACACGCACAAGGAACTAGAATGAATCGCGCAATTACAGAAAAGGTCTTAATTACAGCAAAGATAAGCTTCTCCACATTTTCCGATAGAAACATTTTGCTTTGAATGATCTAGGAATGAAGGGATGTAAAAATTTCTGATTTTAACTATAGTCTTGACAAGTGAGAGAAACAGGAAGTACACTTTATCTTTGGAAAAGCCAGTGGAATGCCTAAAAGATATCGAGTTTAAAACGATTATCGTTGAGATTAATTAAAACAATTCACTATAACATTTCCCACTTCGTCCAAATATGCGATATTCAGCAGAAACTACTGTTCTGCGATCTGAATGGCGGAGAGAGGGTTGGTATTCTTTGCCACGTGCACAGACATTCAGTGACCTTTAGGTGAGCGGGTATTGTGAATGAGTTGTTTGTGAGATAAAAGCAAACCTTTGGGGGAAAGGGTCGAGGTTAAACATGTTTTCGGAGGTCTGTATCTTGGTCTGTATCTGATGTTACAATTGTCAGTGAGAGGACCCAGCTGCCGCCAATCAGCGGAGGATAAACCAGAGCTCTACAGTTTATTTGCTTTACCTGGAAGCAGCGGGTTGTTGTGAAAAAGATGATGGGAATACGAAGCGGATAGGAAGATAACTTCATTATGGTTCCGCGTGTTTTAGAGGATTTCTAAATAACCAGTGTTAATAGGTTTTACGGGGTGTTTGGAAGACTACTGACCATTTGGTTCAAGGAGAATAATTAATTAAACTATAAAATCCAACAGAAGTCGATCCTTTGGGAGGCAGGTCGACATGTTTACGTTTGGTTTTATAGTGTTCATGTTGGTTTGAGCAAATTAGGTTTGGTTTTATATCGTTCATATTGGCTTGATCACATTAGGCTTGGTTTTGTACTGTTCATGTCGGGTTGATCAAATTTGTCTTGGTTATATTAAGAGAGATCTGAGTGATTTCAGGCGCAAATGAAGAATGGGCAAAGAAGAAGACATGTAAGTTTTCTTATCTTATTAGTAATTAGTTAATTAGTACTAATTAACCCACTGGTAATATCAGCGGGAAAATTATGCGACTGTATATCATCGCCTTATTTAACTCGGATATTGATTGATTTGTTGATTTATTCTCCAGATTATGTTAAGTAAGTACTGATGCATGCAAGAATAAATGAAGATCCCGGTATTAAGTAAAATCTAACTCTTGCAGGATGTTAGACTTTCCGATAATTTTGAACCCTCCCTTTAAAGATCATTTTGGTTGGCTGAGCAGAAAGGGTCACGAATATAGGTTTTGATACATTCATTATAAGGAAGAAACAAAAACAAGTCGTTGATTTAAATATTTGGGTTTAAATTGTTTCATTTAGTTACCACTTCTATTTTCCACGTGTGTTTTTTGTAAATGATGTTCACAAGAATGGAAGTAGGTAGAATTTATATGATATATCAGGAAGGTGGCGTAAGTGGTATATCCTGATAGCTTTTAATCTTACCAATTATTGTTATAGGTTTCAGGAGGTTATGCACAAGAATTACAGGTGCAGTATTCAGTTGAACTTATCATTACAGACGCATTCTTGAAAGTTTGAACGAGCGAACTTTTTATGAGAAGACAGCATTCGTATATCCTCAGCCAGAAAGATTATTTTCAAAACATTATGCCACTCTGAAAAAGTCCTTTCATAAAAGAAACAGAGCTGGACCATAAATGGATCCCAGTGAATTGTGCACCAGAAAGCATGAACAATGAGTCCGATGAATTAAAATCTAACTGTTGGTTAATCCATAAATTAGGCTGATGGCTAAAAGTGGATGCAAAAATTAGTCCTACAGTGTTCATAGCTTGAGAGGATTTAAGGCTGCGTTGTTCATTTTCTTCACATTCATGAACTGCATTTTAGAAAAAAACATATCCAAGAAGCGCGGTCGACTGGTTAGCATGGGAGTTTAACTGATTATTAAAGGTGATCTTTTTTCCATTCAGCTTTTACAAATGGTAGCACTTAAAACTAAGACAATACTGAAGTTGCAAGAGACAATTGATTGTTATTTTCCAGGCTTGAATATATGGTCTTACGAGGGACGAGACCATTGTCCTCGAAGAAAACGGTAAATTAATTATGTGGGGGAGGGGAGACAATTAGTACATGTACGCCGAAGCAAGTTTGACTGACCAGGATGAGTTCTGACAAGACCAAAGAAGTCGATTTCAAACCTGTAATTAAGCGTCAGAACATCGGTATTTGACACAGGTGAAAAAGAAAATTTAGTTTGACACATTGGATTTAGTTTGTGTACAAGAAGAGTTTGCAGTATAATTGTATGCACTTTTAGACCTAAAACAACAAATGAATTCAGCAGAAAAGAAATACATCATATCATCAGATATATTTTTTTTGTCTTGTTTAGAACATTGCTAATGCCCTTTTTTAAAAAAAATTGTTTCGTATCAATGGATTGCAGAGTTTCTTTCTCCATACAAGTATGTTATAGCTAATTTTGTCATTTCCAGATTTGGGCGTCGTAAGAGACACTCATATACCAATAGTCAACCATGATCCACGTTACAGATCAATAATCACAGGGTCAGTATCCAAAATCACGTTCAGCACAAACCGAAGAAAATACAATAGTGTACAACAGTGAGTGCAATCTTTTCATATAGCCAATTTAAAATATTATTTGCCAGCATAACGTAACACATATTTTGGTTTGCAGGCGATGCTGACTGTGGCGTTACCATTTTGTATGATTGTACAGCAACATGAAAGACAATTTCTGATTGGCTAAAACTGGTGTTTTATCAGACCCGGAGGCTTTCGTAGTTTTTACAGACTCACAGAATAAAACCGGCTGACAAGGGGGACAGTATGTACAGAGGACCATCGTGTCTTATAATCAATGGTTACACGTGCCTCACCACAGCCAAGGGGACGTTTACAGAACTGTGTCAGATTAGCCGGTGTCTGATTTTATCTTCAATCGAATGATGAGCAGCTTCTCTTGAAGGGCCTTATTCATTAATGTTATATATGAATTTAATCGTCTGGTTCTACTGTGTGGCGGCTGGAATCTGTTAATAGGCTATTTTGTACCGACACATACATGTAAAATTAATGAATGAAAAGGAAAGGTAGTCTTCATTATATCCCGGCGAGCACGGTCTGACAGTTAGGGGTCAGTACTTTGTCGACAGGTAATTTTATTTAAAAGATCCAGTAAGTATTAACACGTGAATCACTGCAGTTCAGCCAAAGACCGCGCGCCATCAACATATACATCACCGTTAGCAGAACATCATCAGGAACCTGGTTAGGTGGTTAAAAACCAGTTACCTTCTTACCTCACTGGTTATATACATATTTGTTTGTATGAGGATAATAACATGAGCATGCGGGGATGCTTTTCTGTTTTGTTTTTTTTAGCATCTCGTGAAGGCTAGTGGGACAAGGTGTAGCATTTCATGAACATACAAGTGGGATTCATTTGTGCATTTTTATAATGTCTGGTTTTCGGGAGAGAGAATGCCAATATTTTTCATGAATCCAAGACGAACAGAAAGGCAAACAAGACCAAGAGCAACGATGATTGCATGCTTGCCATCTGTTAATACCCGAGTAGTGTTTCTCCCAAACTCTCTTAATTTTTATTCTGTCGTTATCAAGAGCAAGAGTGGGGAATGAGTGTCGAAATCTGAAGAGAGTTAAGATGACACGTTTCTATCTCGTTTTCCAGTATATCACTGCTGCTGTATCGCGTTAGTATGATCAAGGGATATATAGACTTGGTTATATAATATCACGTTCATTCCAGTGTCCATGCACTGTCACTGGTGGCAGAATCACCTGACAGGAAGACTAAAGTCTTTATCCCATTCTCAAATGATGAGATCAAGAGGAGACATCAAGGATCGCAAATGACATAGGACAGGTCCCAGTTCATGATCTGAATTCGTTGCTTTCCCACAGCCTTCTATAGGATCTTCCGTCCCAAAAAGTCTGCACCTCTAAATCCCAATAGGATGACATGTTTAAGTGAGGTACTACAGGCCTCAAGAAAGCTCCAATCTCTCAGTTTCCTGTCACCGAACCTGTCAGCCATTACACTAAGCCTTCGTGACCTCGTGACCTTTGATTGATTGCTCTTTACTTAACATAATTTCTTTGACACAGCGCACTCATACAAATATAGGATTAGTCGTCCATGCTGTTTGTCATAGTTTGAGTTCATGTGATTTTGAGATTTACAAATGAGAGGAAAAATTCCGAACTAAACTTTCCAGGCAAACGGCAAGGTGGCAATGACGGCGGACAGGCTCCATGACTTTCTAAAGCTACTCCCAACCGAGCTCCTGCAAAAGTGTATTGCACGACGTCCTACGTCGGACACCAGTGCAAATTAGAGCTGCCCGTCGCTGAACTTGTTCTAAAATCTGTACAAGAGTAACACTACAATTATCAAAAATAATACCAGCGTATTCCAAAGTTGGACGGACATGTACTAAAGTATGGGGTTGTTATGCATTTCCTACTTCATTTCCATTTAGCCCTTGTGATAGTACTTATTTTTTTTTATTACTTTTACAAACTATGTCCTACACGTGCATGTCGCATTTGCAATTTTCCTGTAAGGTAACACCAAGATGTTTTTGAAAGTGAACGCTATTCACTTTTAATCCGTCCAAATATAACCTAGGATGAAATATAACCTATTACTTTTTAGCGAAATGAACAATGATACAGGTTTTTGAGCATTAAAAGTAATATCATTGGTTTGATCTGTCTGAAGATCTCTAATAATTTTTTTTGTTCCTAGGTGTTGATTGTCTCACAGCTTCAAAAAGAGAAGAATCGCCTGCAAATATATAAATTTTCCTTCAATTCATATATTAATATCATGGACAAAGATGACAAATAGCAGTGGACCAAGGACAGAACCATGTGGTATTCCAGAATAAAATACACAAATTAGTACGTGAAGGAGCAGTACTCAAAACGGAGTGTGTTAACATGAAATTAGGGATTTTTAAACGTTGAGACGTTTCAGCAACTTCAACTTTGTCTATGAAGGGAGCTAACTTTGGTGGCCTTACGCGGCTGGTGTTTAGTAAACAGCATAGTGCCTGGATTGCTTACGAATGGGATAAATGTATGGCACGACAAAGAAGGCAAGAAACCAGATAAGCAAACGTTAGATTCTCCCTACAAACAGCTTTACTTCTCCACATTATCCTCTCAGTCTGCATGGCTCTTTCTTTTCCCACTGAGTGAACCCTTTGTTTTCGCCCACCCACATAACAGACGTTTTCTGAGCTTGAACTATGACGCCATCATAAACAAGTAGACCAAGGAGCACAGAGATTGGCAGCATCAATCCCCGAGCAAAACAGCCCTGTTTGTGTACATGCACGCGTGGGCTCTTTGTTAGTAGGAAGTGCATAATGACTCGATTCAAGTCTCGTGATCTCACGTTTCCTGCACTTGATGTGATCAGATCTGGTTTCTACGCCATTTTCTTGGCCAAATATATTAGTGGGCCTATATAAGTAAATTCAACTGCGTTCATAACAACTTTTATTTCCCAAATTCACGACCCAGATGCGAATTGTTACGGGTAACGATGAAAGAAGTGTTGTTTGCATTGTACGAGCACAAGGTTAGGCTAGATGGCGGATCACGTTTGATCCTTCACAACCCAAACTGCGTGTTTCTGTTTGCAAGCTTAACTTGAAAGAGAATTCAAAACATAAGCCATTTCCATTTTCTATGGAAAGACCATAAACATCCGGAAATGTCTGTATATATTTCTATATTTTTTATTTTTAGGTTTTTGATAATTGAATAAATGCTGTTAATTGCTTGAATGCTTTAGTAGATTTTGTGGACCATATTGGTAACGTTGGATGTCGATGATTTGAAACAGACCTGTGGTAGATTTATTATCACCTATGTTTGAAATTCTTGCAGTTTTTACCAGTGTGATGTCTATTGATGCCTCAAATAAGCTATTCCAACTTTAAATTCGGATTTTTTTAAAAAAAAGTTTGAGACGTCACGATACCATAAGGTGATTATTTATTTATTTATGTGTTTATTTATTTACTTATAGATGTTTTAGGCCGTATTCAACACTATTTACGTATATGACAGGTACACTTTAGGGGGTAGTTTTGGATGTAATTCTGAACAGCCATTCCACTGATCCTAATTTATATTTGGGATGTGCTTTGAACTTGAACACGCTTCGGACGGTTTGGGTTACGTAATGTGGCCCATAAGTCACATAAAATTATAAATTGGATCATTTCAGGATCCCAAGTCGCGCAGTGATAACCCTCAAAACTAACTTTTAAGCAGGCCACTTCTTTTTAGTGTTTCCTTAATTTTCTCACTCTAGTGATAAATCTGCACACCAGAAACATTCTTCTGCTTCTTTTACCGCAGGATAACGCGATGAGTGATACGAATTCTGCTGGAACAGTTTATGTCCCTTATAGCACTACACTGCAAGCCGAGCGAGCGAGCCCTGGTTGTTGGATGTTTATCCATGGCAACGGCTCGGTTAGGGGTGAAGGATGCGAGGTGAAAATTGTGATGGATGCTGAAGTTGAATTGAGGGCAGACGTATGACACAACCCTGGCCTTCTCTCAACCCATTTAGAGGCTGACCGGGTCAAGGAAAGCCAGGAATCTGGCCACAAATGGACGTAATGGAATGGCGGACCAATTGCGATATGAATTAACTGCTAAAGTAAAATCTCATCGCCATTTAAACACTAGACTTCTACCTAAGAATTGATGCTTTTAACAAGAAAATATTTAAATCGCTGATATAAATGTTGTTAAGAATTTAAACAACTGACGACTGTTTGACACCAGCCTCAACATGCTCGTGGTGGCCCGTTGTTTACTGAACTGACGAGCCGCAACATATTCGTGAGGAGTGAATGGCATTTGAAAAATTAACCTGAACCTATTCATAGTGACTTACTGGCATTTTAAAACATCAGCTTCAACCTGCTCATGGAGACTCTTTGGCATTTGAACAAATCCACTTTCAACTAGTTCATGGCGACTCCTTGCCATTTGAACAAATCAACCTCAATTGCATTTGAACAAATCAACCTTCAGTCTTTTCATGCAGAATAATTATTGGCATTTGAAAAAAACAACAACCTGAACCTATTCATGGCAACATTTGTATTTAGCAAATCACTGGCAACCCATTAATGTCGACTTTTCTGGGCATTTTAACACATACACCTCAACCTGTTCTTGGCGAACCGTGGGTATTTGAACAAATCAACCCCAACTCGTTTTCTTTTCAACAAAATCAACCTTAAGCTGTGCCTCCTGACTCCTTTTAATTTGAACCACTCTCAGTGTGGTGCTTCTCCTGAAAGATTGGCGTTTCTACAGGCCATTGTCAACCTATATTCACGGTGACTTAATGGCATTTGAACAAATCAACCTCCCCGGGGCCCTGGTGACCCATTGTCAAATAAATAAACTAAGAAACCACTTTTTGGTAGCACCTTACGTGTACTGTTTTCCTTGAATGTCAAACACTTATCCATTGCTGTGTTGTGCGTGTAACTAGTACCAGAAAATGACCAGACCAGAGGAGTTATCATCTAAGTAGGCCGCAATTCCAACACACATGACTTGCCTTCCGAAACCTTGTAGTGGTCATTTTATTAATGAAACTTTACTTTGGGAATTTAAGTTATTATACTGTCTTGCAGGCTG
The DNA here is from genome assembly GCA_016165875.1 of Acanthopleura granulata. Classification (NCBI taxonomy): domain Eukaryota; kingdom Metazoa; phylum Mollusca; class Polyplacophora; order Chitonida; family Chitonidae; genus Acanthopleura; species Acanthopleura granulata. The sequence continues at coordinate 11,923,807 of JABBOT010000001.1, read as the reverse complement.
ACGACCTGAACTGTGATTTGAATTCTTAGCGTATACTTTGTAATTTATATTTTGAGTTTTAAATAGTTCAGTTCTCTGAGAAGAGGCCTGTTAGTCAAGGAATAAACCACGGTGAATGAAGAGTAACTGAGATTTTAAACAATCCTGTGGATGACTCTAAGAAAACAGTGATTGGTGGCTAGTGTTGAAACAACAGCGTGATCAAGAATCCAGGCCAAAACCAGAACAATGAATGATCCACCATGCACCGCTCTGACAGACCGGCACTTGGGCCCTACCAGCCGCGGTTAAGTACACAACATGTTGCAGAGAAATCTTGATTAGTTTTCGTATTTGGTGTCAAGAAAGAGCCCAACTAAATGCATACTGACTCAACAAGTACAAAAATAACCGGGTAAACAGAAGACCTATATGTGTAGTACTGGAAATAGTAGACTGTTAACTCAAAGTGGTCACGAATCCAAGGCAGAGGTTGTCGGCAGAAACCACACACCGGTAATTTCTATCTGCCAAAGTTTAGGCTTCCCTCAAAAGCTGCCAAGCCGGTTACGCCCGAATACTAATAGTAAATAGACAACTGTACAGGTTAGCCTTGTTCGCCAAAGCTACATTAGCTAAAATGAAGGGAAACTTTCTTAATGCATTGCAGGAGATATAAGTACTTCAAAAGACCTGTACCTCCAACCACCAAACCTTAATAGTTCAAGTGATCTAATAGTCTTACAAACAACTGTTATTCCCTTAATGACTTCTGGTTCGTCTTACAGCTTCAGAGCATTCAAGCTGACTGTGCTGAGGAGTTCACATCCCGAACACCAACTTTCTTCCTTTAGATAGAGACCAGACTCTCACATACACATCGGCTGCCTGTTAACTGCATCTCTACTCAGCATCCTTTACACAGGAGACTTTTTTTCCTGTGCAGTAATGCGTTTAGCAGGTCTTTACCATGTACAAAAAGAATAAGATCGTGCCTCATTTTGCATTCCAGTCTTTTTTGCTTGGATAAAAGTTGCTTCAGTCTTTCATATTTAAGAATTAAGATGCGGTTTTACACACGTGAATGTCAGCGTAGTATGGCTGTTTAATATGGATGATCAAAGTTGGCGATCGACTGTTTGATTGATGTTCATGACTCCGTGCTGATGCATACATAAAAGAGTAAAGCAACCAGCTAAGGAAAAGATTTAGTGACCGGCATATTAAAACTAACGTAGGGTTTGATCTTGTCCTCATTAAATATAGAATATCATTTAGTTGGGGTGAATAAAATGCGGTCCTTGATAGCTCTTTGATCGGGAGCATAAGGTACGAGTGCATATCCGGGAAGTGAGCATGTCGGGGTCGATTTCCGGTTTCTCCTTAGCCTGGTGATGGACACTGATCAAAGTGGCCGTAGGGGTGAGAGGCGGTGGAGAGTCGAATCTGCACAGGCAATCTAATACTTTACGCATTGGAAGGAGGAGCAGGATGAAGTTTTACAAACATTGGTCTCTGTGTAATGAACACTGTACAGTGGTAAGAGATTCGCCTACAGACTATGGAGGACAACTTACAACTCATACATGTTGTCATATACTATGCTTTTTCCCAAATATAGCTTCGCTGACAGACCTGGTCTCCCGTTAAGTAACTGCTCTACAGAATGGATCGTGTCATATTGCACTATGTAATAATCTGTACTTGACTCCTACCCCTGGATGAGAGGAGAGAGTGTCATTCGCAGGGTGTCATGTATGCCCTCAACAAGCTGTGTTACTGTTCTGTGTAATTCTAGAACATTTATTTAACAAAGGGATACTCGTGAAACTCATTCCCGCCGTTAACAAAGGGGTCCAAAGCCGTGTGCTCCATTGTTCTTTCTTCACAGTTCTACATGCATGCGTCCTCAGAAAGCATTTAGGCACTCTGACGGTTTGTACAAAAGACCGGGTCTGAGGTGGCTTTGACGCTGGGATTTGTATTAAAAATGACGCTACCGCTCAACCCGCATCATTTCTAATGCCAATCCCAACGTCAGAGCCATTTCAGACCCGATCTTTTGTACAAACCGTCAGAATCTCTCATTGTATTAGAAACAAACTTTGGAGTTTGGCTCAAGCCACCCTCTTATTATCCGTACATGTGAATGAGTACATGTGTGCCATGTCATTCTGCCTAGAATGGGTTCCTTACTGCTTTTAGCTGACTTAGGACTCTTATGCTTTCCCTCCCTGCCCTGGCGATTAAGCCTTTTTAAACATTAAATTCCTTAAATCTCCCCCATTATACCCGTTTTTTCGTAATGATCGAACTTTAAGGTATGAAATGAGGAAACAGAACATTATCGACAAACTAAGCTACACAATTAAATGACTTGGTCCTCAGCAGTTGTACCTTCCTCGTAGAACATACGCCATGTGGCTGCAGAAACTTGAAACGCCACCTATCGCCCGGAGTGAAAATAGCAGGGCAATAAAAGTTTCGACAGCAGGAAACCGCCAATAAACAGACGGGCAATTTGGTTTGGTAGGCTTCGCTGTGCTGTTTGATCAGAAGGAGTTGCAGGTCAACGAACTGACTAGTGAAAGCATTTCTAGAGACCTATCCTAAAGAGAAAACCCGGACTCACGCCCAATTTCATGAAACTTCGTATGGAAATTTTCCTCCATAAATGATGCCACCTTACTGAGCTACGGCACTGACGGCAGTCTGTATTTACGGAGAAAAACATCTGTACGATGCTTCATGAAATTGGCCTATGCATCTTTCATATGGTATAAGCAATATTGTCATGGCAAAAGTTTGGACCTAAACAATAACGACGTGCAAGCCGGCCATAGTGGTGGTAAGATGCAAATATAACAGTTTGTGGAACATAATCCTGTTGCCACAGATTCATTTATTTCAATTGGTCTTTTTTATTTTCGCATTCTTCAACGGGTCACAAGGAACAGGAGATTATATGCAAACCAAGTCCACTGATGTCAGATATGTTTTTTTATAACGGATGACTGTCAAACGCTAAGCAGACTGAGAACAGATATTCGTTCTGGGATCAGTTTCCTGGCTATCCAAGATACAACATACTACCACTTATAATCGCTAAATTTATGATCACTGTTTACAGCCTAGTTATAAGTGAGTATAAATGATTTAGACTTAACGCCTCATGCATTGACAGTATTTCAGCCGTAGCTTGGCGATATTTCACTAGTTGTAATCTAGTTATAACTATTAGTTATAACCTAATTATATAATCATTCATTATAATCAATATTAAACACCAGTTGTCGTCATTAGATATGTTCAATGATATTAAGCTACGTACGTATAATCACGAGTTAGTCTCAGTTCTTAACGCTATCGCCATTTGTTACAATCAATATATTTGTTACAACCATTTACCCGGGATTAAATTCACAGCTGAAATTCGTTGTCCATCCAAACTCTTAATTTAGGCTCACTGTACGTGGTTGTAACCCAGTCCCACTGCAGGTGCTGAAACCTGATCCTTTATAAACTCCATGGGCTCATCGCAGCATGTCAACAAGAGAAATGCATTAACAAACTTTGGTTAGGGGCCCCAATAGGGCTTTACCTAGAGATGTCTTAGTACCAAGGCTTACTTCTAAGTTCCTGTCCTACTTTCTCCTCAACTCAGCTATAACCGCATTGGCGAGATGTTCGCCACGTGGAGAATCTGCTTAGCTGGTTGATGTTATCCATACACGTTGCCATGACAACCCATGTTAGCCGGTCTGATTTTGTAAATTCCTACATGAGCAAGGAGTTTCTTTTCTGATATACCGATGTTCCAAACAAGTATCTGTTGTCAGTGAGTTTGTCACTGAGCCTCATGGAATGAGCTCATTTAATACTTGTCTCATGAGAAAGGTTTCCAGCCTCCGTCATTACTACGTCCATCATACGATCCATTAAAGAACATATCAGGTTTATCAGGTGTTGTTCATCAAACAAAAGGCAACCTAATTTCCTTATCAATCATTGAGTATTGTTGTCATATTGAATAGGAAATCATAAACATGTGACTGGTGGTGTTGTACGAGGAATGACAAAAAGTTTGTAGTATGGTTGAAAATACAACTGACAGTTTTCTAATAGATTTATACAGCAGATGATATTAGTACCAACAGACCGCCGGGCACCAATTTCTGTGCAAAGAGACCACCGACATAAGCTAAATCTTCTCAAATGGGCACCATTGTCACCACAGCCTGAAATCTCCCATGCCTATGCAAATAAGCCATTGTCACCACAGCCTGAGACCTCACATGACCATGCAAATAGGCCATTGTCACCACAGCCTGAAATCTCCCATGACTATGCAAATAGGCCATTGTCACCACAGCCTGAAATCTCCCATAACTATGCAAATAGGCCATTGTCACCACAGCCTGAGACCTCCAATGACTATGCAAATAGACCATTGTCACCACAGTCTGAAATCTCCCATGACTATGCAAACAGACCATTGCCACCACAGTCTGAAATCTCACATGACTATGCAAACAGATCATTGCCACCACAGTCTGAAATCTCCAATGACTATGCAAACAGACCATTGTCACCACAGTCTGAAATCTTCAACGACTATGCAAACAGACCACTGTCACCACAGCCTGAAATCTCCAATGACGGTGCAAATAGACCATTGTCACCACAGTCTGAAATCTCCCATGACTGTGCAAGGAGACAACCGGCACAAGTCAAATTTCTCCCATAGACATATAAAGAGATCATCGGGGTTCAGGGCTTAAGGCCATCGGCCAACATGGAGAGCTGAAATGTTCCGCAAAGGTACCGGTAAATAACTGTGTCTAATTTAAGTTTTAACGTTATGTCAGTCATATCACGATGGTGTCGTCTTGTAGCATGTCGAACCCAGTGCCCATACATTTGTAGTGCCGCCTCACTAGAAAACCACGTGGGCCAGACAGCATGTCACCAGTCACAGAATACAGACACCTGGCCGATCAGTGCTTGGTCTAGTCCTCCTTTTTTTGGCTGAACGCCAAAAGAGGTGATATCATGACTACAGCATAGAGAGTAAAAGCAGAGCAGTGACGACACCGTGACAGTTAGTAAATGTTCATCACGTAACCAGTGAAATCCGGAGTCTTGTCAATATACCTCAACTGGGGTTCTCTTCAAAATGTTTCGGTAAATGCTTAGCAATGAATAACTTACCCCTCCCCTAGTACCATGGCTTAAGCAGAAATACGCATAATAAAGGCAGTGATGTTCCTTGCGCTTTATTAGACGTCACTGGTACAGAACTATTCAAATACCAACGTTAATGATTTTAAAATCTAAGGTATGATTCAGCTAGAGATTTAAAATCTGGGCTACAGTTTACGAGGCACAACACAGGTAAATGTGACCACCAACACAACAATCCCAATGTCCCATGAAGGAACAAAAAGATAGGACCGGAATCTGTGAGTGTGGCAAAATGGTTGACTCTCATTTTACTGATTCTTGAGTAATGCGTTAAGCAACAATCAGAGAAATGAAAAATACAGTACGATTCCTTCACGACAGGCTGGACAAATCTCGCAGGACTGGACAAACAGATTGTGGAGGTGACAAACTGGAAGCTCCCATCACAGCACAGAGCACATGGGGATTGTGCCAAAGGAAACACACCAGTCACAGCCTTTACTTTGCGGGCTACTTGTGGATCATATCATTTACCATCAAGTGGTAGGCGTGAAGCAGTGCATTCCACAAACGATTTGGTGCTATACAAAGTGGTAGTTCTATTATTCCAGATCGTATGTGTGGGTAGCGCACAGATGTGACCTATGACCGCCGTGTCACAGATCTGTCTTGAATTTAGGCGTGTGACTTTCGCGCTGTTTGCATTACGTATAGGCCTATCTCATGTGCAATACTATATAACTATACTGTTACTTGTGACCACCATCCCCTCTTCTTTGTTTCGGTTGCATACAGTTTTGCTACACAGGCATTTTATACCCTTTATTCATGCAAGTTCTTCACAATGTAAACCATTCCAGTATGCATGGACATGAGTTCATAAGTCCTAAACTCTTAAAACTATACAGATGTGTAGAACTTGGAAGACATATGTGTTTTCGCACCATCTGTCTATTAACAAAACATGATGGCTGTGCCACTTGACCGCCTTTGATAGCCAGATTACATCAAAGAGTAATTAACGTTCTTACCTAATTGATAACTCAGAAGTACCTTCCAAGAAACTGCTTCCGGTGAGAATCACTTCCTCGTCGCTCCTCCGTGTATATCACAAAGGAATGCTAAGCGATTTGAACCTGGCACAATCTAGGACTTTGTACACCAGCATCTCTGCTGCTCCATACCGTCTCTTACACAAGTTTCTACAGCTGTGTCCTTCCTACCAGTGACTACACAACCATTCAAGCCATTTCAAGAATAGATCTGCTGAAACTGGATGATGAGCGTAAATCTTTTAGTAAAACCGACTGGCGTTTGTCTTGTCCAGCAGTTCCGAGTCTCTGCTAACTTTTAAACTTGTCTGTCTGGCGACCTTCACACTGTTTGCCGTCTCCCTGATGAAGTTTATCGAAGTTACGTGCAGATAACTCAGAAGAGTTGTTTTCCGGTCCAGCTGTATGCCTCGTCAAACCCTTAACCTGTTCTAACATGATCCACGAGCGGCCCCCGCCACTGAGCAGCGAGCCGGCAGCCTACGACTTCACAGTCCAGCTATTCCTGCAGTCCTAATTAACTGTTCACTGTATTTACCCCCGGGATGCTAAGCTCACATGTGCTGGGTGTCGGGGCTTCGGAGAAGGGGCTAAGCGCATATCTCCACCGCCTTCATGCATACAGCATACATAGAGTGTAGGTTACCAGTTCCACTTACAGTTTACAAATTGTGTCTGGAGCTTTCCTGGTATCCACAACCACTGTCACAGGTCAAACCTGAATGTTATCAACAACAACTGGTGAGTTGATATTGCATTAAAGTTACTTTGTTGTATTGAAAGGCATATGTTTTGGTTGTTTGATTCTTTGGTTTTTGAAGTTTTACAAGTAGGTATATCCGATTCCGTCCTTAGTTTCGCTATCATTACCTGCTGGTTGTTTTGTTTGTTAATTCAGTCTTAATTTATTACGAGTTAGCCTGTAAAAGGTGGGTTATATTTGTTTGGTATCTGGTACAATTGGTAGTGGATCTGCTGGTTAAATGGCTGCTTAGTTAATTTTTTCTTAATTCCCACATGATTCGCTTTGTTACAGTTGCCTCTTCAGCGTGGTTCAATACAGGTCTTGTTTGCTAGCTGGCATCCTTCTAGCCGATGTATAATAATAATCAGTGTTTTGTCTGTTTGGCAAAATTAAAGGTAAAACATTGTAAAGTATGTTTTGTTGGAATTTTGACAGCTGGACAATTGTGTGGAGATATGATGATTGTGGTAAACAACCATTTTGTTCACTTGTACACAGGGAACGACAGCTTAGTACGCATCTGATTATATCAACTTCATTTTTTCATGTTCTTCTTCTGACGTCTGAAATATTTGACAAAGAAGGTGAGGCGGATTGTCAGCAGGTTTGTCTGGTAACCAGCGAAGATCGATGGTTTATTTTGGGCACTCCGGTTATCTCCAAAAACCTGCCCTGACCACTCTCAGATCCCTAGCGTAAAACACCAAGCAAAAAATAAATAACATTTGGTTATTTCCTTCTTTTATTTATTTACTTTTTGGGGGGGGGGATGATTTTTTTTTTGTTTTTTTTGTTGAAAACATGTCGATTAATGACTAAGAACGTCATACGTTGATGTCATGATGTGTTTAGTTGCTGAGGACGTTCTCCATTAGGAATAATGTGGGCCTAATGACCGAGAACGTTCTCCATTGAGGATAACGATTCCTTATTGTCTGAAAGCGTACTTCCATTGAGGAAATTCCGGATTGGGAGCTGAGAACGTTCTCCAATGAGGACAATGTCGACTTTGTGTCTGAAAACGTCCTCCATTAAGGATAATTCCGGATTGGGAGCTGAGAACGTTCTCAATGATTACAATGTCGACTTTGTGTCTGAAAACGTCCTCCATTAAGGATAATTCCGGATTGGGAGCTGAGAACGTTCTCCAATGAGGATAATTCCGGACTTGGAGCTGAGAATTAATCTTCTCCATTTAGGTCTGCTTTGTGGCTGAGAATGTTTCCTGTTGAGGATGTTTCCTGGCCTATTGGTTGAGAACTTTTTCCCTTGAAGGTCATACCGGCTTAGCGACTGAGAATGTTCTTTGTTGAGGATAATGTTACTTACTGTTGTTACTGTTATTGTGTAACCTGGCCTGTCTTTTGGGGAGACAAGCGGGAAACTGGTGGTTGGGCCTATTCGTTTATGATACTCTTGTGCGCTGATCAAGAACCATTTGAAAACTGTCCAGAAAAGAATATGGGACGATAGTCGAAACTGGGTGAATGTAAAAGATACAGCTTTTATTTCTATAAATATTTTGAGCATTTTAGTGCAAAAGGTGTACTTTTTGAAGATACCACATGTTGGGAGGTGTAATGTAATATGAGATTATATAGCAATTTAAGGACGAAACTTGAGTGTCACTGGTCATATGGACGAGATTATTAGCTAAGGTCAAATTTCTGTCACTATGTAAATGTTTTCAGTCAGTGTATATTTTTCTTGACATTCCCAGGTAACACTACAGACTGCACCCTTAGCGGCTGACATGTCAGCTTGTTTGCTGAAAGCGTTTTCCATGGAATATAATGTCGACTTAATGACAGAGAACATTCCTCGTTAAGGAAAATGTTATGAAACCCAAGGAAGAGTTATACCAGGGATTGTAGTCACGTTGGACCAAGGGAAAAGGGTAGTAAGTAAAACAGTAAAATGCAGGATTCGAACCCGTGTCATTATTGATGTGATAGAGGCTTAAGTTAATTAGTCTAAAGATGCAATGTCATTGAAGGTTATACTAGGCCTGTAGCAGAAGGAGAACGCGCATGTTCTGTTACCCATAATGGAAATACAGCATGCTAAATGAAAAGTGAGTAAGGGTTGTGTCCATGGCAGACAGAATGACACCTTCTCAATTAGCACAGACAAGTGGCGTACCTACAGTACACCGTTACACCTTTCCTGAACCATTTGCTGCCTGTGTGTGCTGCCCCAGCCGCGAGGAGCTAGAGCGTCACGGGACACGTTATTTATTGCACTTTCCCACGAGGTATATACACCGAGCGGCTTTTGAGCTATAATTCATGTCAGATGATGCCAGTCTAATATTTAGGTTCGGGTATATATTAAGGCAGCCACGGTGCTTCTCGGTACAATAACGGTATATCTAAAACGTCGACTTTCTGGTAACAGTTCTGTATCTATGTCGTGTATCAAACGACCACTGTGACGTTCCAGTGCGCAGTAAACCTGGGGCAAAGTTGGACAAAGCGAGTTATGATAATTAGTTTTTATTACATCAAATGTTCCGTTAGGAATAATGATCATAGAGACTATATCAATGTACACCAGTCTGTGCGACGTAACTGTGGCGTACATCTGCAGATTTTACGTTCGTTTTGTTTAACAAGAAAATGTGTATGTATCAAATTTCTATTCAGAGATGGTATCTGTGTTGATACGACTATTACGTTACGTGAATCTGTTTGAAATGTTTTGGATAATGGTTTCTAACACGAATTCACATTGAGAGGGTTGAAATTTTCAGTAGCATGGGAGACAAAATGTAAAAATTTATCCCGTTAACATGCCACTTTACTACTGACGGGGATAAAAGCAGGACATCTCATGCAGGCAATATTGACGTAAGCCAAATTATAAGGAAAATCAAATTTGAGTCTCGTGTTTGCTGATCGGGAAACCAATACGTGTTCACGGACTGGTGTTCCACCACAGATGTGATTGTCTGTGTACACAGCAGCTAGATTCTTTATGCCCCACACATTCCACTGATTTCTATTTTCATTCCTTGTTGAGCTGTTATTTTTGAGTGCTTAGCGCAGCCCAAATGTACTCTCTCCAGTCCGCTCAGATCAGATGGTTTGGTTGTCTGGATAATCATGGCCATAACATTGTTGAGGATGTTCTCAAAATGATGACGTCAGGTGGGTAGACAAGTTACATGAGCAACTGATAAAAGTCATCACACACTCGTTACACGGAGGCGCACACGTCCTTACACCGGAAATGAAGGGGAATGGCACTCTCGTTAAGAAAGTCAACTGTAGTTCCTTTAGAGCCGCCAATTCGTATATTCATGTCCTCGTAGTTGACTATGCTCTATTCAAATACAAAAGAAGACAAAAAACTTTTGACATTTAACCAGTGATCAACAAGTATTAGTGAAACAGTAATTTTGCATCATGCAGAATACTTCAGAGTATAAATTTATGCTTCATTGAACATATATTTTGAGGAACTATACACCGAAAAGGACAATAAATAAATAAACTATAAACGTTTGCTGGAAAGCGTCGGTGTAAAAATGTCACTTCAGGTGCGCCTAAAATATTGGATCATAGAGATTCATATTTGTCAGAATAAATGATCTTTAGACAACAGTTTTTCGAAGATTTTGTTATATATCCGATTTATTAGATTAAAAAGTGACGAAGATTTCTCTCTCATTCCACATTCGCACTTATCATCATAGGGCTACATAAAACTCACCTTTTGTTTGACCATAAAATCATTCCCGAGTACCACATCTGGAATGTCATCTGCGAACGAAAAAATTTTTTCATTTCTAACTTCTGAAGAACAAAACTTATATATGTAAAAAAGCTGATTTGTATATTATGATGTACAGCTATATTTCCAAGTGGCCTTTTGAAGTTCACTAATATCACATCCATATATAAGCCCACCCTTACCTTCTATATGCATCGATGTTACCAAAATCTGTGTGTTGAAAATTAGTTTTACATCGCATCTGTCAGAAATTTCCGGATATACCCTGCAAAGTCGAGTTAACTTAAATGAAATCGAAAGTATAAATTCAAAGTCGCAAATTTACTCATTCATTTTACGGAATTAAACCTGTCATTATACAGAAGAAGCATACCCAAGAGTTTTTGCGTCTTTGAGATTTTAAATTGACGATTGTAACAAAATCTTCTATGGATGAAAGTTAAACACAGCATTTTTACAATGGGGAAATATCAGTCCAAAAAAGATGCAAAGATTGATTTTTATCAAGAGTTTCAAAGACAGTCATGTCCAACAGTGCAGGAAATTGCAGTATCGGAATAACCTTTCTGACTTTGAAATGCACCTGACAAACTTTGACCCCATGTGAAGCACATATACTCACTGCAAACTGATTCAAACTGATTTACGTGACGCATTGGTGAAAGGCACGTGATCTCTAACCAACTTCATGTAAGGCCATCATTAACGTAATGTCATCTTCATTATATGAAGAAAGACACTCTGTCTATCGCTACACGTTAATTGCCTTCGTTTTCTGCCTTGATCAATCGACTCGGCGAATCCATTCCAGTCGGAAATCAAAAAGCCGTCATCGATATCCAATCACATACTTGCCTGCTCGGGTTCGCAAAGAATTTATGCACGTAGTCAATTTCAAACCTGTCAATCAAGTACATTGAAAGCTCTTAAATACATGGCGATCGAACATTACAAGTTGATCGAGCCATCTGCCTATTCTCCGGCACAGCATCGTACAGAGAACATTTAATACAGAGTACAAAGGCACAGCGGGTATGTAAGTCTGGACCTTCTCGGTCTGGTCTTACCTCTTGGATGACATGATGGCTTGTTGAATGATCATGAGATTTCATACTATCTCCATGATCGAATGCTTCAAGAAAAGTATGTTGACACCACGTCTTAATATGACAGAGACCACCATCTGTCTGTTTTTGCCGGTTTTGTTCAAATCCTTAGAGGTTCTCGTGTTTCTAATATTTTAACTGCCATAGGTTGTGTGTGCGGACACGCGTTGGTTTGTCTTTGCTTTCCATCAATTAAGGAAACTTCTTTTTGATTGGATAACATGTTAACATATGTCGGGTGTGTTGGGTATGAGTCGGGTGGACCAGTTATTTCTGCCTGCTGAGTCAAGGAAAACATAAGAAAACGTAGCTATAGGTGACGTGTCTGATTTGATAAAATGAAAATAGAAGATGTGAGCGCTATTGACCATTACATGCGAACAGTGGAGAAGGGAAAATCTCGGGGATTCCCAGTCTGAGGTTAGGAATGAAGCTACATCTAGTTTGTTTGAGCGACAAGAAGCCGGAGGTGACAAACCTGACAGCTAACTGTCTGCTGGTGGAAGACTTTGCCGATGATGTATTCAGGAGAGCTTTGACGTCATGTCCGTTACGCTGCAATCGATGCAGGAAATTCAACAATTAGCTACAAGACGATCCGATAGTGAGACATCTAAATATTTGATGGCACCCGCTAAGTAGGCCCAAATTAGGCTTCAACCATTTGAGCAAATCTACGCCATGCACATCAAAATTATATTACAAATGCCATTCATGATCACATGTTTTTGAAATGAATTATGGTTTATTTAGTATAACAATATACTCTCATAATATAACAGCTTTGTTCGGAATTGGACGAAATAAAATAGATATCAACATAAGTTTACCATGCAATGTATAAATAGTGGACAAGCCACTTGCTCGTCTACAGAATAGAGTGAAAAGTCATTCAAGAATTTCTCTGTGGTCCGCGCTCTCTTGATGCGTGACGCTCTGCCATTTTTCTTATCCTCTGACTGTAAAAGGTACGGTGGAAAATATTCTTACTGTAAAGGTGTTAGACACAAAATACTCGAAACATGCTGAATACTAGTGAACTCATAATGTCTCACCTGCAGCATATAAATACTCAATCAGTCATCAGATAATCAGTTCGGCTGCTTAGTTAAGATAAGACTGGAGCTGTGTACACATATGCCATGATTGTTCAATTGTTCACATCAAGATAGGTCTCTGAAAAATGTTCCACATTAGCCTCATTCAGTTTGGCGCGAAGCGAAAGATCGTTACAAAAATATCTGTAAATAATGCTAAATAATTACAGCTCTTATGGTTTCCCAAACCTCCATCATAACCTCACCTATGATGGGATATCCTCAAATTCCTCCAGTCGACTGACATTCTTCTGTGCTCTTCGCAGTCGCCTTTGGGCAGCCTGTTCTAGGATGTTTTCGGCCATTCTCCTTTTAGCTAGGGATATTGGGGAAAAGTGAGAGCTAAGCTAATTAATTAAAATTCATGACCAATACATTTCGGTATGAACAAACGCCCGACAATACTGGTCTTACAGAGTTAGACATGATGTCTGTTAGGAATCACCGTGCCTGACGTGCCCCACTCGGGGACGTCTGAACCAAATGGCGGCAGGACGTGTTAATGGTGTCAAGGGATCCCATGCGTGACACAACAACTAGTCAACAAGAGACATATCATGCATGAATGTTACTGTAGAACTGATTACTCTTGAATAATAACAATAGATGCTTATGTATATCTGTATATATCTCTTCTTTACGACGCACTAGAGCCTCTCCCTCGGATCCACAGCGTTACCACCGATATTTCCCTGAGCTTAGCCAGTCAACTGCAAATGTATGAGCGTGTCATTTCATTTGGATGAACCTCTGAAATGCTTAAATTTCTGTCAGGAATTTTTTCTAATGAAAACAACAGTTTTCAAGCCCGTACATACGATTTCCTCTGGTTACATAGAGATGAAATGATGCAAACTAGTTTTGGAACATTCGTATTATTGATACAGATCAGTTGTATATCAATAGCAGGATTTTCCTTCATTATTGAGTAGTTTTAGTCTCGCACAAGTTCTTAAGTTCATAATGTCACTTGTCGTTAGAATTCACGGGAAACAGCACCATATACCTCACAATAGCAGGAAAGAAGCAAAGACAAAACGGTCTTGAACGTGCTTAACTTGCAGAGAAGTTTAAGTTGTAACTGAGAGCTTCATTTTCCTTTCGTACACGAGTTGAGAACGTGCTTGCAAATGTCTCACATTCTTGCATCCTCCTGGCGCATGTTTTTAAAAGGTGCGACATCAGAACGCGAGTAGAATTTCTGTCTTTCACAACTGCACTTATATTTCACCCAGAAAAAGCTGATGAAGTTGAATTAAAAACCAATACCTTGATATCCTAAAACCTTGATATCCCAATAAATTGATGTCACTTGCTGTCTCCTGGTTTAAACATAATCTCGTCCCGATATGGCTGCGATATTGCCAAAGTGATGTTAAGCCATAACTATTCATTCATCTTCATACCATGATGGAAGCTCTCTTCTCATTTCTGTGTATACCTTGGTTCACATGATGCAGAAAGTGGTGGGACGAAAACGGAAATAACATTTAAATTAATAATGTTTTATTTTGTCCGACCATGAGAAATTGATAATGTCATCGGTAAATATTTACAATAGCAACAGTCCTTACACATCAATACTTGCGTTCTTTATGAACACATGGGTAAAGAAATAAATAACTACATAGTAGACATGGTCAACTATTAAAACATATGACTAGGAAAACTTGCTCATCGGCGGAAATACATGATTATCAATAATACAAACGAGATAGAACTTACAGGCGTGCGCGTGTAACACACGTGTAAAGTATGTGTATAAACCTACTTCACTACACAAGTCTATAGTTACGTGAAAGGTTCGGCGCCATTAAACGTCGCATTTATCTTGTTTAAACATCAAGATAAAATACTAATACCTGGCAATATAGGACATGGTAACCCTTTCTCCAGCCATTGTTCCACTGTTATAGCTGTGGGAAGTAGGTTCTCATGTATCTCGGCTATATCTATACACAAATTCGTGTTTGTAAAGTTAACCTTATATATAAAATCACGTGTATCAGCAAGCAGCGTAGTTTTTCATTCCGACATGGGTGTTACTCTTGTCCTCAAAACTGACACATACAAAACTGACATCTCAAAAAGAACCCAAAACTACTATTATGCTGTAAATGAGCAAAACTCCCTGTTTAATTTTGATAATTGTTGTCTTTAAAAACCATTATCTAATTTAGCCTGCCATGCGACTTGAAATCTTTCCTCACCCATCCTTCAAAAAGCATCCGTTGCATTTCATTTTGATGATACAAGGGTTCACAGTCAACGAAAAGTACCCCTGCATCAAAGTACACAAGCCACTATAGCCACAGATGTCTTCACTGAAACCTCTCCATTTGTATGGAATAGCCAATGAATCTTTTCCGGTGTAAAGCGTAAGTCACGCATGCGCCAATGACTGAACCAACGATTAGCAAGGCTATGGCGATTCCAGTAACTGCGCCTGTAAGCAGAATGTGAACAGTGTTACTGATGGCAAGTCTTGTTGATGTTTGCTCTAAATTGGAGACAGGATACTTCTACGTGCTAGTTATATACAAATGCCTAATACTAAAGCCTACCGAGGCATACACAGTTACATATAGTTCAGTTCAGAATGTGAAATATCCCGTGTTAACCTGAATTGCAGATTTTCGCCTTTCCAATGAGTTCCTTTCCAATCAAATTAAAACAGTTGGCTAAACTGCAAATCTAACTTTCGCCCTTCAGACAGGACAAGAGGACAGAAAAGGAAGAAAAGCCTTTCTAGAGCAAATGGCGCTTTTAGAATTAGGCTAGGTACGACATTTCAAAAGTGCGACACCCAGATTGCTGGAAATGGCTATAAAACTCTCCTCTCATTCACACAACTGATAGAGTAATGCACCACTTCTGACAGACGTCATGGATCAACCCCTACACCATCGCGACAGAGATATCTGGACTGCGCATGCGCTTAACACATTTACCTGAGCTAAGTCCATGACCTTGAGGTGAGTTTTGTCCTAGAGGCCCGGATGTTCCTGTAGTTGTCGGATTAGGCGATGTGGAAGACACAGCCTCTATAAGCACCAGTTTGCCGTCTTCTGTTTTTATTAACTGTTTCAGACTGCCCACTACTGCCTTCAGTACAATCTGTAGACACGTACAAGTCTATATGAGAGAAATGTATGGTTTTCTCCACGAAATTGCCTTACACAGGAAACCAATAACGAACTTTTGGCAACACAAATGTTACACCGTACTCAAGAACGGGTCCCTTTCACTTATACGACAGCGGCCAGGAGGGAGGAAACTCAAAATAGATGCGAGTTCTTTAATTTAAAAGTGTGACGGTAAATCAAACAACTTAACTATTTTCTAATCTTTGTCTTTGGTATTACCTTTTGGCCACCTTTGTTCACGGTGACATTGAAAACTGCGTTATCTATACTTGTTGTAAGTTTGTTGGCGACGACATCTAGCGGCAAGTCAGGCTGTGCATTGAAGGGGGCGTCACCGGAGATGGGGGGCGCTCCCAGGAGCGCGAATGACACATGCACGCCCTTCTGGTCGTAATCAACCTGCAGGATGACATGAAAAATACCGTGCAACTAATTCAATACCCCTCGGTCATAAAAAAAAAAACTTTAAGTAGGTCAAGGTCAATGAAAACAATAGCGTTCTTATACAGTACTCGGTGGATATGTGGTCCAAGTTTGATGAGAAATTGCTTTAAAAATTCAACCGACATTGTTGATAGTGTATCACCTGAAATAATAAAGAGAATAAAAAATACTAAATAAATACGAAAGATAAAGGCCAAAGAAAAACAACAGGATTCTTCTGATTGGTGCTCATAAAGTTCAAGTTTGTAAAAAACTGTGGCTTTCAAGAGATACATGACATAACTGTCACAAAATATAACTTAAATGACCCAAATCGACCTTGAAAACTAATGACAAGGTCGACAAAAATAGGGTTCTTCCCACCGCCTAACTGTAGACATTATATAAATTGGGTCAACCTGGCTACAAGCTTCAAGAAATAGCCTGTTTATGGACGGAAGGAAGAGCACAATTTTGGCCGGGGGTAATAAATGAAAAAAGATGTGTAGTATGCGTTTTATTTAATGGGCAGGGTTTCAGTCGTCACCATAAAGTTATAAGGTGGTGTAATAACAGAGGACTGCTCACCTCGACCTCCTGGACCCTGAGCACAGAGACTCCAGCCTGGGTCATGACAGCGGAGCGGATACCCTTCTTCATGGGCAGTAAGTCAAAATCTGGCACGGCATCACCAGAGGCTACATGTAATATATATAAATCATATAAATGACATCAACAAAACGTTAGAAAAAAAACTAAATTTTAGTTTAAATGTCGTAACATTATTATTCATAACTTTAATTTATATTGCATGAACTACAACTTGTGATAAAAATACCTGTATTCAGATATTCTGTAAAGGTAGCAGCATTAAGTCAGGAAGCTTGTCAAGTACCTGGTCAAGGCGGTGGCTTCATCCAGGCTCAGTTTTGTTTCTCCCAGCCATAAACCCAACAGCAGTCATACACAACAACATTCTCAACCACGGAGTAAAACAACCTTAAAAGTTCTTGGAACAAGGACAATATTAAACATATGAGGAGATAAATCTTTCACTGTTCTCAGGTCAAGCTACGACCGCTTGTTTCCTCGAACCTGTATTTAAGTTCATCTGGTACAGTTGTATCTCCCAATACCTGTCCACAGGTCACGTTGGTATCCCTGCATATACTCAGGTCAAGTTGGAACCGCTGTCCTTTACTTACCTCTCATCGGGTCGAGCTGGAACCGCTGTATCTCCCCTTAGCTCTCTCATTTCAATTTGGTATTTCTCCTTACCTATACTCAGGTCAGGCTGGAACCGTTGTTGTATTTCCACTCACCTGTCATCAGATCAAGCTGGGACCGTTGTATTTCCACTTACCTGTCATCAGGTCAGACAGGAACCGCTGTATTTCCACTCACCTGTCATCAGATCAAGCTGGAACCGTTGTATCTCCCCATCAACAAAGCACGGGGTGATGTCAAAGGCAGAGAAGTCAATAGGTGAGTCATCGAAGTCGATGATGTTGTACTGATAACCAAGGGGTACCTTGCAATGACAATAACGCTGATGCATATTCATGATGGTCAATGATACTGATGCATGTTCATGAAGGCAAATTAACATCAACTTTAACGTTGATACAGTTCAGCACACTTACAACATATAAGCTGATCAACAACGGTTTTGTGCATTAGGTAACAGTAAAATTATACTGCTTAACTAAAGTAAAATGAGTTTAATAATATTTTCACACACGAATCCTTAAGCACTTGATAACCAAAGCAAGAAGTCTTATCAATATCAACCAAAGCGCCTTACCTCGACGACGTTAACGGCAAAGCCTACGGGGTGGGTATTCCTGGGGTCTCCCGTATTGAAGTATATCCCTGGCTGAAGGGCAGAATTAACACATATAAGTGATACACGCAGGAATCACTTCATTCTGCATCACTTGTTCATAAAGACTTCATGTTATACACTCGAAGAACGACATTCAAAGTGACACATTTAATTATACTTCCATTGGAAGGGAAATAACCATCAGCAGCAAGGCATATGTCAATCTATCCTGCCACGGGCAAATTTAGATGTGGGACAAATCGATACAACTCACAGAAGACATTATCAGCGATAAAGATCAAAGGGTTTGAAAATTTTATGTACGAATCCAGTCACAGGCAATGATCATTCTACAGCTGCAGTCTGAACAGTGAAATGGCTTGATCTGTTAACTATTACCTGTGAGAAGTGCCATTCCCACGTGGACGTCAAGTTTGTTCCGTATGGAAAGTCACTTCTGTGTCCCACCCATACATCCGTCATGATATTTCGGTTTTTGCGCTGAAAATGAATACGGATTCCTTAACGACACTCTTTAAATCAGACTGATGACAATAATGCAAAGTCATTGATTCCATTCCTTTTTTATTCATTTCGACTTCAGTATTTGGGTCTGATGTCAGTGATGCTAAATCGTGTAAAATCAGACTGGCACTTTTCAGAATACATGAATTCATTGTTCTTCATTCATTTGGGTAATTCATTCAAATGCGTGGCCAGAAAAGTACATTTTAATGCTCAATTGTGATCCTGAAATCTACATGTCATGCATGTCTCAAATTATGTCGCGATCAACGAAAGCGTGTACCGTTACATGTATTCGACTCTCTCAACCCTACCTGCCCCACGTAGGTAAAGTTGCCCCCATCCAGGTTAAACAGCTGTTCCTGGTTTTTGAGCACGATGTTACCGTTACTGTTTCTGGAGTCTGTAAGGCCCGCGTCTAGAGGTGCCACGGAGCAGTTACCCAGGAGTCTGTCCACAGTGTAGCGGATTCCTGTGGACAAGACGGTACTTATATGAGACCCAGGCAATAAAGAGACGGTTGAACGGACAGAGAGACTGACAGACGGGCGGACAGGCATGCAGATTGTCAGACAGACATATTGGGAAAATTAACTGCCAGATTTTCTCATGATTTTTGTTTGCTACCATGAAGACGGTGTCCTTTGAATTGGTATCAAGGATTTTATTTAAAAATGCGTTAGAATTTGTTGTCTCTTCAATCACTATCAAGATAATTGCTGTTTTCCTGTCACGATGCGACGCCATAAATGTTGAGAGATAGCTAGATGCGTATGTCAGATATGATGAGCGTGCTACTTTAGACACAAACGACAAACCTGACTTGAAGTCACGGATCTCCGTGAAAGGGTCTGTTCCGTATTGGTTATCGGCTGTCTGTAGGGGAGTGCCATCAGTCCGAGTGAGCTGAGAGTCTTCGTCGTACCACATCTGGAGATGGAACCGAATAATCAGTATTAAACCCTTTATAAGCTTTTATGACTAGCAATTAGCAAGTACTTCACTTGTTAAAAAACTATTATATCTGAAATTGGTAATGATGACGGTGTCGTAACAGTTGTACTCGCGTCGCATACCATTACCAAACAAATCATGTCCATTACTGAAATCTTGTACTGAAAACTGGCTATCATGATGTTGTTCAAGTAGTTATAACTATGAAAACGCCTTATGCCAACGAAATCGTGACCGTTACTGAAATCTTGAAACATGAGACTGATTATGATGACGGGTATGGTCACAGTGGTACTCACGTCATACGCCAATACCAGAGAGATCGTGTCCATCACGGATTCAGCTCTGAACGTGAACTGACTGGGAAGCGTTGGCATCGGCTTTGTGTTTTTCCGTCCTGTGCAATACATCATTGGGGGTGTCTGTAACAAGTAACGTAGGCAATACATCAATGGAGGGATCTATTACAAGTGACATAGACCGTACATCACTGGAGGTTTCTATAACAAGTAGCACATACAATACATGAATGGAGGGATCTGTAACAAGTAACATAGACAATGCATCACTGGGGGTGTCTGTAACAAGTAACATAGACAATACATCACTGCGGGGATCTGTACGAAAAACTGTACATACTTCACTTCATCACATATACAAATAAGCTCGCTTTCGCCAAAAGGAAGGGATAAAATGGTCACTGTCGTTACATGACAAAAGTCACAATAAACTTGACTTTGCAATTTTCCAAAAATATTGCTGATATCTTTTGCCTGATAAGAGTATAATTGTGTGCCTGGTAACTATGTTAAAATATCATTACACATGACACACAGCAAAGTCATTTTTGGCCGTTCGACACAACCTGCACCTTTCAGCTGAAGGAATATTAAAATGATTATGGTTTAACACCACTTCAGCAATACTGCAGCCATACCGTGTGGATCTCCTCATGTTACTTATAGTGTAAATGATGACAATGAATCCTTAAATGGGAAATCATTCCGCCCTTAGGATTTTGGGCAGTTTTCTTCTGTCCTCTTTTGCGTTATTTGCTTTGGGTTTGTTTCTCTAATTCGTCACAAGTGACTTTACAGTACACGAGAACTAAAGCGGCGGTGACATTAAAAAGCCAGTAGAGTTCAGTTTATCACAACAGCTAGGCCTATCCATGCTCTTCTGAGTATAAGCTGTACAGATCTGCACGAAATAGGTGAATTTGACTTTTTTACCATGAAAGGTTCGTTGTCGTTCGGCAGGTAATCTTCAAAATACACGTATTCGTAATACTGATAATATTCGTACAGTCCTTCGGTCGTACTACCCTGGCCGTGAAAAACAGACTTAATTGGGGTGGCCACAGCTCCAGCACCCATCGTCCAAAGGGAGTTAACTGTGAAAAGAAACATTAAGGTTACAGACAGTAGCACGGCTCTGTGCGATGTACAAAGGTGCATAGCAAACACAAGATTGAACAAGACAATGAATATGGAAGAGTAGGTTGAGGCCTACAGAACACTTATGAGATGTATAAATAAATGATTCAAAACAAAAGAGAGTGCAACACTTGGTAACGGACACACATAACCGGTTATATAAGTCTTTCCGATTTCTCGACACTGGGTTTCTGTTCACATATACTGTAACCGGTGATAGTTTAACACTTGGTATCTGGTTACACATAACCCATCCTAATGTGACACTTGGAATCCGATCACATATAACTGGTGATAGTCTGACCCTTGGTGTTCCGCCACACATAACCCATAACACAGTTGGTATCTGGTCACATATAACCTGGGATAGTGTGACACCTGATATCTGGTCACAAATAACCGATGACCGTGTGACACTTTGTATCTGATCACAAATAACCGATGACCGTGTGACATTTGGTATCTGGTCACAAATAACCAATGATCTTGTGACAGATGGCATCTGGTTCCACATAAGCTGTGGGAGTGTGACAATGTGACTGTTAACAAAGGAAAAATAGAGGCCTAAACTGCAGGGGACTGAAGTTGGCTAAACAGGGAAAAATAACACCTGTCATGTATTTTATTTCAAATCAATAGGCAGTCATTAAACATTTAAACATTTTCCACAACTTAAATACAGCACACTTTGATTTGTTGGTCTTACCAGCAAAGTAGTAGTCGATGGTGACGGTCTCGTTGTTGACGTTGGGGTATCGTATACAGGAGCGCCAGTGATCCACAGGGATATCCCGAACTATCGTCCGGCCCATGTACACCTCGTTGTCGTTCTTACCGAACTTCAGAGCCTCCGTCGAGCTCATTATACGCTCTAAGAACAGGGAAAATAACTTCGCTTTCTGAAGTTGCATCCTGAAGCTGATCTAAAATCTAGCCGCTTAAATTTCAGTGATACATCACTTAACATATCATTCTCTTGGATGTGACGACACAAACCCTTCCCAAGGCATCAGTTGTCGTATATACACCTTCTTTTACATACACACTTACTCTCCATAATAAAGGTGTCAATATCACAATGACAATTTTCTGTCTAATATATTTCCAGCAGGAACAATACAAATACCTATATCAATATCAATTTAAACATTCACAGTCCCGTACGAACATTAATCCATTTTAGTTTGGGAATGCCGTTGACTTGTGTACTTACCTTTGCCGTTCCGAATCTTGAAGGGGAAAATAAATGTATCAGAGTCTTTCAGTGGTGCTGTGTAACATTCGTCATCTGGAAACAGAGACATGAAGTGACGTCATTGTGACGTGATTTGAGGTGTCACGAGGAACGGAAACGACGTGATTTAAGAGGATTAAGAAGAACAGAAAGAACTTAATTTATAGGCGTTTGAAGAAAGGAAATGATGTAATTTGAAGGGGGAGGGGGGTACAAAGAACGGAAAGGATGTTATTTAAGAAAGGTAAGACGAACGGAAAGTATTAACCCATAGGTGTAAGAAGAACGGGAAAGGCAGGTAGGACCTGAGAAAGGTACGAAGATCGAAAAGGACATGAACAGAGAGGGGCGCGAAGAACGGTGAAGACGTGATTTGAGAGAGCTGCGAACACCGTAAATGAGATTTAAAGAGAGTAAAGTGACCAGTTTTATAAGCTGGGCACCTCTACGAGTTGAGTCCACGCTTCTACAGCTAAATTAAAAGTTTCCCTCCAACACGTAAGTGGAGGTATAAAAACACTAATTCGATTTTGTATCCAAGATTCAGGCGCACAGAAAATGGTGGGGACGGGGAGGGATTGGCTGTATCTATGAAGTGTGTTGAAGTACTGCCAGCTAATTTTGCTGGTATAAACTATGACAAATAATGGTTGAAAAAATGTCCATTACTTGTGGCTACAATGAAACAGAGAAAAATATCATCCAATGAGCAAGTGCCCCTAACACTCTGTTTCTATGGCGATAGGGCGCTAGAACCTGCATTCCAGTTGATTTATTTTGAGAAAATGATGGTCAACCCCTGATGATATTTGGATATGTTGTAGGCAAGGCATCTAGTTATTTGACAGTAGGTGTGATTTGGGCCAACGAAAATTAGGGAATACAGTTTTAGGAGGGTGTTCTTTGTGAAATTACTACATAAATGGTGAGGCTATTTTTTAGTGTTTTTATACCCAGGTAGCCCTTGTACACGACAATACAGTAAAAAAGCCTAAAATGACGAGTTTGAGGGAAGCCAAAACACGAGATGTATGAGGGATAAACAGATTGGAAATTAAGTGATTGAGGATGGAACGAAAACAGTGGCTTAGCTTGAGAAGTTCGTGTTGGAACTGCAGAGATATCAGTTGTTTTCATATGGTGTGTTTTCTCAAAGCGTCAGACCAAAAAGTTGATTCTCCTGATTGCATGCAACGAATAACATGTATGGTTATTTACATTGAGATCAAAATACCTTGCTAAGGTTAAGTGAAGATATGACAATTTCACTGAGTACCGTTAGACCTCATTAAGTCTTTTCTTCTCACTTTCGATTGTGAAGTACTCTTTGGTATCATAGCTTGCTATGTAGCGCGTCTCCTCCCCAGCGTCGTATAGCCCCAGGGTCCGAATCTCCGCCTTGTTGCCCGTCTGGTTGAAGTATTCCTCTAGGTAGATCGTCTTGTTCTCGCCGGAGATCGTGAACTCTATCCGTGCGAAGAATTCTGGGGGCAGAGATGGCAAGGGCGGTATGCCGGCTGTGGAAAGATCAGAAACATAGGAAATGTTCATAAAGGAGGTCCACTCGTACGAAATCAATTAGCCGCACAAATATTGCACCTACATTACAGCTCCTTACCAATACATTTATTTTATTTGACTGGTCCTTGACGCCAGTGCTTGAGAATATTTCGCTTATACGACGGCAGCCAGCATTATGGTGGAAGGAAACCGTGCAGAGCACGAGGGGAACCCACGACCATATGCAGGCTGGTTAGTTCAGTTTAATTCAGGATTTAGTCAGTTCAACAGTTCTTTTGTGCGCTGATCTAACCACTTTTCCTACCGTCCCGCCTCCTTCTGGGTGAACTGCTGGGAGAGACTATACACTGGGAGATGGCGCTGGGGACAGTGCCATGTGACGTCACTACCGGTGTGACAGTGGGTTTATCCACGATGGGGACAAGCTTTCCGTCCTCGGTCCGCACCAGTTCTTGGAGACTTCCGGGTTCGGCGGTCAGTTTGACCTGTGATAGACAGAAATCAACGAACAAAGCAAATTTTTAGACACCGAAACACATCAAAACAAGGCATTCACATGCATGCCGTTTTCACCTGGCCGCCCACCATAATGTTGGCCGCCGTCGTGTAAGTGAAATATTCTTGAATAAGACGTAAAACACCAATAAAATAAATTAACATATTGTTATGTGACAAAGGATGTGTTCATTAGACAGTCGATTTTCCATGTGAATTTTCACGTTAAGTTGGTCCAACACTGGTCTGCGTCTACAGACGTCAGACCGAAAACCGACTTGGGGTCAGGATATCCGGGAACAATTCGGGGTCATACGAAAACACTATATACAATAGTATATAATATATAAAGTATCTTTGGTTTCCCTTACCTCTTGACCACCTGTTGTTAACAAAACTTGGAAGCGTTTCCCATCAATACTTTCTTCCAGCGTGCTGGCGACTACGTCTAAAGGAACAGGAGGCTGGCCGTTGAGAGACGCATCCCCAGTCACAGTTGGCAGCCCCAACAAGGCAAAGGAGGTGTGAATGCCCTTCTGCTTGAAATCCACCTGGTAGGACATAGAAGAGAAAGCACACCTCAGTCATATGAAAAAATTACTATAACAGAAAGCTGGCACAATTGGTATGAGGATTTGTATTGACAACTAAACTCCGCCCCTGTTCTACAGAGCTCTCGTAGACTAAGTTGATTGTAGCTACCATGACAACCGATGTCAATGAGATAGGTAGCCATGGTAGTTACAATCAACATAACCTACAATTGCTTTGTGAAACAGACTCCAGGTCTCTCTTGCGCACTTGATCTCTCTGCTACCATCTGTATAACTGTACAAGACACAGGTAAAAGAAATCCGCAGAGTGGCGCACAGCCATCAAAAATCTGCAAAGTTGTCACTAAATTGTCGTATCTATTACCTATTGATTATATATTGTTGTATCATAAGCTATTCTCTCTAGCGAGATATCTGGCCATGTGACTCACCTGCACTTCTTGAATCCGCAGTAGGGAGATCTTCTTTTGTAAGCTGACGGCGGCCCTGATGGCGTCTCGGGCGGGAAACAGGTCAAATGTGGGGAGCTCATCCTGATTGGCTGCCGGACACAGCGGAGATGAGCATTAACTGTAGCGGGGAGGGATTACTGGTACACTCATGAGTTTGTTAATTTAAGTGTATACATTTTGACATACTGGTCTCCAAATCATACACATAGAGTTACACCACTGTGTATATTCACCGACCTCTTCCTAAAATCAAACTCAGCTGCACCACAGTACATATTCAATGGCATGTTTCTGTTGTCAAACTGAGTTACATCACCCTACATATTGACTGATCTACCCTTAAATCAACCTGAGTTGCACCATCGTACGTATTCACTGACCTGTCTCTAAATCAAATTGAAATCGCCGAATCATACTGTCCTCAAAACACGGAGTGATGTCAAAGTTAGAGAAATCCAGGGGTGAGTCATCAAAGTCGACGACATTGTACTGATAACCTAGATTTCCCTGTAACAAGAAACAAAAATTAAGATTCCTAAAATTACGATTACAGTCGTTAAAATTAACAACTATAAATAGTTCTTGTTTTCTCAACTTCTTTTGATAAGTTTGCTTTGACTCAGAGATAGTGTTTACGATATATGAGGTATACAGCACTTTTATAGAAAGACAGCACGGAATCAAAGCCATATCGCCTTGGTTAGACTGTGAACAGATAAGGAGATTTGTCACGTACCTAACGACAAACCACCGGATTTCATGCGGTCATATATGAACACACTGTGGACAGACAGTGGAAGGCTTTACACTTTGAACACACTGTGGACAGACAGTGGAAGGCTTTACACTATGAACACACTGTGGACAGACAGTGGAAGGCTTTACACTATGAACACACTGTGGACAGACAGTGGAAAGCTTTACACTATGAACACACTGTGGACAGACAGTGGAAAGCTTTACACTATGAACACACTGTGGACAGACAGTGGAAAGCTTTACACTATGAACACACTGTGGACAGACAGTGGAAAGCTTTACACTATGAACACACTGTGGACAGACATTGGAAGGCTTTACACTTACCCCCTTGACGGACACGGTAAACCTTACTGGGTGACTTTTGTTGGAATCACCTGTATTAAAATATACACCTGGCTGAAAAAGAAAGAACACATTTGTTTTCGTGTAAATGTGTATTAAATACAATGGGCATTTTGAATAATTGTTGACTAGTCATGTCAAATGAATAGGGGAGTTTCAAGTTAGAACACTTTTGTCGCAGAAGGTAAAAAGAGTACAACTGTGTCATGTGACTTGTCAAAAATGTCAGGCAATTTTGTTTGGTTTAATTTATCGATCACCTGTCTCGCTGCGTTAATGAGGTACAAACCTTTGTTGAGGAGCTTTTTAAATGAAAAACTCCCAGCTCCTCAATTTTTCCTATTGTACGTCTAGTCTAAATAAGTTTTTTTTTTACTTTTCTTAGACACCCATGTTATAGTAAATGTAAACAGAAATATTTTTAACATATAACATGGTGCAGTTTTCTTTCTTTTCCTACCTTTAGCGTTAAAAGAGTTCGAACTAGAAACTCCTCTAGTGCAGTTAACACCACTGTAATGTTTTTTGGTGAACAAAATACTAAATTTATTTATTTGATTGGTGTTTTGCGACGTACTGACATTACATTGACGTGGAACTCATACAAATACTCCATCTCTCTTTAAAATAGCATACATCTATGAGTACATTTACCTATACAGGTAGATAGATGTACTCACCTTTGAGAAGTGCCATTCCCATGTTGACGTCAGTTCGGAGCCTACGGGGTAGTCCTGTCTCTGGCCAATCCAAACGTCTGTGTCAATGTCACGTGCCTTCCTCTGTAGAATAAACGACATAAGCTGATTACATATAAGTGCCTGATCAACCACATTATAGCCTGGTCAAACATATTATAGCCTGGTCAGCCATATTATAGCCTGGTCAAACATATTATAGCCTGATCAAACATATTATAGCCTGGTCAAACATATTATAGCCTGATCAAACATATTATAGCCTGGTCAGCCATATTATAACCTGGTCAAACATATTATAGCCTGCTCTGTACTGCATTTCTTTAAAATGTGCATTAAAACATTGCTGTAGTTCGCGTGAACAAACTAAATCAGTATTGCACGTCACACAAAGGCAAAGTCCTGCAGTTTGTTCAAAGTTACAAAGGGTTAGACTAAAACCAAGACTAAACTCAGGTTCAGTTGTAGTCTCGGTGCTTAGAGCATGTCAGTGGTACCACTGGCTAGCTGATGTACAGTCTGTTCCTGATGCTCCTATATATACATATATGATTAAAGTATTCTTTCGAACACCTGGGTGGGAGGGATGCTGCGGGAAATGAAATGTCGACTTGTCTGCAGCACGCACCTGCCCCACGTAAGTAAAGTTCGCCACGTCCAGGTGGAAGAAGTCTGACTGGTTTTTGAGAACGACAATTCCATTGTCTAGAGAATCCATAATATCCGCGTTGATAGCCGAGACTGTACAGTTACCGTAGATCTGATCAATGTTGTACCGAATACCTGTTCGAACAGAGGTCAAAGGTATATAATAATCTGATTATTGGTATTAGATATATACCTACCCGAAAGGATCATGATGACGGTTTGATTCTTTCCCTATAATTGTAAATGCGGAAGGCAACAGTTGTGACGATACAGCAAAAAATTAAGGTTAGAAATATATAAAATCATGCGCATATTGTTGCCCAAAATTCTACGCGTGACTCCACTGACTGGGTGGTCGTTTTTTACACCCTCCAACCCGTCCACACGGCTCAGTGCAGCGTCCCATAGTACCGCCTTAAGTGCATGGGTGAAAGGTTCCCCAGCAAATCACTGAACAAAAACTGAAGCTAGAGAATGGCCTGAGTATTTCAGACAGAGTATGCTGACCTGCCTTAAAGTCTCTGATCTCTGTGAATGGATTACCGGCCTGCTTGCTACCGGCTGTGGGTAGTGGAGTTCCCGACACACGGGTCAACTGATTGTCATAGTCATACCACATCTACAAGTGATGATAATAAACACACTCAAATAAATAAATAAAAAATATTAAATCCAAAGCGAAAAAATATTTAAAAAAAATTATTTAAGCTAAAACTAAAAGGATATCTCAAAAATTTGTTAGGAAGCAGAAAGTCTGAACGAAAAGTAGTAAACGAGCTAAATATAAAGGCAGTGTGATGTTTGTGCATGGCTTTTTGATAATTCAAATGAAGGATATCTTATCCGAGAAAGATAATATAATGACGTCAGATGAATAAAGAAAAACTCACGTCATATGACGTCACAAGAGGAGAATAGTCCATCACCGATTCGGCTCGAAAAGTAAAATGACGGGGAATTTTTGGCAGAGGTTTTGTGTTTGTCCTTCCGGGACAATAAACCATCGGAGGAGTCTGAAATAGAAAGGCGTTATTAGAATGAACTCAGTGATTTATATCTTAGAAAGAATCTATGAATGAAATAAAGGCCAAACAAATATATTTAAACCCGGCAACAGTAAATGGGCACCCTCTTGAAAACGATGAGAAAATCCCAAACAAACAAATGGAGGTTAACACATGTATATACTTACCACGAAGGGTTAATGCATATATGTGCTTACTTGGAGGGTTAGTACATGTAGGTCGTATATGCTTACCAGGAAGGGTTCATTGGAAGGTGGCAGATAGTCTTGGAAGTAGATGTACTCGTAATACTGTACATAGCCGCCTTGCCCCTTGGTGGTGTATATGGACCGTATGGGCACAGCCTTCGCGGAGGCCGGCAGTGCCCACTGATCAGGCACTGACAGGGTAAAACAACAGAGGCATCAGACGACATGATTGTAACACGTTTATCAAATTTTGTTATTTTATTTAGCGAATATACTTCCCCTTATGTCTTATTACAGCAAATTATCCAGCACAGCGTCATTTGTTGTTGGATAGGTATTTACAAAGTATTCTGAATGCAAACTTGGCAGAGATTACATTGAATGCAAATTTCATACAAAGTGTATGAAGCCTCCGTTTACCTTACGTTACATGTATACAATTTAGGTAACATACGTCCTCCCGGGTTTTCGTTGTTGCTGTTGCTGTAAAGATAAACACTAAATGGACGTCGTATGAGTGATTGACTGACTGACTCACAGACTCAACGAATGAATAGGCCCAGATAAATAAAGTTCTCCTTTGCCATCTGAGAAGAACGGATCTGACTGGTATTCACCAAGAAGACTGTGTCCTGATATTCCTTGACAAATGTGTAATGGAACTCTCTATGAATTCACTGAGAAGACTAAGGGTATTCACTGAGACGACCGTGTAATGGTATTCACTGAGAAGGCCGTGTAATCGGATCCATTGAGAAGACCGTGTAATGACCTATTTACTGAGGTGAGCTTGTAATTGTATTCTTTGAGAAGACTTTGAGTATTTATTGGGATGACCGTGTGATGGTATTCAATGATACGAGCGTGTGATGATATTCACTGAGGTGAACTTGTAATGGTATTCACTAAGGTGACCGTGTAATGGTATTCACGGAGAAGACTAAGGGTATTTGTTGAGAAGACGATATGATGGTAATGATGGAGACGACCGTGTAATGGTATTGAATAGGAAGACCGTGTAAATGATATTCACCGAAAAGGCCGAGTAATGGCCATCACTGAGAAAACTGTGTGATAGTGTTGACTGAGAAGATCTTGTCATGGTGTTCCTTGAGAATACCGTGCAGTGGTATTCATTGAGAAGGCCGTGTAATGGTATTCACCTGAGAAGAAGTAGTCGATTGTGGTTTTCTCCGAGTTTTCCGTCACACAGGCTTGCCAGTGATCCACCGGGATGTTTCGCACGGTGGTTCGTCCTTTGTACACTTCCTTAAACTTCTTTCCGAACTCCAGGGATTCCTGTGCACTCATCACGTGATCTGATGGAGAAATGTTACGTGTATCCCGTATTCCAACAACAGTCGTCGTCATTAACAACAGATATCCATGTATTAACTAACTAAACTAAAATTAACTGACATCGGCTTTGTATGGTACTCATTCGACCGTGTTATTAAATAACATAAGACAAAATATGGTCATTTCTTTGGTGATTCAAGGCAAGTAGGATATGGATGCTAATATTTGAACACCATCTTACCTTTGCCATCAGTCTTGTTAAAAGCAAACACAAAGGTGTCGGAATTAGAAATAGTGGTAGTCACACAGATTCCATCTGAAACAGTGAACAACTTTGTTCAGTAAAAAGCCTGGATGTAGTGGACATTTCAAAATGATCTTCAAATAGATTTTTTTTAATTTAAAATTTAAAGGGAGTCCGCTTTGGTTGTTGTTTACTTTCAAGTCTTGGTAAAGTCCAGCCAGAGCCAAGTACTCGACGTGCGGGCCTCCGAGTCTCGGTCGTTAAATTCCTCCAACTAGCGGGCCCCCGAACGTAGTTATCAACATGGAAAGCACGTCCTTTTGAAATGGATCTACCGTTCAGGGGTTTTGTACCCGTGTACTAGAGGCTTTGCGACCGGACAACACGGGACAAGGAACAGCTTAAACATGTGGGTCTACGGGAATAAATGTTTTATTGATGCCAACATAAAACTGAGAGGGATATCACGGCATGTTGGTAAAATACGACTGCAGGCAGTTGGAAGGATCTAGCGCTTAGCCTCTATAGATAACAATCTATGGGTAAGCCAGCTAGAGCTAGTTTTGGGATGCTTAATTGGCAACAGGAGACTGAGGACTGGGATGCTTTGCGACAGAAGACTTGGGATCGGGAGGACTGCGACAAGAAATTGGGGATCGGCAGGACTAACGATAAGAGATTGGGGATCGGGATGACCGGCGACAGGAGACTTGGATATATAGCAATGTCATTTTCCTGTAGAGGAACAATAAATATCTATCAACTAAGCATTTGCAGAAAAATGAACATAACATATATACCTTCCACGTCGAATAGCTCGCCTGTGTCGTAGCTGGCAATGAGGCGCGATTCCTTTCCTTGTTCTAACAAACCAATAGCTCGGATTTCGGCACGATTTCCGGGCCGGTCAAAATATTCCTCCAGATATATCGTCTTGGTGGCGTTGACAACTGTAAACTCCACGCGAGAGAAGAACTGTTTTGGTAGTGTCGGAAGAGATGGACCTGGTAAATAAAAACGGAAACCCAACTGTAAATCTACTGGGTCCATTTACTCAAACACATATCAGAGCTTGCGCCTGGTGTTAACTAGAGTGCTATTCACTTTGCATCTGGATGAACTGGTTGCCTACGTTAACTTCAATACACTTTTGAAAAACATACAGGTGGTGTCATTAACAGTGCAAAGTCAGAGAATAGTTCCAAAACATCATTAGGTATAACATGGATATTGTAAAACAAATGTTCACAAACTATAAGAATTATGTATTTTTAAATAAATTTATTTATTTATTTATTTATTTATTGGTGTTTCAGCGCAGTTCAAATACTTTTAAAATACATACTTCAGGTATAAGAAAAGGTCAAACTGATAATGGCAAAATGCCTATATGATGAATGTGAACTTGCCTGTATTTTTGGCGTTTGGGTCACATGGTTCAATGGATGACGGGTCCTGACATTGGGAGCATACGAGGAATCCGACGATGCAGACGACCATCGACGCGAAGTCTGAATGGGAAAGAGAAGGCAACTCTGACGACCGTTCTCACAGACAGAACAAGGGAAATAACTTCAGGAGAGCTCTACGTTAGCCTAGCTGCTACACATCTTCATTATAACAGTCCTAAATAATGAAGATATTACTATATGTCAGTGCCGTGTGTCATCTATAGGAGCACATCTCCAATGAGGGTAAAATGTGCCTGTGCTGAAAGACTAGGCCTATATAAAGAGGCCGATTCATACCCGTCCTAAATGTCATAAGGTTCATGTTATATAGGCAATGGGCCAGTTTCACACAGAGATTTGAGCTAAAGCCCAAACTTTAATCTTTTTTAGAAAAAAAATATTTGATGCTGAATGCTCAAACTTGGCTGAAATCGCACTATGACAGCATTGAATCAGTGGCCAAAATTTGACCTATGTGATGCTCGTAAAGTTTAATTTGGGTTACAATTTTAGGCCAAAGCCCAAAATCACTTTGTTAAATAGGCTACTGATTGCTCTGTAAAAGCTTATACAATTCCTATATCTGTTCTGTCATTATTGTGGGATTCATTGCTTGACTTGTGCCTCGTATGATTTGGGGATCTTGTTAAGGGTCACCTTACTGATTTATTAACACATGCATATGCTACCTGACACAACACCTTATTATCATACCCAGAACGCACAAAGGTACCTCACTCGTGTTGTATACTCAGTTATGTTTTGTACCAGTTACTGACATTTAATCGACAGTTACTGAGCAGTAAAACGGCCAGTACAAAAACAATGACAGTTTTGTACAGATGTGTAAAAAATGTTTGCAAAAATAGATAGGTGAGGTTTATTGCCATGGCTTTCGTGTATAGCAGGAAATCATGGCTTAATATGGAGACAGATCGCGTTGAAGCTCTGCGTACGCGGAAGCTTGAAACCCAACTAAGCTTCATGCAACCATCGCGTCGGGTTCTTAAGTGCTCGCGTAACCAAAATTACGACGCGACGCATCTGGAGTTTTACTCCAATCATTACGTGTATGCCGTTACTTTTCTAAGTCGTATGTCCATCACATACTGTATTTACAGTAGATATGTACTACCTCGCTCACTGCATCGATAGGGCCTTCCTCGTTTACATGATGGCACTTTCTCACTTATTGCATAGATATGTACTACCTCGCTTACTTGACACTTCCTCGCTCATTGCACTGATTGGTACTTCTTCGCTTACTTGACACTTCCTCGCTCATTGCACTGATTGGTACTTCTTCGCTTACTTGACACTTTCTCGCTCATTGCACTGATTGGTTCTTCCTCGCTTACTTGACACTTCTTTCAATACGTGTTGCACAGACAGTTACCTCCTCTCCCTTTATACTTTCTTCGCTTTATACTTCCTCGCTTGTATAGCTTTGTAGTTCCTTAGTTGGTACTTCCTCGTTTAATACGCATTTCTACATTTGCTCTATAGCTTGATAGGCCTACTTACTAGCTCGGTACTTCCATCGCTTAATTGGCACTTCCTGATTTGTTGCGTAGCTCGATACTTCTTCGCTTGGTGCATCGTTTGGTACATCGCTGGTATATTTGCGTACTTGGTAGCTGGCTTGGTACTCCCTCGCGTGGTACTACCTCGCACATTATATCGTTTAATCAGGTACATCGTCACTATTTCCGCACTTGGTACTTCATTGCTTGGTTATTCCTTGTCTGGAACCTCCTTTATTTAAGCACCTCGCTTGGTACTTCATTGCTTGGTTATTCCTTGTCTGGAACCTCCTTTATTTAAGCACCTCGCTTGGTACTTCATCTCTTGGAATATTATGCATAAGTCAAGTCCAAATCGGCCGGGTGTCTTCCGCATGGCGTTCCTGTGAGGCAGCATTATAAATATGTCCAAACTGACATTTTGAAAGCCATGTTAAATCCAGGGTAATATGTTTCAAACAGGCAGGCACATACATAAACGTCGTGAAACAAACAAACACATATAATCGCCACGAAACGGGCACAAACATCTAATACACAGCGCCATGCCGTCCATGTAAAGATCAAACTTGCAAAACAAACGGCAGATGCAATGATTACGACATTAAAAGAATATCTGACTGCTTACCCTTCATTATGGTGAATCGTTCGGTTAGGCTATAGGTGTGTTTTGCTGTTTAAATGTAGACTTGGTTGACTCCAATCTCCTATCCCATTGCATCTGCATGTCCCTGCCTCGTACAGCTTATCAAACCAGGTTACAGCCCAAGATAACAGAAACATTATCTTGAAATTCATCTATGTCGCGGGATTTTTGTGTACGTACATTTGAGGAGATAGGTTAAGATCAGATATCACGTGATGTGATGTAACTTTGATCTATTTATATAACAACTTTTCAATAATTATTTATTTATTTCTATTTATTTTATGTCATTTATGTTTTAAGTAAGAGAAAAATGACAATATTCAATAATATGATGAGTAAATTAATCAAGTTTAAGCTGAACCAGAAAGTTTAGTTGTAACTAAGTGATGCTGTTTTTCAGTCGGCTTTATGAACTACCTGTGTTACTGATTTCCTTTGCATTGTATGCCACTTCGTGTCCATCAAATCAACTTTTCCTGAACATGAAACATCTACCTGGCAGACCTGCACTACGGTTTACAATTGAAGAATTAAACCAATTATGTGGAGCCATCATAATCGATTACAGTATATAACAGACCTTTACAATAGTTTACCGTCACGGTACAGCATGAGAGCGTTTAACAGATGTCAACAAATGTGAACGAAGATTTACAGTCTATTTGATTTGATTGGAGTCTATTACAGGTTCGAACAGTGGTTTACAGTCAAGGCAATGAATTACAACGTGCAATAGACCTAATTAATGGTTTACAGTCAGGACAACAGATTACAGCGTGCAGTAAATCTGGACAACTGATTACAGAGCATAGCAGACCCAAACAATGGTTTACATGCAAAACAGCGGATTACAGCACGGAGAAGACATTACTTAATGGATTACAACAAAGATGACGCATTACAGTGTCTAGAGGACCTGTATATATAACAGTTTAAAGTCGAGTCAACCGCTTACAGGCTGTACACTGAAAATAATCTTCCGTTGAGCCCGTTGTTTTAGGGATGACTGATTGCCTTTCCTTTTATCTGAGGGATTAATTCTTTCCTTATTCCTTATTAAACGTAATCAGGAATGGATTAATTCGATTCCAGGGACGGATTTATCCGTTAGGTCAACGGAAACGCAATGCGTCATTTCTAAAATAACGAATTTAACGGAAGAATTTTTTTGAGAGCAGCAGGCCTGAACGGTGGGTTAAGGTCAAGAGTTGATAGCATACGGCGCATATGGAATGGCCATCGTACTGTTTATAAAGCTCCACATGGCACAGCAGAACTGTGTCATAGTTCTTAAAGTTCATTGCATGGACATCACTTTCCTTTCCGCGACTATGGTACACACGCTCAGCTCGCTATGTACCTAAAAAAATATGTGTGTCAAACGTGGAATATTTCTTCAGTTTATTGTCAAAGATCGGTAGTTTACTGCTGACACTTCAATTTCATACTCCCACAAATCAGACTACCTTCGAATAAGTGTAAGATTCTAGAATAGGCCTAAGACAATAAACCTCATTCCAAAAATATCAATGAGCAACCCGGCACCTCTCTTAATTTTAGTACATCTTGTGTGCAGATGGCGTATTTCTTGTCTTATTTCTTATCTCCGCAATACCTGATGTACTTACTCACCAGCAGACTGACTGACTAAGTGTCCGATTGATTGACTGGTTGAATCAGTCATTGAATCAGTGAATGATGGTGGCTATGTTTGATCAGCCTGAATGCGTGTTTCATTAAGCGAATTGAGTGAGTAAGTCGTTGTGTGATTGATCAGCGTGAATGCGTGTTGGATTTATCGAATGACTTGGTTAACCTTGCATTCTATGCGATAGTTTAAGACACCATGGTTATGTGCATGTGGTGTCCAGAATGTCGGATTTACATGGCAGAGCTGATTGCACTCGTTTGCCAAAAATGCAGAATGCTGTAGAGATGCGTTATTTTTGGATGGCTGCCACAAATAGTTCATCTACCGCACGGGGTCAGTATTTGTTACATTCTGGAACATGTAAAAGCATGTTTATCTCAGCAGATTTTATCTCGTACATTGCTGCTATGCAGTGACAGGTTTGGGTCTTCCTCACTTGCATGTTTACACTGACTACGAACATAGCTTCCCCGCTCTAGCGAGGAGGAAAAAATGTCCTGACAGATGTACACGTGAAGAGGTCTTGAAAACAACCGGACTTTGATGCCTTAACCATACCTAGGATATATTAAACACTACTTAGCACGAGAGAAAGCGACTTGTTCTGGGCGATGTTGTTTTGACGTGCTGAAATTGACACCGCTTACCTTGACAAGACAAAGATGTGGCATCTTCACTGAGTATAACGGCTTTGGAGTTGTTTAACTTAATTATGGATGTACATGTTGAATAGACGAACTCTTTTTTTTCAGCGTTCCTCTATATTTATAACGTGTAATGTTCACTGATCAAAATGTTTCCTAAATTCGCGTAGTGGTTAGTTTAGTGTATCAAATCAGCTATTCGGGCTGATCTTCGCTGTTTTTCACCACTGTATTTCTCCTGAACTTC
>JABBOT010000001.1:11811714-11886960 GCA_016165875.1 Acanthopleura granulata | reverse complement strand
GAACAAGACAATGAATATGGAAGAGTAGGTTTAGGCCTACAGAACACTTATGAGATGTATAAATAAATGATTCAAAACAAAAGAGAGTGCAACACTTGGTAACGGACACACATAACCGGTTATATAAGTCTTTCCGATTTCTCGACACTGGGTTTCCGTTCACATATACTGTAACCGGTGATAGTTTAACACTTGGTATCTGGTTACACATAACCCATCCTAATGTGACACTTGGAATCCGATCACATATAACTGGTGATCGTGTGACCCTTGGTGTTCCGCCACACATAACCCATAACACAGTTGGTATCTGGTCACATATAACCTGGGATAGTGTGACACCTGGTATCTGGTCACAAATAACCGATGACCGTGTGACACTTTGTATCTGATCACAAATAACCGATGACCGTGTGACATTTGGTATCTGGTCACAAATAACCGATGATCGTGTGACAGATGGTATCTGGTCACAAATAACCGATGATCTTGTGACAGATGGCATCTGGTTCCACATAAGCTGTGGGAGTGTGACAATGTGACTGTTAACAAAGGAAAAATAGAGGCCTAAACTGCAGGGGACTGAAGTTGGCTAAACAGGGAAAAATAACACCTGTCATGTATTTTATTTCAAATCAATAGGCAGTTATTAGTACAAATTCATCATAATTGTTTTATATCTATTGTTTAAACATTTTCCACAACTTAAATACAGCACACTTTGATTTGTTGGTCTTACCAGCAAAGTAATAGTCGATGGTGACGGTCTCGTTGTTGACGTTAGGGTATCGTATACAGGAGCGCCAGTGATCCACAGGGATATCCCGAACTATCGTCCGGCCCATGTACACCTCGTTGTCGTTCTTACCGAACTTCAGAGCCTCCGTCGAGCTCATTATACGCTCTAAGAACAGGGAAAATAACTTCGCTTTCTGAAGTTGCATCCTGAAGCTGATCTAAAATCTAGACGCTTAAATTTCAGTGATACATCACTTAACATATCATTCTCTTGGATGTGACGACACAAACCCTTCCCAAGGCATCAGTTGTCGTATATACACCTTCTTTTACATACACACTTACTCTCCATAATAAAAGTGTCAATATCACAATGACAATTTTCTGTCTAATATATTTCCAGCAGAAACAATACAAATACCTATATCAATATCAATTTAAACATTCACAGTCCCATACGAACATTAATCCATTTCAGTTTGGGAATGCCGTTGACTTGTGTACTTACCTTTGCCGTTCCGAATCTTGAAGGGGAAAATAAATGTATCAGAGTCTTTCAGTGGTGCTGTGTAACATTCGTCATCTGGAAACAGAGACATGAAGTGACGTCATTGTGACGTGATTTGAGGGGTTACAAGGAACGGAAACGACGTGATTTAAGAGGATTAAGAAGAACAGAAAGAATTTAATTTATAGGGGTTTGAAGAAAGGAAATGATGTAATTTGAAGGGGGGGAGGTACAAAGAACGGAAAGGATGTTATTTAAGAAAGGTAAGACGAACGGAAAGTATTAACCCATAGGTGTAAGAAGAACGGCAAAGGCAGGTAGGACCTGAGAAAGGTACGAAGATCGAAAATGACATGAAATGAGAGGGGCGCGAAGAACGGTGAAGACGTGATTTGAGAGAGCTGCGAACACCGTAAATGAGATTTAAAGAGAGTAAAGTGACCAGTTTTATAAGCCGGGTACCTCTACGAGTTGAGTCCACGCTTCTACAGCTAAATTAAAAGTTTCCCTCCAACACGTAAGTGGAGGTATAAAAACACTAATTCGATTTTGTATCCAAGATTCAGGCGCACAGAAAATGGTGGGGACGGGGAGAGATTGGCTGTATCTATGAAGTGTGTTGAAGTACTGCCAGGTAATTCTGCTGGTATAAACTATGACAAATAACGGTTGAAAAAATGTCCATTACTTGTGGCTACAATTAAACAGAGAAAAATATCATCCAATGACCAACACCCTAACACCCTAACACTCTGTTTCTATGGCGATAGGGCGCTAGAACCTGCATTCCAGTTGATTCATTTTGAGAAAATGATGGTCAACCCCTAATGATATTTGGATATGCTGTTGGCAAGGCATCTAGTTATTTGACAGTATGTGTGATTTGGGCCAACGAAAATTAGGGAATACAGTTTTAGGAGGGTGTTCTTTGTGAAATTACTACATAAATGGTGAGGCTATTTTTTAGTGTTTTTATACCCAGCTAGCCCTTGTACACCACAATACAGTGAAAAAGGATAAAATGACGAGTTTGAGGGAAGCCAAAACACGAGATGTATGAGGGATAAAGAGATTGGAAATTAAGTGATTGAGGATGGAACGAAAACAGTGGCTTAGCTTGAGAAGTTCGTGTTGGAACTGCAGAGATATCAGTTGTTTTCATATGGTGTGTTTTCTCAAAGCGTCAGACCAAAAAGTTGATTCTCCTGATTGCATGCAACGAATAACATGTATGGTTATTTACATTGAGATCAAAATACCTTGCTAAGGTTAAGTGAAGATATGACAATTTCACTAAGTACCGTTAGACCTCATTAAGTCTTTTCTTCTCACTTTCGATTGTGAAGTACTCTTTGGTATCATAGCTGGCTATGTAGCGCGTCTCCTCCCCAGCGTCGTATAGCCCCAGGGTCCGAATCTCCGCCTTGTTGCCCGTCTGGTTGAAGTATTCCTCTAGGTAGATCGTCTTGTTCTCGCCGGAGATCGTGAACTCTATCCGTGCGAAGAATTCTGGGGGCAGAGATGGCAAGGGCGGTGTGCCGGCTGTGGAAAAATCAGAAACAAAGGAAATGTTCATAAAGGAGGTCCACTCGTACGAAATCAATTAGCCGCACAAATATTGCACCTACATTACAGCTCCTTACCAATACATTTATTTCATTTGACTGGTCCTTGACGCCAGTGCTTGAGAATATTTCGCTTATACGACGGCAGCCAGCATTATGGTGGAAGGAAACCGTGCAGAGCCCGAGGGGAACCCACGACCATATGCAGGCTGGTTAGTTCAGTTTAATTCAGGATTTAGTCAGTTCAACAGTTCTGTTGTGCGCTGATCTAACCACTTTTCCTACCGTCCCGCCTCCTTCTGGGTGAACTGCTGGGAGAGACTATACACTGGGAGATGGCGCTGGGGACAGTGCCATGTGACGTCACTACCGGTGTGACAGTGGGTTGTGATGTTACTGCGGGTGTGACAGGGGGTTTATCCACGATGGGGACAAGCTTTCCGTCCTCGGTCCGCACCAGTTCTTGGAGACTTCCGGGTTCGGCGGTCAGTGTGACCTGTGATAGACAGAAATCAACGAACAAAGCAAATTTTTAGACACCGAAACACATCAAAACAAGGCATTCACATGCATGCCGTTTTCACCTGGCCGCCCACCATAATGTTGGGCGCCGTCGTGTAAGTGAAATATTCTTGAATAAGACGTAAAACACCAATAAAATAAATTAACATATTGTTATGTGACAAAGGATGTGTTCATTAGACAGTCGATTTTCCATGTGAATTTTCACGTTAAGTTGGTCCAACACTGGTCGCGTCTACAGACGTCAGATCGAAAACCGACTTGGGGTCAGGATATCCGGGAACAATTCGGGGTCATACGAAAACACTATATACAATAGTATATAATATATAAAGTATCTTTGGTTTCCCTTACCTCTTGACCACCTGTTGTTAACAAAACTTGGAAGCGTTTCCCATCAATACTTTCTTCCAGCGTGCTGGCGACTACGTCTAAAGGAACAGGAGGCTGGCCGTTGAGAGACGCATCCCCAGTCACAGTTGGCAGCCCCAACAAGGCAAAGGAGGTGTGAATGCCCTTCTGCTTGAAATCCACCTGGTAGGACATAGAAGAGAAAGCACACCTCAGTCATATGAAAAAATTACTATAACAGAAAGCTGGCACAATTGGTATGAGGATTTGTATTGACAACTAAACTCCGCCCCTGTTCTACAGAGCTCTCGTAGACTAAGTTGATTGTAGCTACCATGACAACCGATGTCAATGAGATAGGTAGCCATGGTAGTTACAATCAACATAACCTACAATTGCTTTGTGAAACAGACTCCAGGTCTCTCTTGCGCACTTGATCTCTCTGCTACCATCTGTATAACTGTACAAGACACAGGTAAAAGAAATCCGCAGAGTGGCGCACAGCCATCAAAAATCTGCAAAGTTGTCACTAAATTGTCGTATCTATTACCTATTGATTATATATTGTTGTATCATAAGCTATTCTCTCTAGCGAGATATCTGGCCATGTGACTCACCTGCACTTCTTGAATCCGCAGTAGGGAGATCTTCTTTTGTAAGCTGACGGCGGCCCTGATGGCGTCTCGGGCGGGAAACAGGTCAAATGTGGGGAGCTCATCCTGATTGGCTGCCGGACACAGCGGAGATGAGCATTAACTGTAGCGGGGAGGGATTACTGGTACACTCATGAGTTTGTTAATTTAAGTGTATACATTTTGACATACTGGTCTCCAAATCATACACATAGAGTTACACCACTGTGTATATTCACCGACCTCTTCCTAAAATCAAACTCAGCTGCACCACAGTACATATTCAATGGCATGTTTCTGTTGTCAAACTGAGTTACATCACCCTACATATTTACTGATCTACCCTTAAATCAACCTGAGTTGCACCATCGTACGTATTCACTGACCTGTCTCTAAATCAAATTGAAATCGCCGAATCATACTGTCCTCAAAACACGGAGTGATGTCAAAGTTAGAGAAATCCAGGGGTGAGTCATCAAAGTCGATGACATTGTACTGATAGCCTAGATTTCCCTGTAACAAGAAACAAAAATTAAGATTCTTAAAATTACGATTACAGTCGTTAAAATTAATAACTATAAATAGTTCTTGTTTTCTCAACTTCTTTTGATAAGTTTGCTTTGACTCAGAGATAGTGTTTACGATATGTGAGGTATACAGCACTTTTATAGAAAAACAGCACGGAATCAAAGCCATATCCCCTTGGTTAGACTGTGAACAGATAAGGAGATTTGTCAAGTACCTAACGACAAACCACCGGATTTCATGCGGTCATATATGAACACACTGTGGACAGACAGTGGAAGGCTTTACACTTTGAACACACTGTGGACAGACAGTGGAAGGCTTTACACTATGAACACACTGTGGACAGACAGTGGAAGGCTTTACACTATGAACACACTGTGGACAGACAGTGGAAAGCTTTACACTATGAACACACTGTGGACAGACAGTGGAAAGCTTTACACTATGAACACACTGTGGACAGACAGTGGAAAGCTTTACACTATGAACACACTGTGGACAGACATTGGAAGGCTTTACACTTACCCCCTTGACGGACACGGTAAACCTTACTGGGTGACTTTTGTTGGAATCACCTGTATTAAAATATACACCTGGCTGAAAAAGAAAGAACACATTTGTTTTCGTGTAAATGTGTATTAAATACAATGGGCATTTTGAATAATTGTTGACTAGTCATGTCAAATGAATAGGGGAGTTTCGAGTTAGAACACTTTTGTCGCAGAAGGTAAAAAGAGTTCAACTATGTCATGTGACTTGTAAAAAATGTCAGGCAATTT
Source organism: Acanthopleura granulata (assembly GCA_016165875.1). Taxonomy (NCBI): domain Eukaryota; kingdom Metazoa; phylum Mollusca; class Polyplacophora; order Chitonida; family Chitonidae; genus Acanthopleura; species Acanthopleura granulata. Next base: position 11,881,337 of record JABBOT010000001.1, on the reverse strand, counting down.
TGTTTGGTTTAATTTATCGATCACCTGTCTCGCTGCGTTAGGGAGGTACAAACGACCTCTCCTTTGTTGAGGAGCTTTTTAGATTAAAAAAACTTCCAGCTCCTCAATTTTTCCTATTGTACGTCTAGTCTAAATAAGTTTTTTTGAACTTTTCTTAGACACCCATTTTATAGTAAATGTAATCAGAAATAGTTGCCTAACATTTTTAACATATAACATGGTGCAGTTTACTTTTTTTCCTACCTTTAGCGTTAAAAGAGTTCGAACTCGAAATTCCTCTATTGCAGTTAAGACCACTGTAATGTTTTTTGCTGAACAAAATACTTAATTTATTTATTTGATTGGTGTTTTGCGACGTACTGACATTACATTGACGTGGGACTCATACAAATACTCCATCTCTCTTTAAAATAGCATACATCTATGAGTACATCTACCTATACAGGTAGATGTACTCATAGAGTACATCTACCTGTATAGGTAGATGTACTCACCTTTGAGAAGTGCCATTCCCATGTTGACGTCAGCCTGGAGCCTACGGGGTAGTCCTGTCTCTGGCCAATCCAAACGTCTGTGTCAATGTCACGTGCCTTCCTCTGTAGAATAAACGACATAAGCTGATTACATATAAGTGCCTGGTCAACCATATTATAGCCTAGTCAGCCATATTATAGCCTGGTCAAACATATTATAGCCTGGTCAAACATATTATAGCCTGGTCAACCATATTATAGCCTGATCAAACATATTATAGCCTGGTCAAACATATTACAGCCTGATCAAACATATTATAGCCTGGTCAGCCATATTATAGCCTGGTCAAACATATTATAGCCTGATCAAACATATTATAGCCTGGTCAAACATATTATAGCCTGATCAAACATATTATAGCCTGGTCAGCCATATTATAGCCTGATCAAACATATTATAGCCTGATCAAACATATTATAGCCTGGTCAGCCATATTATAGCCTGGTCAAACATATTATAGCCTGCTCTGTACTGTACTTCTTTAAAATGTGCATTAAAACATTGCTGTAGTTCACGTGAACAAACTAAATCAGTATTGCACTTTACACAAAGACAAAATCCTGCAGTTTGTTCAAAGTTATAAAGGGTTAGACTAAAACCAAGATTAAACTGAGGTTCAGTTGTAGTCTCGGTGCTTAGAGCCTGTCAGTGGTACCACTGGCTAGCTGATGTACAGTCTGTTCCTGATGCTCCTATATATACATATATGATTAAAGTATTCTTTCGAACACCTGGGTGGGAGGGATGCTGCGGGAAATGAAATGTCGACTTGTCTGCAGCACGCACCTGCCCCACGTAAGTAAAGTTCGCCACGTCCAGGTGGAAGAAGTCTGACTGGTTTTTGAGAACGACAATTCCATTGTCTAGAGAATCCATAATATCCGCGTTGATAGCCGAGACTGTACAGTTACCGTAGATCTGATCAATGTTGTACCGAATACCTGTTCGAACAGAGGTCAAAGGTATATAATAATCTGATTATTGGTATTAGATATATACCTACCCGAAAGGATCATGATGACGGTTTGATTCTTTCCCTATAATTGTAAATGCGGAAGGCAACAGTTGTGACGATACAGCAAAAAATTAAGGTTAGAAATATATAAAATCATGCGCATATTGTTGCCCAAAATTCTACGCGTGACTCCACTGACTGGGTGGTCGTTTTTTACACCCTCCAACCCGTCCACACGGCTCAGTGCAGCGTCCCATAGTACCGCCTTAAGTGCATGGGTGAAAGGTTCCCCAGCAAATCACTGAACAAAAACTGAAGCTAGAGAATGGCCTGAGTATTTCAGACAGAGTATGCTGACCTGCCTTAAAGTCTCTGATCTCTGTGAATGGATTACCGGCCTGCTTGCTACCGGCTGTGGGTAGTGGAGTTCCCGACACACGGGTCAACTGATTGTCATAGTCATACCACATCTACAAGTGATGATAATAAACACACTCAAATAAATAAATAAAAAATATTAAATCCAAAGCGAAAAAATATTTTAAAAAAATTATTTAAGCTAAAACTAAAAGGATATCTCAAAAATTTGTTAGGAAGCAGAAAGTCTGAACGAAAAGTAGTAAACGAGCTAAATATAAGGCAGTGTGATGTTTGTGCATGGCTTTTTGATAATTCAAATGAAGGATATCTTATCCGAGAAAGATAATATAATGACGTCAGATGAATAAAGAAAAACTCACGTCATATGACGTCACAAGAGGAGAATAGTCCATCACCGATTCGGCTCGAAAAGTAAAATGACGGGGAATTTTTGGCAGAGGTTTTGTGTTTGTCCTTCCGGGACAATAAACCATCGGAGGAGTCTGAAATAGAAAGGCGTTATTAGAATGAACTCAGTGATTTATATCTTAGAAAGAATCTATGAATGAAATAAAGGCCAAACAAATATATTTAAACCCGGCAACAGTAAATGGGCACCCTCTTGAAAACGATGAGAAAATCCCAAACAAACAAATGGAGGTTAACACATGTATATACTTACCACGAAGGGTTAATGCATATATGTGCTTACTTGGAGGGTTAGTACATGTAGGTCGTATATGCTTACCAGGAAGGGTTCATTGGAAGGTGGCAGATAGTCTTGGAAGTAGATGTACTCGTAATACTGTACATAGCCGCCTTGCCCCTTGGTGGTGTATATGGACCGTATGGGCACAGCCTTCGCGGAGGCCGGCAGTGCCCACTGATCAGGCACTGACAGGGTAAAACAACAGTGGCATCAGACGACATGATTGTAACACGTTTATCAAATTTTGTTATTTTATTTAGCGAATATACTTCCCCTTATGTCTTATTACAGCAAATTATCCAGCACAGCGTCATTTGTTGTTGGATAGGTATTTACAAAGTTTTCTGAATGCAAACTTGGCAGAGATTACATTGAATGCAAATTTCATACAAAGTGTATGAAGCCTCCGTTTACCTTACGTTACATGTATACAATTTAGGTAACATACGTCCTCCCGGGTTTTCGTTGTTGCTGTTGCTGTAAAGATAAACACTAAATGGACGTCGTATGAGTGATTGACTGACTGACTCACAGACTCAACGAATGAATAGGCCCAGATAAATAAAGTTCTCCTTTGCCATCTGAGAAGAACGGATCTGACTGGTATTCACCAAGAAGACTGTGTCCTGATATTCCTTGACAAATGTGTAATGGAACTCTCTATGAATTCACTGAGAAGACTAAGGGTATTCACTGAGACGACCGTGTAATGGTATTCACTGAGAAGGCCGTGTAATCGGATCCATTGAGAAGACCGTGTAATGACCTATTTACTGAGGTGAGCTTGTAATTGTATTCTTTGAGAAGACTTTGAGTATTTATTGGGATGACCGTGTGATGGTATTCAATGATACGAGCGTGTGATGATATTCACTGAGGTGAACTTGTAATGGTATTCACTAAGGTGACCGTGTAATGGTATTCACGGAGAAGACTAAGGGTATTTGTTGAGAAGACGATATGATGGTAATGATGGAGACGACCGTGTAATGGTATTGAATAGGAAGACCGTGTAAATGATATTCACCGAAAAGGCCGAGTAATGGCCATCACTGAGAAAACTGTGTGATAGTGTTGACTGAGAAGATCTTGTCATGGTGTTCCTTGAGAATACCGTGCAGTGGTATTCATTGAGAAGGCCGTGTAATGGTATTCACCTGAGAAGAAGTAGTCGATTGTGGTTTTCTCCGAGTTTTCCGTCACACAGGCTTGCCAGTGATCCACCGGGATGTTTCGCACGGTGGTTCGTCCTTTGTACACTTCCTTAAACTTCTTTCCGAACTCCAGGGATTCCTGTGCACTCATCACGTGATCTGATGGAGAAATGTTACGTGTATCCCGTATTCCAACAACAGTCGTCGTCATTAACAACAGATATCCATGTATTAACTAACTAAACTAAAATTAACTGACATCGGCTTTGTATGGTACTCATTCGACCGTGTTATTAAATAACATAAGACAAAATATGGTCATTTCTTTGGTGATTCAAGGCAAGTAGGATATGGATGCTAATATTTGAACACCATCTTACCTTTGCCATCAGTCTTGTTAAAAGCAAACACAAAGGTGTCGGAATTAGAAATAGTGGTAGTCACACAGATTCCATCTGAAACAGTGAACAACTTTGTTCAGTAAAAAGCCTGGATGTAGTTGACATTTCAAAATGATCTTCAAATAGATTTTTTTTAATTTAAAATTTAAAGGGAGTCCGCTTTGGTTGTTGTTTACTTTCAAGTCTTGGTAAAGTCCAGCCAGAGCCAAGTACTCGACGTGCGGACCTCCGAGTCTCGGTCGTTAAATTCCTCCAACTAGCGGGCCCCCGAACGTAGTTATCAACATGGAAAGCACGTCCTTTCGAAATGGATCTACCGTTCAGGGGTTTTGTACCCGTGTACTAGAGGCTTTGCGACCGGACAACACGGGACAAGGAACAGCTTAAACATGTGGGTCTACGGGAATAAATGTTTTATTGATGCCAACATAAAACTGAGAGGGATATCACGGCATGTTGGTAAAATACGACTGCAGGCAGTTGGAAGGATCTAGCGCTTAGCCTCTATAGATAACAATCTATGGGTAAGCCAGCTAGAGCTAGTTTTGGGATGCTTAATTGGCAACAGGAGACTGAGGACTGGGATGCTTTGCGACAGAAGACTTGGGATCGGGAGGACTGCGACAAGAAATTGGGGATCGGCAGGACTAACGATAAGAGATTGGGGATCGGGATGACCGGCGACAGGAGACTTGGATATATAGCAATGTCATTTTCCTGTAGAGGAACAATAAATATCTATCAACTAAGCATTTGCAGAAAAATGAACATAACATATATACCTTCCACGTCGAATAGCTCGCCTGTGTCGTAGCTGGCAATGAGGCGCGATTCCTTTCCTTGTTCTAACAAACCAATAGCTCGGATTTCGGCACGATTTCCGGGCCGGTCAAAATATTCCTCCAGATATATCGTCTTGGTGGCGTTGACAACTGTAAACTCCACGCGAGAGAAGAACTGTTTTGGTAGTGTCGGAAGAGATGGACCTGGTAAATAAAAACGGAAACCCAACTGTAAATCTACTGGGTCCATTTACTCAAACACATATCAGAGCTTGCGCCTGGTGTTAACTAGAGTGCTATTCACTTTGCATCTGGATGAACTGGTTGCCTACGTTAACTTCAATACACTTTTGAAAAACATACAGGTGGTGTCATTAACAGTGCAAAGGCAGAGAATAGTTCCAAAACATCATTAGGTATAACATGGATATTGTAAAACAAATGTTCACAAACTATAAGAATTATGTATTTATAAATAAATTTATTTATTTATTTATTTATTTATTTATTGGTGTTTCAGCGCAGTTCAAATACTTTTAAAATACATACTTCAGGTATAAGAAAAGGTCAAACTGATAATGGCAAAATGCCTATATGATGAATGTGAACTTGCCTGTATTTTTGGCGTTTGGGTCACATGGTTCAATGGATGACGGGTCCTGACATTGGGAGCATACGAGGAATCCGACGATGCAGACGACCATCGACGCGAAGTCTGAATGGGAAAGAGAAGGCAACTCTGACGACCGTTCTCACAGACAGAACAAGGGAAATAACTTCAGGAGAGCTCTACGTTAGCCTAGCTGCTACACATCTTCATTATAACAGTCCTAAATAATGAAGATATTACTATATGTCAGTGCCGTGTGTCATCTATAGGAGCACATCTCCAATGAGGGTAAAATGTGCCTGTGCTGAAAGACTAGGCCTATATAAAGAGGCCGATTCATACCCGTCCTAAATGTCATAAGGTTCATGTTATATAGGCAATGGGCCAGTTTCACACAGAGATTTGAGCTAAAGCCCAAACTTTAATCTTTTTTAGAAAAAAAATATTTGATGCTGAATGCTCAAACTTGGCTGAAATCGCACTATGACAGCATTGAATCAGTGGCCAAAATTTGACCTATGTGATGCTCGTAAAGTTTAATTTGGGTTACAATTTTAGGCCAAAGCCCAAAATCACTTTGTTAAATAGGCTACTGATTGCTCTGTAAAAGCTTATACAATTCCTATATCTGTTCTGTCATTATTGTGGGATTCATTGCTTGACTTGTGCCTCGTATGATTTGGGGATCTTGTTAAGGGTCACCTTACTGATTTATTAACACATGCATATGCTACCTGACACAACACCTTATTATCATACCCAGAACGCACAAAGGTACCTCACTCGTGTTGTATACTCAGTTATGTTTTGTACCAGTTACTGACATTTAATCGACAGTTACTGAGCAGTAAAACGGCCAGTACAAAAACAATGACAGTTTTGTACAGATGTGTAAAAAATGTTTGCAAAAATAGATAGGTGAGGTTTATTGCCATGGCTTTCGTGTATAGCAGGAAATCATGGCTTAATATGGAGACAGATCGCGTTGAAGCTCTGCGTACGCGGAAGCTTGAAACCCAACTAAGCTTCATGCAACCATCGCGTCGGGTTCTTAAGTGCTCGCGTAAGCAAAATTACGACGCGACGCATCTGGAGTTTTACTCCAATCATTACGTGTATGCCGTTACTTTTCTAAGTCGTATGTCCATCACATACTGTATTTACAGTAGATATGTACTACCTCGCTCACTGCATCGATAGGGCCTTCCTCGTTTACATGATGGCACTTTCTCACTTATTGCATAGATATGTACTACCTCGCTTACTTGACACTTCCTCGCTCATTGCACTGATTGGTTCTTCCTCGCTTACTTGACACTTCTTTCAATACGTGTTGCACAGACAGTTACCTCCTCTCCCTTTATACTTTCTTCGCTTTATACTTCCTCGCTTGTATAGCTTTGTAGTTCCTTAGTTGGTACTTCCTCGTTTAATACGCATTTCTACATTTGCTCTATAGCTTGATAGGCCTACTTACTAGCTCGGTACTTCCATCGCTTAATTGGCACTTCCTGATTTGTTGCGTAGCTCGATACTTCTTCGCTTGGTGCATCGTTTGGTACATCGCTGGTATATTTGCGTACTTGGTAGCTGGCTTGGTACTCCCTCGCGTGGTACTACCTCGCACATTATATCGTTTAATCAGGTACATCGTCACTATTTCCGCACTTGGTACTTCATTGCTTGGTTATTCCTTGTCTGGAACCTCCTTTATTTAAGCACCTCGCTTGGTACTTCATTGCTTGGTTATTCCTTGTCTGGAACCTCCTTTATTTAAGCACCTCGCTTGGTACTTCATCTCTTGGAATATTATGCATAAGTCAAGTCCAAATCGGCCGGGTGTCTTCCGCATGGCGTTCCTGTGAGGCAGCATTATAAATATGTCCAAACTGACATTTTGAAAGCCATGTTAAATCCAGGGTAATATGTTTCAAACAGGCAGGCACATACATAAACGTCGTGAAACAAACAAACACATATAATCGCCACGAAACGGGCACAAACATCTAATACACAGCGCCATGCCGTCCATGTAAAGATCAAACTTGCAAAACAAACGGCAGATGCAATGATTACGACATTAAAAGAATATCTGACTGCTTACCCTTCATTATGGTGAATCGTTCGGTTAGGCTATAGGTGTGTTTTGCTGTTTAAATGTAGACTTGGTTGACTCCAATCTCCTATCCCATTGCATCTGCATGTCCCTGCCTCGTACAGCTTATCAAACCAGGTTACAGCCCAAGATAACAGAAACATTATCTTGAAATTCATCTATGTCGCGGGATTTTTGTGTACGTACATTTGAGGAGATAGGTTAAGATCAGATATCACGTGATGTGATGTAACTTTGATCTATTTATATAACAACTTTTCAATAATTATTTATTTATTTCTATTTATTTTATGTCATTTATGTTTTAAGTAAGAGAAAAATGACAATATTCAATAATATGATGAGTAAATTAATCAAGTTTAAGCTGAACCAGAAAGTTTAGTTGTAACTAAGTGATGCTGTTTTTCAGTCGGCTTTATGAACTACCTGTGTTACTGATTTCCTTTGCATTGTATGCCACTTCGTGTCCATCAAATCAACTTTTCCTGAACATGAAACATCTACCTGGCAGACCTGCACTACGGTTTACAATTGAAGAATTAAACCAATTATGTGGAGCCATCATAATCGATTACAGTATATAACAGACCTTTACAATAGTTTACCGTCACGGTACAGCATGAGAGCGTTTAACAGATGTCAACAAATGTGAACGAAGATTTACAGTCTATTTGATTTGATTGGAGTCTATTACAGGTTCGAACAGTGGTTTACAGTCAAGGCAATGAATTACAGCGTGCAATAGACCTAATTAATGGTTTACAGTCAGGACAACAGATTACAGCGTGCAGTAAATCTGGACAACTGATTACAGAGCATAGCAGACCCAAACAATGGTTTACATGCAAAACAGCGGATTACAGCACGGAGAAGACATTACTTAATGGATTACAACAAAGATGACGCATTACAGTGTCTAGAGGACCTGTATATATAACAGTTTAAAGTCGAGTCAACCGCTTACAGGCTGTACACTGAAAATAATCTTCCGTTGAGCCCGTTGTTTTAGGGATGACTGATTGCCTTTCCTTTTATCTGAGGGATTAATTCTTTCCTTATTCCTTATTAAACGTAATCAGGAATGGATTAATTCGATTCCAGGGACGGATTTATCCGTTAGGTCAACGGAAACGCAATGCGTCATTTCTAAAATAACGAATTTAACGGAAGAATTTTTTTGAGAGCAGCAGGCCTGAACGGTGGGTTAAGGTCAAGAGTTGATAGCATACGGCGCATATGGAATGGCCATCGTACTGTTTATAAAGCTCCACATGGCACAGCAGAACTGTGTCATAGTTCTTAAAGTTCATTGCATGGACATCACTTTCCTTTCCGCGACTATGGTACACACGCTCAGCTCGCTATGTACCTAAAAAAATATGTGTGTCAAACGTGGAATATTTCTTCAGTTTATTGTCAAAGATCGGTAGTTTACTGCTGACACTTCAATTTCATACTCCCACAAATCAGACTACCTTCGAATAAGTGTAAGATTCTAGAATAGGCCTAAGACAATAAACCTCATTCCAAAAATATCAATGAGCAACCCGGCACCTCTCTTAATTTTAGTACATCTTGTGTGCAGATGGCGTATTTCTTGTCTTATTTCTTATCTCCGCAATACCTGATGTACTTACTCACCAGCAGACTGACTGACTAAGTGTCCGATTGATTGACTGGTTGAATCAGTCATTGAATCAGTGAATGATGGTGGCTATGTTTGATCAGCCTGAATGCGTGTTTCATTAAGCGAATTGAGTGAGTAAGTCGTTGTGTGATTGATCAGCGTGAATGCGTGTTGGATTTATCGAATGACTTGGTAAACCTTGCATTCTATGCGATAGTTTAAGACACCATGGTTATGTGCATGTGGTGTCCAGAATGTCGGATTTACATGGCAGAGCTGATTGCACTCGTTTGCCAAAAATGCAGAATGCTGTAGAGATGCGTTATTTTTGGATTGCTGCCACAAATAGTTCATCTACCGCACGGGGTCAGTATTTGTTACATTCTGGAACATGTAAAAGCATGTTTATCTCAGCAGATTTTATCTCGTACATTGCTGCTATGCAGTGACAGGTTTGGGTCTTCCTCACTTGCATGTTTACACTGACTACGAACATAGCTTCCCCGCTCTAGCGAGGAGGAAAAAATGTCCTGACAGATGTACACGTGAAGAGGTCTTGAAAACAACCGGACTTTGATGCCTTAACCATACCTAGGATATATTAAACACTACTTAGCACGAGGGAAAGCGACTTGTTCTGGGCGATGTTGTTTTGACGTGCTGAAATTGACACCGCTTAGCTTGACAAGACAAAGATGTGGCATCTTCACTGAGTATAACGGCTTTGGAGTTGTTTAACTTAATTATGGATGTACATGTTGAATAGACGAACTCTTTTTTTTCAGCGTTCCTCTATATTTATAACGTGTAATGTTCACTGATCAAAATGTTTCCTAAATTCGCGTAGTGGTTAGTTTAGTTTATCAAATCAGCTATTCGGGCTGATCTTCGCTGTTTTTCACCACTGTATTTCTCCTGAACTTCAACAAAACCTTAGAAATATAAGCGATGTCGGTTTCTCGTCTTAAAATAGGTGAGTATCTTCCTCAGACTTAACATAGTTCTTCAGTTTGATAACTGTTAATCACTGGTGGATTTGCAGACGATCTGCCACTTGTTTTCGGTGTTCTTCATTTAAAGACATGTTTATGTGTATGTTTGGCCTCATGGTCGTAATCTTCGTCGTATTGGGTTTGCAAGCCATTTGTAGTCCATCAGTTTTCGAGTACACTGGATTGTGTCAAATTGTGGTGTGTTTAGTATTCTAGTAACAAATTTTGAGAAGAAACATTTATATAGGTAGAGAACTTCATCCATCGGCACGTTTTTGCAAGACAAGGACACAATAGTGAACGAGTCGATGAGACAAATTGTAAATATTCAGAGACGGCGGTATTTAAAGTAGACAGCTCATGGCTGAGGTACTGTTCATTAACAAGATTATAAAATTATCTCTTGAATGTACAAACCTGTTTGAAATTATATGAATTCGTTGCTGAATTATCCTCGTATTTGACGTGTTTGAGTTGTGCTGCCGACTGGGAATATGAAGGCGCCCATGCTTTTAAGCTTTTGAGTGACTGACGAATCAAAGAGCTTATCAGCTATTCCTAAGCTGTGGCGTAAATATTCTGAGTTGTCTGTCAACATAACATGTAATAACGTGGAGACAAGTCCATTTGTGAACAACACTACAAAGTATTTCCAGGCTATTGTGTTTTAGAGGGATTAAGTTTCTTGATCACTTCATGTCATAAATTTACAAATATACTTAGATTACAATTCTAGCAGCTTACTACAGTCTCAGGTGACGCATGTTTTGAGCTTGGAAGAATTACGTCACAGTTGGCTGCGCCCCATGCTAAACGACAGAACACGGACAAGTGACTGCTCCCGCTGTCGTAGTAGCTGTTAGAAAATATTACTTAATCGAAATAAACATAATACTATCCAAAGTTTTTTGAAACCTTGACTTAGAACATGCACTGTCCTTCAGTTTGATGGAAAACGGGCATGGAAACAAACATTTGACTGAAACCTTCCTCCCACTGTTTTCTATTGTGGCAGTGTTAGCATTTTCAAACACCCGCCCATGCCCAAATTCCAGACCCACACTTGGTCCAACGCACGATCATTACAAATGAAGTGAAAACATTTTATTTGCACGAGTGTTAGGCCTGGACATAGGCTTCAGTATTTAGCTCAACTCAGAACTCAACATAAGCTTTAGTAGCCTATCATAATGTTCCCATCTTGTAACCATCGGAATCAGATGATAAACGACAGTTTGCAGCCTACTCGATAATTAATGAATGTGCTCCGTCCGTACTCCAGAAAGGTGTTGTGTACCTTTGGTTAAATATAGCGGGATTTGCTGAGTAACAATTTCGGCAAGACTTGTGGGAATAACCGTGTCTGGTTTTGAATTTCGCCAAAACCCGAAATAAATTTCACACGGGTTGCTAACCCAGCATTACAGGGTCTAAAACAGCGCTGCGTTGACTGCGGTTGTCAGGGCAACGGAACTATCAATTTGGCATAAGGCCTTGGGCAAAGGAAGCATTTCTGTATGAGATCGCTTATTCGGTTGATTTCACGATAAAAACCGACATGAAAAGTACCTGCCACGGGGACAAGACGTCTTAAGCGATCTTCTACACTGTAAGATTACTCGAAATGGAAAAGTTATATTTTTGATAAAAACTAAGTTTTACATTTCGGTCAGAATAACGCTAAGAGTCATTGCAACTGTAAACGCGACATGCTTGATTACATCCAAGCACTCCATTGAAGATGTAAACTAAGGTATGCAGAATGAAATGTAATTACAAATGTTTCCGATGTTACGAATTGCCAAAGAACGTGCAATGAACAAAGCAACCTTGAATGAATTAGAACGATGTACACGGGAGCAATTTCCACGATGTGACTGACGTATTGGTCACGTGGCGTTAGTCCTTAGCCATGTAAAGAAATGATGAGAAGGAAACGGTTGCGCTGGGAGCTTGCAGACAAATCTTCTATGAGGAGTTTGAGTCACGTGAGTAACACTGGAAATGATGCTGTTTTTAGGTTCATCAACCACCAACTTAGGTGCTGTTATATCATCACGTGGCCTAGGCGTTGTGTTCATTCGTCAAGTGGCTTAGGAAGATGTCATCGTGTGACCTACAGGGACTGACACAATTGATCACGTAAATGAATAATTCCTCTGGAAGGAATATCGAAAAGTAGTTTGCAAAATGCCTCGCGATTACACGAGAAGTTGACGGCTAAGATTGTACTGTAACTAGTGGCTCATGTATGGCGTACACTCATCCTGTAAACTAATAATTGTCAGATCCTGTGAATTATGATTTTAAATATTTTTCGGGAACGCGTCGCCTCACTCAAATTTTCCGCGATGTGACGTGGCTCTCACAAATGAGCCAGCCTGAGCATATAACTTTGTCAGACTGTGGCGAGCGAAGGGCGGTAGTCCAGGAACTACGAGTTTCTTATATAAGACGGATGCGGACACTCGCGTTCTCGAGCCGCGCCTTCCAAAAAGCACGAGGCACGAGAACGCGAGAATGCAAGATTAGTGAAATTTGGACGAGATTAGACTTAGATTTAATCTCGCAAGGTTTTGTCAAACCGCACAAGATAAGCGCTAGTCTCGCGTTCTTGTGTTCTTGAGGCTCGTTTTATTTTAACTTGCGCCTTGCGAAGGCAAGGTTTGTGAAATTAGTGCTAATCTCGCAAGATTTTGTCAAATTTCGCACTCACGCGCTTTTGTACCTCGTGGTTTTTAAAAGGCACAGCTCGAGAACGCGAGTTACCGCATCCCGTTTCCATAGTTTCAAACAACATTGCATCCCAATCAGAGAAATAAATCATTATGCAGAAAAATTCAACCTTAAAAGTGTATAAGTTATTGGAGAGTGAACTGCAGAGCTTTCGATGTATGTATGTATGTATGTATGCTGGGATTTTACGTCGTACTTAACAATTTTTCAGTCAAATGACAACGAGGAGTCCTTAGTATGTATATATATATATATTGTCTTGTGGCAGGGCGGGTACATGCCGTCAAAGTGCTGCCGCAACTTGAACAGCATGCGGGGACACCAGACATGACACCTCTACAGTCACATTGTACTGATACTGGTCCGACCAGTCCTGTTTCCTTGCTCTAACTCCTGAGTGCTGAGCGCCAATCGAAACAAGTACCATTTTAAACGTCTTTGGTATGACTCGATCCACGATTGATCCCGGATCTCCCGAACTCGAGGCGGCCCGGAGCTGACTATATTATAAAATATAATGGTAACAGAATATTGTCGTCTGTATAAAAACGTTTCCTCCGCTGAAAATTTCTATGTTTAAATTATATACACTTTTATGCATCAGACATTAAACACTTGGAAATTATAGCATTATGATATAGGCCTGTATACATGTTTTAAACACCTGTGTTTAATACTTAAATGTATATGTATATTTATTAAACAGGTTTATTTGAAGTTTAATCACTCATTAAATGCCTTGGGAGTTTGTCATTTTACAGTGTAGGATTTTAAAAAAATGTAAACCATATGCAGTCTAATCTTATGTTTTCTGGATTACAGCAGCTCTATACAATACGCAAGTGATGCAGAACTGTAGGAACAGAGCATAAATTGCCTCACTTCGAATGAGAGAGTGTATTGTAATTCTTGACACTTCGTTGTAAACATAAAGTGTACATACAACAGATGGCGATAAAAAAAGCGTTTTATTTCCGTTGTAAATACTTGTAACATTTGACGACTCTGTCGACTTGTACTCCAGAAAGCTTCAGCGCTGTATGTTCAGCCGAAAAGAGGCAGTGAAAAATCTCATTAAAAAAAAGCGCTCAACTTTGTTATCACAAGTCGCCCCCTGCCGCGGAGCTGACACTTGCCGGATTACTGCAGTCTGATGTTTGTATCGCCCAGGGTTGCCCGATCTGGTTTTCTACATCATATAGCCAGGTCATAAATAATTGGCCTCAATGGTCCGGTTAAACCGGGAAGATTGGCTAAGAAAACTTAACAATATAAACAAGCTAAGGGCAGGTCTGGTACTGTATAAACAACACATGACGTGTTTCCAGATTTTCCCAGATCTCTAACAGATGGGACTATGCAGACTGAAAGTCTGGCCACGGTAAATGGGTGTGTAAATCGTAAAGTAAACTGAAGACTTAAATACAAAATTTTTAAAACGTGTTATGTTTGTTTTTGTTGACGTTTAAATTTGAATTATTTTTTTTATGATTCGATGAAATCATTTTCCAAATCAGTTTGTAGGAAATTTGTGGTAATTCACACTAAACTGCTCGCACATCCTTTTCAGGTTGTGTTGGATAGACTTTAGCCCCTCCCAACCCCTTCTTATATAGTCCTGAAACTATTTTCCCACCCTAGCCATTCATGCCTGTTAATGGTGTATAAGAGCTAACACAAAATTAGTGTAACATTATACAAGGTCTCGGGGACAATATGCCTCTGTAATACCACGACCCCATGCAGTGTGTCGGCACATGCAGATTTTCATGCCATTTCAGTCTTAGCCCCAGTAAATGTTTTCATCTGTCTGAATGGCGAAATTTTCTGCCCCCCCCCCCCAAAATAAAAAATAAATAAAAAAATAAGAGAAGCTTTTTTAATACATTGGCTTAAATTTTCAGCAATAACTAGGCTAATCTCTTTATTGACCTATATAAGCATTACCATTAGCTGCAAGGACGTGATACGGATATACGGTTTACAGCACGGTCCAAGGGTTATCAGATGGGAACTCTAGATAGTGGCTCATAAGGCGTCATCATGCTCATGGCGCTATGCACCATGCGTCTTTGGTATGACATAGTATGAGAAAAATGCCGGAAACTCTAGATTATAGGCCGTGAGGACAATTCTGTGAGATCTGTGAATGTTTAGAACGTTATCACCATCTATATTGAGACTCTCTTCCCCCAGTAGTGCGTGCAAGCCTGCATTTTTGCAAGTCTGTGAGTTGTACGGGGAAGAGAGAGAAGATCCTTCGTAATTTTGTCTTTTCTTTACATATCCTGGTACTCCAGTTTTATTCACTCATTAAGATGACCGCCACCATATAGTCATATCCATTCCCAATCTATATAAATCTGTCATTAACTCTAAACGGACATCTGCATGCATTACATTGCATACATCTGTCTCACCATGAGCTAAATTCTCCAAGAATCACAGGTTAATCCTTGTCCTTTCATCTTCCTAATACAGCAGAGATAATTGCTTTAAAACGACCTTCGCCGCACTTCCTTGTAGCGCCTGCGCTAACCATGTGCGCCTTTTGGTGGTTGGTATGCTTTGAATCCGAACAGCATGATAACAAGTACCATTTAACAACTTACAACTTTAAAAGAAAAATTATCCTGGACTGAGTTTATGTCCTTTTTGTGCAGATTCCAATCTCTGTCAGAAGGAACACTGTTTAAGGTGACGTGATGTGGAAGCTATAGACGGAACTACCTGCATTGTTAGCCTACGTGGATAGTGGAGTCTGGGAAGGGCCTGCATGGTGGCGAATGGATTGGCCTTAGGTCTGGTACCAGAGCTGTTTTCTATACGCCGGCATCGACGACAAGCCGATCTTGGGAATACCCCCAGTGATAAATGTTTTTGGGGAGGTCTCGAGACTCACAAGAATTGTAGAGTTGTTGATATTACTGCAGCCCAGTGGAATTCCCTGCTGCGGTATGCCCCGCTACTGACTCTGTATTACACAAGGATTTAGACGCTCTTTCATTCCCCGTACGGCCTTCAACAGCTAAAATTTCTCTACGCTGGGTAGCTTCAAAAACATCCCAGTAAGCATTTCCATTACGGGCAGAGCAATGGTGTAACTGTGTACAGGAAAACGCTTCATTTACTCTGAGAGCCTCTACAAGACCTCCAAAAAACCCCCAAAACTCTCAAAAGTGATGTGAAATTCAGAGCACCAGAAAGATGAAACCATTGAAGTGCATGATGTAGGCATATACTCGTATTGATGGTCTTCTCTGGAATTTGGAGAAGTTTACCAAGATGACATGTTAGCGGTCACGAAAAGTGAAGTGTGTGTGAACAAAGTGTGACGTGTGTTAATTCACCCAGGATGGAGGCTGCCTACCCAGGAATGTGGACATGGTTAGGAATACTTTTGCTGACCTCCAGCGTGTTGTCCCAGAATTACAGACACCCACCACCCCACAAGGTGATCCCTGGGACACAGTGGCCGGAGCAGTGTCCCCTGGCCTGTCGATGTTCAAAGATCCGGTCCGGACATGAGTTGCTGAGGCGGTGGCAAGGCCTCAAGTCTCCGGCTGACATCCGGATGTTAGAGAACGCCATTGACCAAGGTCATCAATTCCGGAGAGACTTTTCTTCCGGATCAAGTTCCGGACGGGACATGATGTGTATGGGGTTGGTTGACATGCCTTCAACCATACCTTCAGGTAGGTGTTAAGCGTATGATACGTGTCTACTTAAAGGATACAATGGTTAATCTCAGGTATAATATAAACTTATACATTTAAGTGCCACCAAAGACGTTTCAAGACTATACCAGTCTGTCAGAGCAGGAAACATTGCACATTACCTTGGGTAGATAATCTTAACAAAGGAAGGTTCTATAACACGTTTATTGAATTGTTTTCCGCAATAATGGACATAACCATTCCGTCCATTATGCTGGTATCACCAAAAATATCCTCGAATACCCCAGTTTGCTTTTGTAGCGAAACAGAATTTTCCGGTTGCCCGGAGAGGAACTCCTGTCCCTTGTCCCTTTTACACCAAGCTCGTAACTTTTCACACACGTTTTTGTTCAATGTTTCATCTATCGCCCCGCCAGCGAGAGTTAAGGAAACCAAAAACGGACTGTTCCCCTTGCTGTCAGTGAATAGTTTACCTTAGTACAACAAAGTCATAACTCTGAAACACGACAAACACAACAGGCTAGTTTCGATATTTCAGGGCCCTGACGTCGGTTCAATAAACCGAAACAAACATGTCATCTGTCACAGTTATGATTTTCGTCGGAAAGGGACAAGGGTCAGGAGGCTTGTAAGCCCTGAGATTTATTAGGTACCTTGCTACCCCCGTGGTGGTTTCCTCTAGCCTCTGTCCAGTTTCCTGAACCCATAAAGCTGGCTGTTGCTAGAAAAGTTAACTATTCTTGAATGACACGTAGAGTAGCAGCAATCATCGCCACTATATAGTGTCTCACGTGTTATGAAGTTTTGTTCTCCAACCCAAAACGAATGAACACCGATTTGTTGTCGCCATTTTAGGGTAAATTCTAGGAAAGCAATCGGGAAAAGTATATCTCATGTCCGTGTTTTCGAAAATATAGAATATAAAACGGATAATAACCCATGAATGAGGGATTGTGCCAGAGAACAAATATGGCCGTTACTGGTACCCCCAGGGGCTACAAGAGACGAGAATTCATGGCAGTGTATGGCAGCTTTAGTCCCGTGTTTATTCACCAGAGTAAAATGGCACAAAAATTGATGTAAACTGCATAGGCTACAATTTCATGTTCATGTTCCCTGTATATTTGTAGTCTCGAGATAATTATGCAAACCAATTATGAATTCATTCCTCTGTGCATTTGACATTGACACTGTTTTTGATGTTGATCTTATATAGGAAGAAATCGGTTCTAAATTTAAGTTGAAGATAAAGAATAAGTATGGCATTATTAAGTTTTCAAACTCCCACTGATTCATTCATTCCCTCCTATCAACGTAGTTCAAATTTAATTGTGACCAGGCGTGACATAATGTTACATCACTTGACAATACGTGACATGTCTGAAATTTTCTTCAGAAACCCTTACAGAACAAACCCGCTTTGGTCTCTGGAACATTAAGCCACTCTTTGAGTTCTGATGAGCTGTAAGAGAGATTAACAAGATTTTCATGAATGACAATTGCATAAGGTTTGACGAGAAACGGTTCGTTTAGCAGGCTGGCAGTATAGGTCAGATGTTCTGACCCAGTGGTTGGGGATCAATCATTAGCAGCTGCTAAACTCTACTGTCACCACCATTTACACATTTCTCAAGTTCCATGCACCACTTGCAGCCATCAGTGCAGTTTACACAGCGTGGTAAGCAGACCCAGTTTTCTGTAGATAGACGCAGAGTTCTTGCCCAAAAGAAAAAAATGGTATAATTTACCTTAGTAGTGTAACGACTTCTAGAGACATAAACAAGGTGCCACAGCGTTGTTAATTACAGCCAATTGGAGAATGATTTCACCAAATACGTCTGATGAACGCGTGCTTATCATCAATGGCATTAGATGGAAAATTCATGAATTGGATTTTCTTAGCATATTGGCACATTTCCAGCTCAATTATGTCATCTGTCAGAATGTTCAATTATTCTTGTATTAAAAATGCAAAATATTGCTTCCCTCCCTGTTCCCCCCCCCCACCCCCAAAGTAAGCAAAGCGATATTCAAACTCTCCAAATAGATGAGGTTCCCAAGAACCTGTTTTAGATACCATCGTTTTGTTAGGTATTTATAACCATAGACTACACGTGTCGACGAGGGGACCATTATGTATATCATTCCATGTAAAAACGTCACGTTATCATCGCTTCTTCGGGCACTGACTTGCTAAGTGCAAACTGACAATTTGGGTAGATATCCTGTGTAGATGATTAAATACATGCTCTGACAGTTGGTGTCTAAGTACATTATACATCCTGGCTGGTTGGTTGCTTGAGCCTGCCGGGAAATCTCCCTCTCACATTGCCGGATTATCACCCGGTTTGGCACTCGCTCAGACTCTTCCCCTCCCAACCACACTTGTAACATGGACAATCGTCCCGTAAAATCAGGATTAATCAGATTTACCTATATCTGCCCCCTCGTCTGTCTCACTCTAACTGGGGCTTTGAAGCTCTACCAAAAAAGTTCTACAGCTTGTCAGAGATAAGTTTTGAATGGAAATGCTCTCTTCAGTCTTGGAGGGGGGGTGGGTGGGTGGGGGCAATGATCCAGAAGCCTTCCACCAGTGCGGTCACTGTGAGTTCAAGTCCAGCTCATGCTGGCTTCCCCTCCGCCCTACGTGGGAAGATCTGCCAGCAACCTGCAGATTCCCCCGGACTCTGCCTGTTTCATCCCACTATAATGCTGGCCGCCGTCGTATAAATGAAATATTTTAGAGTACGGCGTAAAACACCAATCAAATAAATAAATCAATCAATCTTCAATCTTCACGTCAAGTAAAGACTTTCAGCAGAAAGCTAACATTGCCAGAATATGCTAAATTCTTGTTTCAGCAAAATTTTTTATCTGTTTTCACCATTCATAATTCATTTATTTCCTTCTAAACTATTGTAAAATGTTTTTAGATTTGTTCCTAATACAGTTTCTTGAAAGTCTTTAGTTTCGGCATTTCAGTCGTGAAAGTAAAACGAGAAGAATACAACACACAAATGATTGTCTCAAGGGAAGAATTTGCTTCATCTCACCAAACTGAAACTTTGTATTAAAAATACTGAATATGTTACAGTCCTATCGGTTGAACCAATCAAACGTTTCAGTGAATTTCCTTTATTTTGCAGATATCATCCGGCTTTCAATTTTTGGGGAGGAAGTGACGTCCAACCAGTCAGGTGACCCCATTTCCTATATTCACCCCCACAAACCAAGTAGTATCTCCGCCCGTCAAATAGTCGTACAGTCAACCAATCGGCTGTCGACAATCAAAAAAAGCGCCTTCATGCGCTCACGTGATTTGTTGGAACTGTCCATCGTTGGGAATGACGTCAAATATATCAGTCCTGGTGAATTTGAGTACTTGCCAAACTTGGTTTTGCTAAACCTGCAGAATAACAATCTAAAATTACTGGAATCCCGAACGTTTCAAGGACTGTATCACCTAGAAGAACTGAGGTTATCCAAAAACGGACTTCATGTTCTCTCATCTGGTCTGTTAGACAACGTGCCTAGACTGAAGAAACTTTACTTAGATCACAACCAGATTCGATCATTGCATATAGACACATTTCATTCGCTAAGGGATCTCGAAATTTTGGATTTGTCCTCCAATAACCTGACGTACCTGCCGAGAACTGTGTTTGATAGAAACACCCATCTCCGAGAGCTAATCTTGGATGACAACATGTTTGATGGTATTCAGTCGGATTGGTTCTCTCACGCCCTTCACCTCGAGAAGCTGTCGATAAATGGTAACAGGATAAGCAGCCTGGGGCCTGGAAGTCTCACGGTGGTTAGAATGTTGGCAGATCTGTCCTTGTCAGGTAACCAGATAACCCGAATACACGCACGATCCCTGAGCACTTTCCACAGACTGCGTAGGTTAGACCTCAGTGATAACGACATCGGAGCAATACCAGCAGGAACATTTCACGGGACGCCCAATCTGGTGGAGCTAAACCTGTCAGGAAACAAACTGAACCAAATTGGTAGAGACGTTTTTGGCGGGTCACCTGCCTTGAAAATTCTGGATCTATCCGACAATAACTTGGATACAGTTTCCAGAGAAAACTTTAAAAATTTTATTGCATTGGAAAAACTGGATTTATCTGGGAACGGAATAACGGATTTAGTGAACGGCACGTTTTTGGGGTTAAGGAAACTAAGGGAGCTAAATCTAGCTAGAAATAAAATACGTGTGATAGAGCACAGTTCCTTAGCAGTTTCTCTCAGTAGATTTGTGTCACAACTGACTTGGTTAAACCTTCAACATAACCAGATATCAGAAATAACAGGAGAGAGCTTCCGAACTGTGCCTCATTTGAAATTCCTCAACCTGGCTTTCAACAGCGTCACATCCATCGATGGTGAAGCCTTCCAGTCACAAAAACAATTGAACACGTTGCTTTTGAATAACAATTTTCTGTCAACCCTTCCAGCTGGAATATTTTCCTCCTTGAAGAATCTTCGTCATTTGAACGTGGGTTACAATCAGTTGAAGGATCTGCCAGGTCCTGTGTTGAAAGGTCTCCCTCGTCTTGACGAATTAAACGCCCAACACAACCGCCTATCGTCACTGGTGAAGGATGGTTTCCAGGAAATCCCGCGTTTGGTAAGGGCTAATTTTAGTGGCAATGCAATCCGGTATGTGGACTTCAACAGTCTCTTACCCACTTCAGCTCTCAGTCACTTGGACTTGAGCAGAAATAACCTCTCCGAAGTGAAAGCCTCTCCATCTTTTCGATTACGTTTGAAGCACTTGTCTCTGGCTGACAACCAACTGAAGAGTCTTCACAGTGACATCAGTAACAGTATGGCCACAGGAGGGGAGCTAACCCTTGAGAAGAATCCATGGCTCTGTGACTGTCATTTGTCCTGGCTCCAGTATCTCGTGCCGATCTGGCAACTCCAGTTGGTGCAGGCAGATCAGCTGGTGTGCTATCAGCCTAGAAAGCTTAGGGGACAACGTGTGAGTATGTCATCAGTGATCACAATCATAATCATGTCATACCCCATGGGCCTTAGCGTGTAGTGACTATAGTTAAGGATATAAAAGAATAAGGGATTCTTTTCTACACGTTAAATGTAATAGTCTACCTTGCATGCCAAAAAGCACACACCGTAATGTTGATTTTATGGCGTCGCAAACAATTCAACTGTTATCAAATGAGGTCCGATAAATGAAAAAATCTGTTGTAGGGCAATTAAGTCTGTGATAAAACTACATCATAACGAGTGTTCTTTCGTCACATTCCATGAATAGATTAAATGGTTACAGATAAATTTAGACAGGACCACTTATAGCATAAGTACCAAATACACACTGAGACGTCAGAGATGGACAAATGGTGCAGGTAGAGGCGATCCATTATTTATTTGTCACTGTGCCTTATATCTTTCAGATTCTTTCTCTGGATCAGTCTGACTTTACGTGTAATTCCCCGGAAATGAGACAGGGCTCACCTGCCATTAGGCCTCCAGTCCAACAGCTTCACAACTACCCTAGTCAAGAGAAGACAAAGCCGTCTGCAAAACGTCGTCATCAAAATTACCACATGTCATCCACTACAGCGACTGACATCCTGTCTTGGTCAAAATACAAGGGGGATCCGAGGACAGAATACCATGAGAACCCAAGGTCAAAATACACCAATCCGAAGGTTGTTTCAAATTATAAAACAAATCATGGTTCCAGAAAGAACCGTGTGACGAAGAACTCCGGGCGAGCCAAACCGCTTGTCGGCACTATCAGGCGGATGGACAAGCGATTGAGAACGACTACACCCAAACCAAACATAACAAGGGATTATCTCGGGCGTTCTGGAAGTCGCAGTGATTTGGAGGGTAGTGGTCGGAAGTTTGATTCCAGAGGAACCACCACGCCTAGTCCCTGGTCTCGTCCAAACTGGTGGAGACGCTACACCCAGCGACCCAGACAGAAGGTGTCTACCCCCTGGTCGACTCGGAGGACCAATGTCCATCACCCAAGGGGACGTCAATGGAAAACAACACGAGAACCAAGGACGACAACAATGTTCACTACCCAAATCCCACCGGCGGGAAGAGTTTTCCCCGTGAGGAGCACAACAAAAAAATACTCGTCATCTAGAGTGTTTGACTCAAAGAGACGAAGTCAGAGGGTCGGTTCTGGTGGTCCACGGGTCCAAGGACGGAACCATGAAAAAAGTAACACCTCAGGTACTGCAAGATGGTGGAATCCACCTTCTCCATATTATACAACACCTTCTCCCACTGCACGGCCAACAATGAATAGCAGACAGATGGTGACATCAAGAGTGCCAAGTAGGATTTGGAATCCCATCTATCCAAGGAAATCCAGTCAGTCTCTGGTCCCTGACCCTCAGACGAAGCCTCCATTGAGAGACACTGCAAGAGTGCGGAACTTTAACCGTGTGTCGCCACTAACCCCTAGGCCAGCCAGGTATCGGCGTCCCTACAGAGTTCGCAGCTATAGGACCAGACCACCGAGCAACAAGAGCTTCAACAACGGGACGTATCACAAGGACAATACAGGGGCCAAACCAGGCACCAATTCAGGCGCCGACCTCTTTGCTGCCCGGAGACAAACCACACGGCACCCATATGTCCTCACATTGCCCACGACTCCAAAACCTAAACGAACGTTCCGGCCGTATTTTACAAACGCTTACTCTAGACGGGCATCTACACCGACAACAGCTCCACCGCAAAATATCTTTACTCCGAAGAAACCAGCGCAAAAGGCGGATTCCCAGCGTAATCCTGGAGAACGCGTGCTTCTTGGATGTCCCCTCCAGTCCAAATGGAGATTACATTTTGACAAGGCTCTTATTAGGTGAGCTCATCTGACGTTCCAAACTAGATACCAATACTTAGTCATTCACAATTCATGAAAAGCAAAATGCAGATTTTAGGCCATTAAAGGCCTAAGATGTGTAGTTATCAATCGTGTGGGGGGAAAAATGAAAGAAAAAAAAATTGTATGTACGGGCGACCAAACTGGAAATAACGACCGGAGGTTGGTTCACCAATCTAATTTTGATCTAAGCCAAATGCACCTTAGTTTTTCTCCAAGACATTCGAACTGTGGCAGAACTTCCCTAACGTTGCATTTAGAACACCACGCGTTCACAATGCACACTCCTAGAATTCACCACAAAACGTTAAGTGAGTACTGAGAACCAAAATGTAGAATTCCATTGCGTAGGATAGGAAAAACTGGGTTAAACTTGTTTTAACACTGCGTTCCTTTTCCAGACTTGTATGTACATAACTTACAGTGCTTATAACATATGACCTTTTTTACTTCACAGACGACATAAATCAAAGGTGAAGAATTATCACGTGACAATACTGAATTCCCGTCGTCAGCCGACATGCAATGCAGTCTTGCTTTCTGACTGGTGGATACTGACGACAGCTTCTTGTGTAGAGAAAAACTTGGCCACCCCGAGTAAACTCCGAGACGCATCCTGGTCGCCCAACTACCACGTGAAGATCGGACTTCGCGAGCTGAACAAGGCAACAGGGATCGTGGTACATTCGGCGTACCTTTCACGGCGTTCTGAGGATCACGACTTTGCCTTGCTCAGGCTGAAATACGACAGTCTCATGACCAAAGTGTTCACTCCGCCTTGCGTCATGCCGTCGGCGTGGTTCCAAGGGAGGCCAGCTTGGGTGGTGCCAGGAGTAGCTTCGGCTCGCTTCGACAGCAAGAAACCGCGATCCAATCTCCAGACTGTAGCAGTGAAGGTTTGGGAGACCGATTGTAATAAGAACCCGGCGTCTTGCCTCCGTATTACGAACAAGGACTTGAACAGTGAGTCTGCCTTCACTGACGGAGCCCCTCTGTACCTGGGGTATTCCAAATCTAGATGGAGCTTAGTGGGCTTGGGTCGGTCATCAGTAAAGGCCACGACTGTTAGTAATTACTTACCTGTCTGGACAGTACTGGACTGGCTAAAATCAGTCGTGAACAGTTGAAGAGACACGTTAATTAAGAACTGGTAGGGTTGTCTTGGCAGCCATGCAATGGATTCAATGGATTAAACGGAGGGTCAATGACATTCGATGGACGTGTTTAACAATCCTGTGGAAAGAATTTGAAAGAATCTCTGAACACACGCGTAGAGTTTCCACATTAAATATGCGGAGCCTTCAGGTTATGTTGTTGGAATCTTCCACTTCGTGGAGTCTTACATTACGTGCGTGGAGGCTGTGTTACGTGCGTAAGATCTTAATATTATGTGTGTGGAACTTTTACGTTATGTACATTAAGCCTTTAGGTAACCTTTGTGGATCCTATCACTGCTTTGTACTTAAGTGGAATATTTACATTATGGACAAATGTGAACATTCGTGGCCTTGTGCACAGAGCTGAACACTCATTTCCGTATAATTTCATAAAATCTTTCCGCGTGGAAAAAAACTTCCGAATTCTCCCGGAGCCTAATTTACTCATGTGATAGGTGGTTTTTAGCCTCAGAAGCCTTTTAATCAGAAGTGGTCGTAATAAGTCAGTTCATCTGTTGTTTTCTTCATAAAATCTATCGAATCTATAACATTATATAAGGAATTTTCATGAAAGCACCACACGTGCACCTAGTCATGTTGGAGAGGCCCATTATTTTTCATTGAAACAGAAACTACCTTAGAGGTCGTTTACGTATGTATCTCCAATACCTTGTAAACGTTCTTTAAAGTTTTTCGGCAGGTTTACTAAGCTTATACGACATGCACACTAGTAAGCACAGGAAAGAACCCTAAGTATTGTCGGTGACCCTAGTCAACTGCTTTCAAGGTCATTGAGATCATTTCATCTTTATTGTGTAAACACGTTTCTCGTTGATCATTAGCTTCGCAATTCGTTGCCTGAACACTTCCACCAAACGTCTTATGACGAAGCGTTAACAGAACTATGCTTCCAAACACAGGTGCAAACGTTTTATCAAATAGCTGATGGAAATAATCCACGGCATATACATTAGTTAACAAGAACA
This sequence comes from Acanthopleura granulata, assembly GCA_016165875.1. Classification (NCBI taxonomy): domain Eukaryota; kingdom Metazoa; phylum Mollusca; class Polyplacophora; order Chitonida; family Chitonidae; genus Acanthopleura; species Acanthopleura granulata. The sequence goes on along the minus strand of JABBOT010000001.1, from coordinate 11,855,664 downwards.
TAAAAAACTGTCAATAGCAAATATTTACAAGCACATACTGTGCTACAAGGAACAGACGTGACTTAACAAACTGTCATCACCATTATCCACAGTTCCTTCCTACGCATACGTGGCTATACATTTGTCAATAACAGTCCGAATGGGCTGACCATCTAGTTTTGTTGGGTTTCCTTCAACGGATAGTACGGGAGAACGTAATTTTAATGGACTCAGTTGGCAGATTAGTGTCATAATTACGCGTGTAACTCTGCAGTCAGACATCAGTCGCTCCCTACGCCCATACATCCACCATATCCTCGGCACCCTGTGCAAAGGAATTTTTGACTCAATTTTTGAACAAAGACAGCAACAAATTTCTGTATTATCCATGTTCTGAACAGTCACAATTTGAAATCGGTATTAGTCACTAAGACAAACCTGTTATCCAATCTACGTCCACCCTTTTAACAAGTTTTTCGGAATGGTTAAACATGGTTGTGTTGATGCTGACTGAGGATTTTGGCCTCTTTGTTTAATCGATGAGAAGTTTCTCTTCCAAACCTTGAACTGCAAATTTGTTGAAAGGTTCAACCTGACTGAGAAACTTTACTGAGCAGTTTCACTAACAAGATTGGGGACCGAAAAGGTTGCAATTTAGATGTTGTAAACCATGTGGTGTTGTTTTATATGTTGTAGAACATTGCAAGATTACAATTATTTAACGTTAATTTTATGTAATAAAACAGATTTTCCCATCTTTGTGGTTAGATTTATTTTATCAGCTACATAGGGCTTCCATGTTGTGAACGCAACTTAATACAGTCAAACCTTGAATTATTCGCCAGGAGCAGTGGGAATGTCGGTCGTGAATAAGTTCTCTCTGCAGAAGCCATGTAGCTACTCACAAAGCCACATTAGGGCAATTATACTTTCTGAATACAGAATTTCTCCAGGCATTTGCGATTGATCTCTCACGCTTATTTATCACAAGGAATGTATACCAGTTGATACTGTCGGTACCAGAACCTGCTTATGAATGCGTTTTGGACAATTGTGAGACGTCTAGGTCGTAAAAACGCAGCAAATGACTGCTACTCTATCGCTCTGTCGATCATTCACTGCTTGCTTCCCAAGGCATGTATCATCATCATTATGTGAGCTGACTAATATAGTCCGGTAAGTGGTTGGTTATCTTGTTTTGAATCTATAGCAATTTCGCAGTTGTTCAACGGATGTAATGTTTGTGCCCTGTGGAAACCCTCGAGTACCTGACGACTCTCGAAAACCACACTTCAAGATACACATCGGCCAAGGCCGGAGTCAAAACTTGAGAGAAAAAGCGAGTCCATTACAGAAGTTATTTGTAGGGCTGGTGTTTACTGTGTACGGGACAACCTTTCCGCTGGCTGAAGTTTCCACACGCTTATCCAGCTATAAATGCAACACCGACAGTGTATCATTGCAGATAAGACATATCTTCTTTACGCAACTTCTGCGAAAGGCAGTTGGTAGATCAGCATGAGGTAGCGTTTAGAAAACAAGACGCGCGGAATGCTTATGTCTAACTCCACTCTCATTTCGTACATCCGTTCACTTTCCGAGTCTTCAATCTTCGACTCTACACACGTTATTACAGTTATTCGACTGTACACACGTTATCACTGTTATTCGACTGTACACACGTTATTACTGTTATTCGACTGTACACATGTTATTGCTGTTAGAGTACATGTTATTACCGATCTTAGAGGTTACTCTAATTCTTCAACCTTTTCAACAGCCACTGGAAGTATTTCAATAGTTTCTTGGATAACTGTACGGTCTACAGCTTTTACCTGTGGTGACACAAACAAATCATTTTTGCCTTCGTATCTACAAGAACTCTATGCCTACACTACCCCTTAAAAACTGTTTTAATGATTGAAAAGGCTGATGATTTACAGTAATCACAGAACAGCTCTGTCGCATTGCAAAGAAACAGGAAAACGCAGAATACAGCTGGAACATGTTTTGCTTACATTTATTATGCACCTTACAAAGAAGCATAAGGGTTTTCTGATTCAGCTATTTGACAAATGTTAGACTTGGAGACACATATTCTATTGGTTTCATGATACAAAGTCAGCATCATAAATAAGTGAATGTACTTCATGTAAAAGCGCATAGAATTTGATGTACATTTCAATCATTAATTAATGTTTCCCACGTTTCATGGATTGCCTACGTAATGTACAGATACATGAAGCCTAGCTAATTCTGTAGCCGTGTCACGGACTATGTACATGGAGCAGATCCACCTAAGCATAATACACAACATTTCCACCGATGCTGTCTTATCAACCACTGACCCGATACCACTATTTTTCATTGTTGTTGTGGGCAGAAATGGAACTGCTTACTTGGGTTTCATATTTTGACTTAGTACAAGTAATGAAGGTGAAAAGGAAGATATGATCATGATGGCCAAGTTTGTGGGTAGCAACAAGGCACTGTGTTAAATAGTCCTGTACAAAAACCTACAAGAATAACTCCCAAAAGATTGACGCAAAATGATTTCTACCATATTAATGAAAATACAGGTTTAAAATTACACTTTTTAAAATACAGGTTAGTTTATCTACAACTTATACACAGCCTTTACAGTTAACAATCATGACATCCATTTAATATCCAACTTTAAGAACATACATCATACATGGGTACCATTTCTTCTGTAACAAGCAAGGAAAATGGCATTGTGTAATTAACTTACAAGAATGAATAATAATGAATGATACAGTGTGTCAACAATCCTCATAGATAAACTATCAGCCAGCTACAGAATGGATCAGTTACAACGCATTCTACAACTAATTCCATGAACACAAAAAACAGAGACAGCATAGTTAACAAAAGTAATTCTAAAACCACAGGCAGTAAAGATACTAACAAAAGCCTCAACAATGCCAGGTCAGTCACCAAAGGTGAAGAATGAAATGATACAATGCCACACCAGTTGGCAAGATAGAAAGTAGAATTGGTACTATACACATCATAGCGGAACACCAACTCCAATCTTATTGCACAGATGTTTGATCATCCCGTGATTTGCTCAATCCTTTGTACACAAGTATGCCATAGCATTAGAGTTCATTGCCTAATACTGATGCTTAACTCCAAACCCACCCTCAACTATGGCCGGGAAAACTGAATACATGAAAGACTGCAAAGCCTTTGTTTCTTGAAAGTGACAATTCGCAAAATAATGCTGTTCCACAGTAATGTTAGTCAATATAAAGTGTTGCCAATTTCAAAAGTCATTCTCTAGTTTTTTCAGGGCCTTACACTATACCTTATGCAGATATGAAGAAATCCTCATTCATTAAAAAGTCAACATCTTTAAATTGGAGACATATGTAAGACTGTCTTGGGTCAACTGTCTGATACAGTAGTGTACTATATATTCCACAGGTACACTATGTTAGAGACAAGTGAAACTTTGTGTAATCATATGCAAAGTTTACAGGAAAATTTGATTTGAGTGGATCAAGAACAACACACTTGTGAATAAAATATTAATTAGCAGTTTATAAATACACACATATACTTGTAAACTGTATAATGGCATTCCATGTTTTACTTACAAGTAAGCAGCAGTGAGTGTGCACTGTTTGTTGGCATTTATATGACATTAGTAGATGTGACAATGAAGTCTGTTTACAGGCTTATCTCTACCACCACCTGATTCATGGATAAGTAATCACTATGTTAGTTTTATACTATGAAAAGATTGTCCATAATTCACACGTACCTCCACATACATGCATGAGCAATAGGGAAAATTAAATAACATTACTTAGTGAATGATCGTGTACCAAATACTATACATAATTACTAGTGATCACTGATAATTATGAAATCAACAGTATCCTATTAGCTGTACATAATATTGGTTTTAACCTAGACTTTATACTGCTCCGTGTAATGTGGACAGAATATAATAAACACATACAAGTAGATCAATGTATTGTTCTAACATGAAAGACAGAAAAGAACACTTTCTTAGGGAATACCACATGACTTTGATCATTATAATGACAAACATGATCCCATAACCAGAGATTAAACCCTAGCTTCTCCACTTTTAAATAAAACAACCTTCCATTCTTTTCCTGTAACTCAGTATTTACCAAAGCTCAATCCTAAAATTAAGTTACTTGTAAATACATATTGAAAGCAGGAAGGCCTTCATGGATAACACTTAGGATAACACTTTAATTAAAGTAATTAAAGTAATTGTGGTTTCAAATTCTTATATGGGCAGAAAATTGGCCCAGTATTTATTTAAAACTCAAATGATGTAATACTTCACATGGAGCGACCTTCTGTTTGTACAGCGGACATCTGATGCCTCATAAAATGCATACGACACCTATACTAAACACAAAATATGTTCTAGGTTAAAGTTTCTTGTAAGATCTTATAGAAAACACAAGCAATAGTTTACCAACCTTGTTACTTTTCTACACTAACCTTGACATGTTAAAGCTGTAAAATAGGACAAAGGCAGAAATGCTAAGACTTGATTAAGAACAAATGGTCAATACATGTGTATCAGTAGTCATATCCTGGCCAGCAGGGAGTGGGCAGTAGCTGGTTCAGTAGCCACAGAATTGAGTAGCACAGTGTCACTTAACAGTGAGGTTGCTAATGCTGCAGTTTGTATTGCTCTACTAATACAGATGACCCAGTCCTCAGCCAGCACCAGACCTTTGGCTCTGACAGGTACAGCCTCTATGCTATACTCTCAGCTGGCCCAATCTGACTCATGGCCAAATTCAGAATGTCTCTCTTCTCCTTAGGGAAGCGGAGCTCTCTCCCTGCAAGCCTGGCGCTCTCCAGTTCCTGCTCTGCAATTTTCAACTCCTGGCTGATGATGTCTGGGTTCTCCTGCTCGCGTGCGATCCAATCCAGTGCCATCTGTGAGCGCATGTCATCGTCTAGCGCCCTGTTGGAGTAGTGAAGCAGCACTTCCTGTCTGGAACAGTTCCTGTCCCTCATGGCCTTCAGGCTGCCATTCCAGTGTAGCAGCTGGAAGACAGTCATCAATTCCTGGAACTCCAGCATGGTCCGTGAGTGGTTAGACTCCAGCATGAACCTGAATGCTCCTATACCAGTGCTGGGGTTCTCAGCATCTTCAACACGGCCCTGCCAGTCAATCACACAGAGCATTAATACATACATAGCCAGTAAAACTTAAACCATGTGCTGGTACAGGACACATGGCATCAGATTAATTCAGTGGCACTTTGCTTAAAAACTAAATTTTTTCCACTAGAGCAAGTGAAGTATTTTGGTATCACCATGTTGACAAAAACATTGAAGTCCTTCATAAATCAGTTGACATTGCCAAGTGTGCAGTGTTCCTTCATTCTCGCTTTAACTTTTATTAACACAAAACACAGTATTTTAGCAGGACATGGCTATTTCACTATTTCTTCTCAATGTCATGAGGACACTGTATAATATGCCATTTCATAGGGAAACTAGCGGTTGTGCTTCTCAGGGGAGATAACTCATATTGCCTGATGGCCTATTGCATATCATTTGTGCAGGGATGAAAACAAAGACCATGTGTTGGATTGGATCAACTACATACCTTGAATGATGAGAGAGCATCTGTGATAGCCTTCTGGATGAAATCCTCTGTGATCTTCCTGGAGGGGTGCTCATTAAACACTGAATTCATGAGAGCTATCTTTGCAGCACTACGTCTGGCCTCCGCTTTCGTTGTGCAATTCTGTGGGAGAAAACGACAAATGTGATAGATCTTGACAGGTCAAAAGATTATAGAAAAATTAGACAGTCTCCCAGAAGACAGAAGTACAAAAGCAGAAAACACAACAGAGTGGGTTTGTACAGGAGATGACAAACAAGCGCGCTCTCAGAACACGATACAAGAGGTTTACAGAAAGAACAGGACAGCTTGGAAGCATGGGAATTACAAACATTGTACATGTACCATTGTATGGGGTCCCCAGAACTTTGTCTGCCTTGAATCATATTATTAATCTATGAACATCTGCAAAATGCAGGATAAAATAACCTTTTCTAAACTTCTTGAAACTACAAATCATGAACTTAAAGTAATCTGCTCAGTTACTTGTTTGACTGGGGTTTAGTGGTATACTTAACAGTCATGTCACTTTAACATATATCTTTCACCAGATATTTAACTCCACCGATTCAGTACATCTCATTAGTAAACTTTCAAAACTTATCTTAAACACTACTGTATCAGTATTTCCAATTGTTTTGGAGGCAAGGAAAAGGGTTAACTAGGTTTCATAACAATGTACATGTCTCAGCAGTTTGCATCCACTTTGTGCCTAAAAGTGGCAAGAATGTGAGATCAAACTTAAAGTATCCATGCAAGAAAAGTTTTGCTGTTACCACTAGTTCCCACACTACATGTATTTCTAAACTAAAGTAACTCTGGGAAAACATGATGTATTCAGTTCTTGCACACATAAACCCTTGGATGCAATTTATCCATAGAGTCTTCACTTAGCAGTAAACACTTAAGTGACAAAGAGATCCATGGGCCAAAACATTTCATTTCATCTGAAGTAATGTGCAAACAGAGAGATACATGTACACCTGCAGTCTACAACGTGTTAAACAGACCTGAAGACAGTGTTTGAAATCAGCTGAACTGAAGTCAAAGCCAAGTGAATGTCTCAGGTATTCAGGGATAAGGCCCATTCACATGGCTCAGCACACCTGACCTGCAAATCAACCATGAACTCCCCACTTAATTCACGTGTTCACTGCGCACCAGGGACAGAGAACGATTCCAGGGGACAGTAGACGGGATGGGTTAGCAACTAGAACTCTCTCATAGCCCAACATCACAAACCTGACCCTGTCTAATGCAGATTTATTCAGAAGAATCCTGCCATGCCATGTTGCACAGAGCGGCTTGAGTTCGAGAGCTGAGTGTGTACGGACTCCCTGTAGACAAACACAGAGATGCTACATACAAACAACTCATCCGGGCATCAATTAGACAAGCTAAAACCAAGGCAGGTAAAAAACTGCCGTCCCATTTGCTCAGACCCAGGTCTACATCTTAAGACAACTGACTCAGGCGACTGTTGGTGTGAGCCACTAATTAGAGAGGCCATGGTAAAGGTCAGGTGAGACAGTTACCTACACGACACATGATTTACACAGCTACCCGACAGTTAAACACACAGGGCCAGTCAGGCGCTCACCATATACGCATTGCCTGCTACATCCCCTAACCCCACATTACACTGATGCCCTGATTCTGGCTCTGTATCTGGGCTTGCAGAGTTTCCTACGGGGTAAGCCTCCCTATACTCACCTCCATGTGGACCAACTACACATCAACAGTTGGTGAGAAAATCACAAACTGAATCATAACATCACAAATATTAGCTACTGTAAACTGTTTCCATTTCGTACGCACTGATATTCAATTGTACCGATTTGAGGAACATACATGTAAGTTCTAAAATTCTAACCATCATAACTATCAAGGAGTTTCCTAACACGTACAGCTAGAACTGAATAACCTTCAGCACTCTCAAATGACGTTCAGAAGAACCAGTCACGTGACTATTTGTTATAGGGGTAAACAATTTATGATATTATTTATTGATGTGTTTAACTGACTAGAGTGTAATGCTGCACACGAGAGTCTTCATGGTCACAAAGGTTAGCACACTAGTGTAGCTCAATGACCCTGGAAATCTCTCAAGTGCAAGTTCAGCTGATACTGGCTTCCGCTCAGGTCATGGGCAGGTCTGCCAGCAACCACTGAATGATCATGGGTTTCAAGCCCAGTTTCCTCCCGCCATAGTACTGGTTGCCATGATATAAAATGAAGTATTCTTCAGTACGGGGTAAACACCAATCAAATTAATAAGTAAATAATGTGGTACAAAAGAACTTATGAGTTATGAAATGGCAATCAGTTTTATCAGTGGAGGAAACTCCAGTGCTTGGAGAAATAAACAACTGCCCTTCCCTCAGTACCTGACAAACCTCCTTTTGATGTGAAGCTGCTGCCAAAGCAATCAGAGTTGCATTCAAGCAAGCCAATGCTTTAACAATCTGAGCCAGCCAAGGCCCTTTATGGTATTAGATAGCACAGTTCAACCCAAAACCACTGTACACATATAACATGCAATAACACACAACCAGTTAGAGATGAGGCTGAAGCTGAGCATACTTAGCTGAAGATCACAGTGGCCCTTACCTGGAAACTGCCAAAGCAGCTGCCCCCTGGGAGGGTGACGAAGCAGACGTAGGGAGGTGATGTGGACGGTTGTGACTCGTACACCACGACAGCTCCGTTCTTCAGGTCTGCACCCCGCGCCTGTTTCATCTGCCAGAACTCCTGTAAGGCCTCCACCACGTTCACTGAAACATGTAGAAACACAGTGTGAATTTCTGTATGTCTTTAAAATTTTGCTTCAATTCAAAGAGGCAGAAGTAATAATGAGAATTTCTCTCATACCATAGAGAAGGAAATGAAACTGACGAAAAACTGATGAGACAGCCTTTAACTCGAACGAAATCAGCACACCCTTGAACTTGTATGTGGTTAAGCAAATGTTTAACACATCCATACACAGTACATAATTTACTTTGCTGAAATCCTATGTAATTATATTTGTTTATTTAGTTCATAACTAAGTTGTTCATTTTGCCTGATTCTGACAGTTCTATTGATCTTAGAAAGTGTTTGAGGTTTGCTTGCATTTACTTATTTATTCATTTGATTGGTGTTTTACGCTGTACTCAAGAATATATCACTTATACAATGGCAGCCAACATCATGGTGGGAGAAAACTGGGCACAGCCTGGGGGGAAACCCACAACGATCCTCAGGTTGCTGGAAGATCTTCCCATGTACGGCTAGAGAGGAAGCCAGCATGAGCTGGCTTTGAACACACAGCGACCGCATTGGTGGGAGGCTTCTGCCTCATTATTGCTGCACAAGCCCACTAACCAACTGAGTGACGAAGGTTCCCGGTTTGCTTGATAGGTACGACAATACCCTACTGGGAAAATGCAAGTTTCAGCACCAAAAGTAATGCTTTTATTTGTCCCTTACAATGGACTTTTTGGGTGAAACTCCAGGCCAAATGTAATAACTGGTTGCTATGTTAAGTCATGTGTGTTGTATCACATTACAGTGGTTCATCCTATATTTATAAAACACTTTCCTTTACCTGTCTGTAGTTTTCAAATATTTAATATTACAAAACATACAGCTTCAGATGTTTGAAAAGGTAAACACAATTTTTAACATGTGCCTTGACAAAGAACAAAGTTCAATATTTCTATACGTGTACTTGTTCTACAGAAAGCCTCATTAGATAAACACACAAGCCGTCTCAATTCCTGATCAGAAAATCCTGTGAAAATCACATCTAAAGCATTCCTCTCTCCCCTTGAGGAATGGTTAAAAAAGTTGTACACATGTTACCGGATTAAGCGCTGCCATGTCAAACAGTTGACGACACAGCCCCTCGTATTTGTGCACACCTCATATCTACTGCTGCTGTTTTTACATTGGCCCAGATTGTTAACCTGAGAGCTGCATTAACCCTGGCTCTGACACACACCTTCATTGACTGACTCCCAAAAAACTACAAGGAATTGGGAGAGTTGATTTTCTCCAGATTCTTACTTCATGCAGCCCAACATGTGGATTCTATTTTTTTAACTGTGTGTCAACAAGCCTTGGAAGGTTATGAGATGGGAGGTTTGATGGAGCTGCCACCTGAACGCGTGCCCACTGAGCTCTCCTGACCCTTCCCTCAATACCGGACAAACGCAGCCTGACGTGACATCACAGGTAAAATCAATGGTAAAGAAACAGTTATAAACAAGGTGCTTATGTCTAATGGCTCGTTAGTGGGATGGGCACACAGGTGTGAAAAACAACACCCAGTATAACGATGACACGGCACACCAATACATCCTTGCTTCATTAAGACTGACTGACTACGACTGATGGACTTAGAAACAGCAGTTAAACTGACCACTGAACAGGTTTTGTGTATTACTAACCAGCATAGGACTCCTAGTCAGGCTTAAACACCACTTTCACAAGGCAGGTAAAAGTGATAGGCTACAACTTAACAGAAATACAGCATCAATGTCATAAGGCTTGTAAAGTCATTGGTAAAGTCAAAGTTAAATATGGACGATGATATTACACAACCTTAAGTCATCTTAAGCCAAATGAAACATGGACGGTGCAACTGATGATGTTACAAGGACTGTTAAGTGGTAATAAAGTAAACCTGAAACAGTGGAATTCAAGGCTTCTAAAGCAGTAAGCCAACCCTAACTACAGAATTGATGATGTTACATGTACACCAAGGCCTCTAAAGGGGACATGCCCAGCATAAACAGGGACTCCTGAACTGATGATCCTATATCAGTTGCCTCTAAATTGCTAATATCCAGTTGAAATATGGACACTAGAACTGATGATGTACAAAGGCTTCTCAGTGATAATGTTCAGCTGAAATAGGACTGTAGAACTGATGATGTAAGGCCTGTAAAATGGCAAAGCAGTGCTCAAAATTCATTTTTTATTTAGGAGCCATCTGGCGGGTAAATATATAACATCCCTCGCCAAATCGGTGGATACATACGCTAGATTGTCTACTCACCAAGTAAGTCTATGAATAAAAAAATAACTATTAAAATCCACGTGCCAGTATGTGAACTTTGCTTTGCCATTTGCTTGGTATTACATGTCTACCTGGATTTCATTAAGCGTATGAGGCTTAGCTGGTCTGTCATGCCTTGAAAATATTGGTTATTTCCTCCTAAATTAAAATGCTCCAGTAACTGGGAATGTCAAGAATGATTTATTTATTTATTTGATTGGTGTTTTACGTCGTACTCAAGAATATTTCACTTCTTAAGACTGTGACCAGCATTATGGTGGGAGGAACCCAGGCAGAGCCATGGGGAAACCCACGACTATGCACAAGTTGCTGGCAGACCTTCCCTTGTACGGCCAGAGAGGAAGCCAGCATGAGCTGGACTTGAGATCACAGCAACCACATGGATGCATCAGGAAGGAATACAGGCCAAAACAGTTGACTCAATAATTTCCCTCAAGTCCGGAAGTGGCAGGTGAGCCTGACCTATGCCATGTTCAAATCTCTTTTGTCCAACAGGTGGCGCTTCATTTCCTACTGCTCGTCACATGAATATTGTCCTGGGCCAAAACTTTTTAAATGCACCAAGACGATCACATGATCCAAGCCATAATCCAAGAGTAAGTTTGAACTACGATGTATTTTTTTACCATTAGCCTAGGATAATATTCGCAAGGGTTATCAGTGTATGGTCCAGTCAGTCACAAGCCCAATCTAAGAATTCCCGCTGTTCAAAGAGGTGATCCACACAAGTTTCATGTCATGGAAATGTGGTGATAAATGTAAGTGGATTTACATGTTTTTTCATTGCCAGTGTGGTGACCTTCGCGAGTGGAGTAGATTTATTCACTATGGCACTTGAATTTGTTATAAGTGGTGAGTTGGCACCTATATTTTTCGAGCCATATGAAGTCAAACTGAAACACAGGTGGTGGTTACAAGACATGTACATTTAAGTCCAACTAAAATAATGGCTGTGGATTTAATCAGCTATAAGTATACCTGATATAGCAAAGTACAAAATGTAAAACATGCATTTATGACTGTCCAAGTCATATTACATATATTTATAAACTACATGAGTGTATGTGTAGGCATTACAAGCCAATCAAACAAAAATACCAAATAAAGTTAGTACTACATGACTATATAAAGAATGAAAAATAAACTGCATGACTGACGTACATGTACACTTACATGCAACTGTAATGCATACACATGTATCTATCCAGTCTTTCTTATCACGGTTTTTTTTTTGTTTGGCTTGCATTCTGCAAGATAGCCAGTAGTGGCGTTAGGTATGTAATTATTTATTATAAGGACACACCCCAAAATATCCTGAAGAAAGCACATAAACCATGACGGTGAATAGACAGAAATGGAATCTCTATTGTTTTTCCTCTTTATTGCATGTGATCTGTTATCCTTAGATAGCTTTGATTAAATGTTCACTCAACCATGACATTTAACGTTATTAAGCACACATAAACATTTCAATCCTTCTTCTACTGCTCTAACTTCATTGTTTCATCATAATGAAGTGTTAAGGATGAAACAGGTATGCAGTGTTTATTTTATTGTTGTTTTGCTCCACACTGAAGAACTTTGTATATAATTAAAACTCAACAAAATACACATTTATAGATATTTCTGGGGTCAGTAAAGAGCAGTTCTGCACTTTTCTTGAAAACAGGTTTCTGCAATGATCTTGAAATAAATCTCCATCTTCTTTTTAAAATGACATTCTAATGGGCTCAGTTAAGAGATCCAATTTGCAGTAAAACACATGCCCTTTCCTGCTGTATGTGACACTGCTTGTGTGCTGCACACATCATCACATGCAAGTACACAGACAAATGTAGCGTACTGGAAGAGAGCCCAACAGACTTCATACATGTAGCTTCGGACTTTGTTAAAGCCGGGAAAAAGAATGAAGAGTTCCCCTTGAGCTGAACATTTGTGACACCACTTTCACGAGATAGAATTTGTCAAATTCGACTAATGTAGTCAAAGATGGCAACTACATGTATTTACTAAGACTTCTGTATATCCCAGTAAATTCAGTATGAAAATAGCTTTTACATCAATAACTTAATTTAAAAATGACATTAAAAAAGCTAGGGTGTACACACAATTTTTTCTCAAATAAGGGTCAATGTTTGAAAGTTCATCGGCAAGACTTTATTGTCAAATGAAAAGTACAAATAACACTATACTAAGATTACCACTTGTCAGTTGTTACAAGTACAATCTGCACAGGTATGTTACCTAGAGAAGATATGGAGAAACACCAACATACGTACATGTGAACAATGGAAATGGCTTATCAATTGACATTCGCTATCTGATGTCATGCAGATTCATTCATATATGCTATTCAAAATGTGTCTTGAGGAAGTTAACTCTGGACACTTTTTTCAGTACTTTTACACTTGTTTTCTTCTTTTTTTTCCCCACACCAACATGGTCCAAGACCCTTGGAAGACTTAACATGATTCTGCATGTACATGTGTGAGTTTGTGAGAGGTTGTATGAATTGAGCACAGGTGAACATTTCACACATGTTTTTATATATATATACCAGTCATTCCCTTGTGTCATGTAGTTCCAGGGAATACATGTACACATATTGCCTGTGTTTTGCGATGTACACGCGTATGTGTAGCGGCTCAACTGACACCACCTAGGAGCACCTGAACAGCCTCCCTGTGAGAATTACAGGTGTAGACAGTTTACAAGAGGGTGAAGGGTGGGTGGCAGGGTATCACACGCCCTAGTGAACGCTGCCCTCACAGTCAGCTTTGCTCTCCACAGTTTATAGTGCAAACATCACTTTGCCTAATGGACAGTGTTGACAAAAGGTCTGATACAGGTATTCCAGCTGACTGGGTGTAGAGCTGGCGTAACCTGGACAATTCTTCCACCAGGTTATGGTAAAAAATATCAAAGAGCAGCCAGGTAAGGCTTTGTGCAGGCTTTAAGCATGGACGTGCCAGGTGAAGGGAAAGCTACCTGATGGAATGTGAGAAATCTGCCTAGGACAAATAAATACCAGTCATTTAGTCCATTGTCAACAGTGTATTATTGTGATTAGCGTAACACTGGGTCTACAGAGGGCAGTGTGCTGATTCACTACAAGCCCCACTCAGGGGCTAGCAGCTCTCCCACCAAACCACAGGTGACACCAGTCTGACAGTGACAACTACACCAGGCGGCTCAGTTTAACTGCCCGCATCTATTTACAGAAACAACACATACAAATACATGTATAGGTGTATGCTTATCTGCTCAGTGCTAATACTGCAATATGTATGTGTGTAGACACACTATTAAATTCCTGTTCACATGTTGGTTTTGCTATTTACAGGTGTACAATGTCAGTAATTTAAATATTACCGGTAAACTTCCATTTCTGTGATACAAATACATGTAGATTCTATAGCATACAAACAGATACATTAGTTCTGATAAAAATCTCATTAACTGAAAGACCTCAACCAAAGCCTGAATTGGCCTCACAACTAACAACTTGTACATGTTTTAACCACATTCCCTATCAGGTGTTCAGATGCACATCTCCAAGCTGTCTGTCCAGGTGTTTATCAGGTAGCATACAGGTGGGAAAACATCTACTTCACACACCAGGATACATTTACCTGTTCAGTTCATTGTCTTACATTATCCAGGTACAGGCTACTCATTCAAGCACAGATACACAGTGGCTAAGATCAAAGGTATATAGTATACAAGAAACAACATGATTCCTGCATCAATGACTTTTAATAATATCAAAGTGATAATACAAATATATCATATTGTATGTGTATATCATATACTGGTTTTCTACGAATGGGCCAATACCACTGATGCAGACAAAACTGATGCTCAGTCATGCATGTGAGGCTCACTACAACTAGGTATATCATATATGTACATTGTATGCACCTGGCTGCGGAAGGCCTTTCATTGCGTGGGGTTTTTGTGTGGATAAAATCTGATTTATTTGTGACCAGAATATAACGTACATACAGGTACATGTATATACATCGCAAATGTTCATTCACAATGTAATACATCTAGGAAAAGCACCTGTTTAATAACATCCTATCTCCATTCCATGGGTCCAGGAACACTGGGCTGCCGTGTGCGACATGTACACTCACATTTCTATGGTTGTAACTCACCTCCTTAACACTGTCACTATAAAATGATTATTAAATTAAAACGGGAGAAACCTGCGAAATTATGAAATGCACAATTTCGGACATTAAACCTAAATTCTTTCCCAATTGTGATTAAATTCAAAGTAATAATCTGTGGTCTAGAGAAGAAAATGTTATTAAAAATACATGTACAAGTAAAATGGTACATGTGTGTCAATACTGATGAAGACAGAAGTCATAAGTTATACAGGGCTAGAATGAATCATCCATTCTCAAAGAGGCAAGTTCATATGCCTTGAAAGTCTCCCCTGAATCCATGGCTACATCAGAACTGTGTGAAGAATTTGTCAGATTGACTGTTCAGTGTGCTTCCTGCATGGCTGCACAGACAACAAAGTCTGCTTAAGACAACGGACAGTGTAGACAGAGTGTCCACCTATCCCAGGCCCCCCCCCCCCTCAACCCCTACTGAGCAGGGGAAACCCTCACAAATGTCAACAGCTCCGCAATCCAGATTACTGCTGCGCTGTCCCAGTACAAGTCAGCCTTTGATCACAGTCTTGGGGGTTAAATCCCACCTCAGCAGAAAAAAATATTAATTCAATAAAGTCTTTCATTTGTCTGGTCATGTCCTTGGGACAATACCTAAATGCATGACAAATTGAGTGAGCAGCAAAGGGGGGGGGGGGGGTCTAAGGGTCTGGTGACACACTCTCACACACACATGTATATGTGAAAACTCCTGTATAATATATACATACACACATACTAGAGCACAGGAAAAACCAAACCTTTCATCAGTCTTTGAACAATGAAACACATCAAGAATGAGATATAAATGTACACTTCATATCCATTTTAAATACACCTGTAAAATAACATGTACATGAGGGTTACAAATGAGAAGAGAGAGCACACCTGAGAAAACTTACCTATAATATTATTATTTAGTCATAATCAAGCAGGTAAACTACAGATGACAGCATTTTACAATAGGCACAGTTCACAAAGAGATATAACAGTGGAAGTTCTATGTGTTAAGATATGTGGTATCCAGACATCCTCACTATCACCATTGTCAAGACTGAATTCCCTGTTACATGTAATACCTGTACAAAACGACATTTCTTGACCCAAATACATGTACATGTAACTCTCCTGAACATAGAGCTTCTGAGGAAAGCTTTCACAGAATGTTGATCACTAAACACATACTGAATGCTGGCCTTTGTTTCACAATCAATCTTCTCACCTGAAGAAAGCTATACATGTACAAGAACAGAGATGTGTTACATAGTTCTGTCAAGCGCACTCACATGTACAATGCAAATCTGTGACAGTCACATTGGGATCAGCTCTCAGTCAGGGTAGAAGTTGAAATGTGATTTAAACAATATTAAGTTAAAACGGCAAAGACTGTAAACAGCTTTTCATTAAGACAAATCCATCAAAAATTCCTTTTCAGGGGCCATGTTTGCATATCATTACTGAAATTGTAAATTTTCATCATGTCAAAAATCCCTTGTGAAACTTGACGCACAAGTGGATTTCAAATGCACACAAGTTGCCTCAAAACACAGGTATGGTGTAAATATAATGCAATGTATGTATTATTTGTTAAAAGTTTGAGCCATACAGATTCATTTGGCTACAGATACTTGTACCTGTGCCAATACTAAAGTAATGAACTCCTGTGGTACAGCACACCTGTTTTGTCACTTGTGCATGTATGCTACAGACTACCAAACAGCCAAGGATTTAGGCACACTAGCACTGAAGCAAACAAGCTGTAAGTCAGCAACCCTGAATTCATGTCAGATGTGCACATATACATGGACTAGCCTGAAGCCAATGATTGATACAGTGCTGATCTCATTGTCATGGTAAGTATGCCTCTAATCATGGTGTCATTACTGTCCATCCATCACATCTATCCATGACAATCTGGTCAGGGACTGTCCATGACAATGTCCTAGCTGATCACAACCCTGACACTGGCCACACCTTAACCATACAGCAACACAGTACATTAGCGCTCTGCAATGATGCCAGCCCTTCTGACATCACATGTGTGTTAGAGGTGCCACAACAGTTCCCTGATGAGTCAGCTGTTCACCCCCCAAGGCAACTTGTAGGTATCTATTTATCACTTTACAACAATTCTACAACATGAATCATGCCTCAATAGTTCACATGTTCACAACCCCTCAATTTCGTATTGATAAATCTAAGTACACCTTGATGTAAGTGATGGGGCTTTAACATCTACACACAAATACCAATTACAGTTACAAGATACCAGTTACACCACAAAAATAAGGAAAAAAAATGTGAAATTTTCAACTACATGTACTTAAAAACATTACACCTCAAACATGACAGATGTGACCAACTGACCATATATGGAGGCAAAATTAATTAAAACTTTTTCCTCGCACATATTTTTCCAACCAGAAAAATTGTCAACATGTGCCTTAAGGCAATTTCCAAATTTCATAAATACATATACTCTATAAATGACAACACCGTCAGTAAACACTAAATAAATGTACATGTACATTGTACTGTAAATGCTATTTATAATCACTGTCCAGAGTAAGTACTGTGTCAGTCAGTTACAGATCATACTAACGTGTGGACGTGGCCGTATCCAATCCCACCTGTCCTACATATAGTTGAACATGTACATGTTTGGACACTGAGTAGGGAATATTAAATCTTACAAATGTGGGACCAACACAGTTGTCCTGCATCATCAACAAAACCAAAAGATTAAAGATTTTGTAAACAAAACACATCTCCATCCCACAAGTGAACATACATGTCATCACTTCACATGGCTTCACCTCAACCTGGTAAGTTTAACAAGGTTATGATTTATTGTTTGCTGCCTTTTGAGTGCCACATTGAACTACAAGTGAGGGTGCAATAGGTGTTTATCATCTTTCAATTCTGGGCAATATGGAGAAACACACCTACGTACATGTAGGCAGGTTAGACCTGATCACAGTGTAACATTTACATGTACATAGAAGCCCACAATATGTACAAGTCGATGTACATGTGGGGGGGGGGGACGTAATATTCTTCAAGAATTAATCAGATCATCACAACTGTGGTTTCGTAAGAAAGTGCATGTGCACCAAATCCAAGATTACTCCCTAGGTTACACCAGCCAAGGGCAGGAGCAAATGCAAATGTACCTGCATTGTATTTGTAAGGGGCATAACAAAACACAGACATTTACAAGGCACTATGAAGCCTCTGTCAACAGTTGAACAAACTACTGTCAGTATAGGGAAGGAGTATGGATCAAATCAAATCAGACAGCTGTAAAAATTATCAGTTTGAATGAATTGTAATGCTGTGTGACAACAGAGCACAAATTTTCTGAAACAGTTACTCTACATGTATAGATTGGGTTTCGAAATACTGAATTGTATGTACGCAGGCACTGTGTCATTTTTTTAAAAATGATGTCAACACTTTATTCCATTCTTTTAAACACACATTTTATAGTATGTGGCGGACTGTAGACACAACAGCTACATCACAACTCCCTGGTCATATCAGTCTCAAGGTTGTCCACATTTAGCCCTAATTTCTGGGCACACACTCTCAGCTGTTGATTAAGATTTTAGCCTCGTCAACATTTACTGATCAAACAAGTGGCACACGATTTGGACAGGAGGAGATATATCATATTGAAACTAGTGTTGCTAACAAGCTGTGTTGTTGACAGGTAGATTTACCCCCAATCTTAATCACATGTAGCTATGTTGACAGGCCAGAGTGGAAATCTCCCATAGCCCATATGATTATACATGTTAGGCTGAACTCTGTTGGGTTTGGGCTGAGTCCAGCCTTGGTCAAACAGCATGTGGCCACTGTCAGCTCAAACATACACAAACCAACACACAACACAACAACGCCATACACATGGACGTGCAGCTCCAGCAAAGTGTTACACAACACATCTCCAGGAAATGTGCAAATAATTCCAAAATATCAAAATATATGTGTATGTACAGGTATATATATAAGTACTATATGTGTATATGTGTGTAGACTGGCTTAGCTACAGTACATTTCGACTCACTCCAAATGTACCACGCACTCATTCTGTTTTATCCAGCTGACTGGATTGTAGTGTATTGTTAGTCACATGCTCATATGTTTTTATGTACTTTATTATCCAGATAGTACACATCCACATGTATTCACAGTCACATTTTATACAGATAGTACACATCTACATGTATTCACAGTCACATTTTATCCAGATAGTACACATCTACATGTATTCACAGCCACATTTTATCCAGATAGTACACATCTACATGTATTCACAGCCACATTTTACCCAGATAGCACACATCTACATGTACCCACAGCCACATTTTATACAGAGTTAAACCAAACATATGTACATGTATCACAGAACTTCACATTTAATTGTATACTAAACAGGTGTCTATGTATCTTCACAAAGAACACGTACAGGGCTCATTACTACGTGGACATATTTTCACCATTAATAGGGAAAACATGAAAAAAAAAGTACACAAGAAAATAAGAGAAATAGCCTGAAGCAGTTTTTGTCTGAGCAATCATGTGCTCACAAACATACCTCAAAGCTCTCCCTAATTACAGCCATGTCAACACAATGTCTACATGTGTTCCTGGGTACGGAGAGAAGACGAGAGAGAAGATGGGAGCCAAGTCATTTATTGCATCAACATTTTACCTGGCTGCTTCACTAGATACACTGAAATGTACCCAGCACATGGAAGTACACTAGTACAGTCCTGTAGTTACGTGTAATGTTTTCACAGAGAACCACAACATCTACGTTGAGCTATCTACCTTAGCTACAGGTACATGTACAACTCTAATGTGATGAAAGAAGGGAAAAATGTACTACTACATTTCAACTCTTGAATTTGATCTCTACAGTGATTAGTCAGTGTTACAATAACCATACACAAATACACTTAACATCAAGATATTCTGAATTTATGCAAATTTACATGTATTGTGTCTACATTATGTACATTTACTCTAGCTGTAGGAGGCATACTCTGGGTGTAGACTAACAACATTATACTTTCTGAAAGTTCTTTTAAACAAGTCCAACTAGCCAGCCATATACATGTGTACAGTTAGGTCAGGTCTCGTTCTGAAATGGCTATTTCACAAAACACTGATTGCCTCCCTACACCAGAATATTACACAGAGGGTTACAGGCAGAAATTTGTGAATCAACACAAAAAATACTAAGATGTGGTCCAAAATGTTGTTCACCAGAAGAATAAACCCAGTAAATAAGAAATCTGAATTTCTTTTTTGTTGTCACTGAAAATTCAGGATAACTGATTTATCTTTCTTAAATGCTATGTTAGATTACTGTATACAGTCCAACTAATTGTCTTTACCTTGGACATTACTTATACATGACACTTCAGACTAGGCTTTATATAAAACTTCTGAAGCCTAAAAACCATTACATGCACATGAACTGTTCATGTATGACACAGCACAAAGAGAAATGCAAGGAAAGAGTTATTGCTGAATGCCATGTATGGATAATTACATACATGTATACATGCACATGCACATTCTCTTGAGGGTCTTGCAAAGAGAAAAATCACATCCCTGGTATACATACTACATGTACATATACATAGGTCATCATTTAAGCTTTGTCCCATAAATATCATTACAATGATCTACATGTACAAATATATTTTATGACATACATGTATACATCTGTCCTTTGCATGAGACTAAATTCATTTATATCACATCTCCAGTTTCCAACTGAATGCTGCTATACAAGTCAAGACAACAACTTGCAGAACGCCTTGCTGATGCCTCATGTGCCAGGGGAGAGGTTTCCTATATGTCTGAATTCTGACAGAGATTTGTGCCTGAGATCAGAGGCTTTCCATCCAACTCTAGCACCTCCACATACAGGATGGGTAATGCACACTGGGATACCTGACAGATTATCTCCCTGTAAAAGCGCTCTCTATTTCTGTGTCTGTCTTCTCACCAAGGTGCTAACTCCTCTCTCCACAACAAATGCTAATCACGTGGACTGCTCCCAGCCTCTCTGCACTGCCACATTTCCCTACAATAACATGCCACTTCCACACCTTTTTTCAAATCATTTTTCACAATTCCCTACACAATAAAAAGCACATTCTTCATCTCTGACACCATGTCATGTTACACTGATGTTTCTCTGGTGCAGTCCATTTGCAAAACATCAGCTAAATGAATCCCATTTGGTCTTGATTGTTGTATGAAATCACAAAAGCCCACAAAGTTGTTTAACACTAGTTGTGGACTTAAGCACAACGTCCTCTTTCTCAACATTATGTAACTGTTCTCAGGGCTAAGTTGTGAAACATTACACTGCTGGCCTACATGGCTGTAGATTAGCAGTGGAACTTTTGACTTACAGAACTAAGGTTTGCCCACCAATTTACATGTAGCTACAGATTTAGCCAGACTTAAAAAGTTGTATGTCTCATTTACATTTTGCCTCTTTCATGTACATTTACTTTTCCCATGGCTCTCCCATGTTAATGTCATCAGTATATAGTTTCAAAGACACAGAGGACACATGTACATGTACACTGTACTAATACACACTCCTCCAGATGTGCCGGTGAACTATGGCTACGGCCTAGACTGCCAGGGCAGTCATGTCACAGAGTTTTCTCCAGACAGTTTACAGATCTTTGCTTTAATAGGTGTAAGCCAAACTCCTACAATCTGAGTCTCTCTCACATTAGCTAAACCATCTCATGAATTTTGGTGTTCTTAAATATGCTCCACAGGAGAGAGAATGTAGGTATCATTCAATCTGAACTTTTTGGAACAAATGCTTTGGTTTTGTGGATTAAAATTCATTTAGGCAATAAAAGCCTGTAAAACTGCCCACCTCTTCACAGGATGTTAGCCCCTAACCATTTTCTCCATCCATCTCAATTTATTCCCCATGTTCAATGCCTTCATTTGGTGACATACTGGAAGGTTTACATTTTGTGAATTATCTTGTTCCACTGTTTCAGTTTTATCCTTTAAATAAATATTTACATTTATTTTTGTATCTAAGTAAAAGTTTGAAAGTGAAACTGTATTTACTGTAATTCTTGAACCTTCTCAGTTGTTTGTCAGATGTTTAATTGAACATATTCCGAGACCAACAAAATTATACTTTTTGTGCAGCCCATAAATTGGCCAACTAAACCAATGTAGTTCTTTTGACCGAAATCAAAAGGTTCATAAATTGCAATGGAAGTTTGTCTTACATATGCAAAAAGGTGGAAGTATTAGTATAATACACATAAATGAATACCAACAGTCGCAGGTGCATTTATTTGCTTTCATACTTGTTTAGACCTGTGTTCAAATGACCTCATTGTCCATAAAAGCTCACCATGTCTTGTGGATGTTTGAACCATGTCTCTCTTTCATGGATTACCCAAGGAAATAATTCCTTGTACATGTACTTGTTCAATATGGCCACCTGCTGTCAATCCTGTACATACTTAACATTGTTTATCCTATCATTGTTACATTGTCTTCAGGATGTCAAGCACTTGCTGTGAAGATCACAATGGACACCATTAATGTGCTACTGCTTGTGGTGATATAATGCCCAGACAGCCTTAAAGCAAGAAACCCAGGCTAATAACTTCTTACATTAACCCTTAATATAATTACAACACACTTTAACAGGTGAAAATTACATGTAAATGTACAAGCAGATGTGAAGGTACTTTAGTAGTACAGCTCTTAACAGCTCTGAATATATCTGCATCAATACATAAATACACATTTATACAAATACATGTTATGGGGCAATCATACAAGTTATGCAAATTTCTGCCATCAGACAGCCCTTCTTGCAGATTTTGCTGTCATTTGGGAATGAGGGCACATAGGACTTTGAATTTTTGGGTACATATATAATAAACTTTGGAGAATATTTTGCAGTACTAATCCAAGGTGTCAACAAACACATTTATCAGATGTTCAACTTACCTCTTGGTGCTACACAGTTCTTTCAGAGACCTTAGCTCTAGCAACAATATAAATGTACTGGAAACATTCCCTGGAACACTGTCTATACAGTGCTACCAACATATTCATACAGCAATATCTCTAACTCAGTGAAAATATAAAAATCCAAGCAATTGCACTAAATGTCATTTCCAAGCACATGTTATTTGGTCACATGGTGCACTATGTTTACAAACTTTATAGAAGTCTAACATTAGCACTGAGCGTATCATAAAGCTAATGACCACTGGTTAGCTTATGAACTAATGTTTTTCAGCACTATAATAAGCAATACTGGTTTGTAAATGAATTATATTGGGTACAGGAGTGCAAATTGAAAACAGGCTACTTTCTGCCATGTTGTTGTTTTGATGACTCTGCGGAATAATATGTCTGCCAGTGAGAGTAGGTGTTAAACTTTTGTTACTTCAAGGGGTTAGATCTGTTGCTGAGAGTAAATATTGCATAGAGGAAATTTTGTGGAATGTTTCACGTAAATTCTTACCACTGATGGAAGTGAGAATATGAATGAACCTGTGTGGCCACAAAAAGTATGTTGAGAATTTTTTTTGAATTCTATACCGCTTATTTTTAATGCAAAACTTTCTCCATATCTTGATGACCAGCAAGTTTAAGAGGGCCTGGGTGACTAGATTTAAAAATGACAGCTATATCTGTGAGAACACCTTCATTCTGAATAACAATGACCAGAGTTGTATGATTGGTCCTTAAAGTATCACTTTTACTAATAACAGCACAACAACGAGGTGAGAAAAAATACTTGTCAGAAGATGAGATTGTTTTCAATATATATGTTAAAATCTCAGCAATTCTGTCACCATGTCCATAAATACTTTTCAGACAAAGAACATACATTACCTCTGCCATAGCCATGCGTGTGTTTAGCAAAACTGTTCACCACAGCATCCACGGCTTCTTTCAGAACTGTCTTTGCTTTAATGTCTGACATGTGTTGCTGGTTAGGGCCTATGGCACCCTGTAACTGACCAGTTAAAACAGCGGCCACATTTGGTCCGGGTTTTTGTGGGGGCACAGGTTTTCCTGACCCAGGTCGAACTCTGGGGGCAGGCACGGGTCTACCATGACTCGTATTTGGATTCCTTGCAGCCATCATGGGCTCATTTGTTTGCAATATCCCAATCTATAGAGTACTGTTAACATATGTTGAACATGTCACACACACCAGGTAAAGCAATCGATGTTTGATTTCTGACCGTAAACAGTTTTCCTGTGAGTTGAAGAAGGCAATTTGGGCACAACTACATGTGTCACAGTTGACAATGGTCCGGAGCAAATACTACAGACAGTACACAATATTGTGCATTTATAGCATTCACTCAACTTCAATGTAAACACAAACTGAGAGGGGCAGCAAATTTGTGAACAAATCGTATTTCCTCTTAGTTACTTTAGCGTCCTATCATTTACGTGATCTCGAAGTACGCTGCTGCGTCGCAAAACCCGCCCCCAGTGCCAGATAACATGGGAGAGTCCTTAAGTCGGAAAAGTTGAGCGAAGTCTCCAGAAGTTGCCAATGTGATCGTCAGTGTTAAGCATCCATGTTGTTGTTTCACGCAGCTGTATTTCGTCTGGCAACCTAGCAGTTAGGCCGGCCAGGACAACCACTGATATTTAAACAATCTGCCACGTTTCTGTCACTGATCGCTGATAACCTCAGTTACTAGTGATCCCGCCTATGTAACACGACCACACCAACAATAATATTCACTTTCAGACAACTTTAACCGATCGCAACATTCCTTACACCTCAAACTATCATTTTCTTTCAAGGCCGGAACGTATGCTGTTGACCTTTGACCAGACGAAAATTATTCCTCCGCTAAACCAAAATTGACGTTTGCCGACATGTAATGTTATGGCATAGCTGCAGCGTCAATAAACTCATTTGCAGGAGATTTGTATTGTATTTCAACTCGAGTATCAACAATTACACTTCAACTATTGACTAATCCGTGACACGCCTTGCTTAACTATGGAAATATGTTTGTCTAGCGGATGTGTAAACTGTACACAGACCAAGTTTGAGAAGGGGAGAGAACCATGTCAGAGTGACATAGACCTACTGGCTGACACGATGGAGAACACTGCCTTGTTCGTCTGCCTTGGTTAGTTCTTTCAGTCTGTTACGGTGCAGTGTATACCTCCTTCGAAATGGATGATTTCCGCAAGCATGCAAACGATGAAACTATCATTTAACCATCAGATCTGTCCTCAAATCCGTTGCTTTTTGGCACTGAACGTGTAGTTTTCACTGAGAGCTACATGTCAGCGATCTAAAGGCTTGGGTTCGAAGTTGATCCTCTCATTTTGTCAGATTGTTCATATTTAGGTGATTTTTTACTTCGTTCTTAACACCAGCAACGGAAGATGAGTTTATATTGAAGAGGTCCCAGTGGAGAAGTTACTACATTGCAGCTGTGTGAATAAGACAATGGTCATTCTACCAAAAGAGGCCATTTTAAGGGGAAAGGTACCTAACAGTTCAGATTTGTTTCATCAGCAATCTTTTTGCCCTAATTCATCCCAGTATTTCTGAGTATAATATTCACAGCCCAGTCAATTTTCCTTTGTTATAAGTAATGATTTTTTGCACATTTCTTCCCAGGTGGACAATCATACCTGTCCTTACCGTTAAGAATACCTGTGCTATTATACAATGTAAAATAAAAAGAGAAACCAATTTTTTACAGTAATAACAGAAACAAACACAAACTTTATATGAATAATACCCCTGTACACCTTGTCTCGTGAAAATTTGCCCTAAGTGGGGACTATAAACACAACATCAGATGCCCACAACCTGCTCATTACATAATTTTTTACATTTATACATATCAAGAATACAGTTTGTCAATGTCAAATTTAAAACATTTTCCTGATAATTAAGTCTATGAAAAAGGAACTGTGATGAATAGATAATAAAAAGAACATAAAATAGATAATATTTTGCAAAATATGTGTGCGTAGTGGTAAAGACAAAATAAGTGGTAAAGACATTGGCGTAACAGTAATGACACAAACGAATGTCAGAAAACCAGGAGTGCCCTCTGGAGAGATTAAAATATATATCAAGTCGTCTGCATAGAGTTATCTCATGCCGGTCAGAACTTAATGACAATAAGTGACATGTTTTCTTTGTATTTCCGTATCCTTTTGATGATTGACAGGGACATCTAAATAATACAGAAATCACTGTATGTAAGACATATATTTTGCCTTCACGAAGGGTTAAATGCGAGTATAAATTGATTACTGTAAATGACCTAAACTTTCATCTAAAAAAGTGCATTTTTAAAGGTAAATAAATGTCATAAAATTTTATATTTGGTACTGAAACTTACATTTTTCTGGTAGAATGTCATCATACCTTTCAAGCAAACCTAAGAACACCTTCCTAAAATCAGTAGAACTCCCAGAATCAGGAAAAATGAGCAACTTTGTCATGGACGAAATTTTAGGTCATTTAGGGTAAATAAATACTGTTTGTATTTTATTGAACATTTCCTTCTTTTTTAATGTGAGCGTGTCCTTACCGTTAAACTTATTTCCTTACTGGAACGGCAAGGACATTTCTTCACATTAGCAGTTCAGAATGGCGTCAGCCATTATTATGCCCATGTGGCTCGATGTCCACTGTTTGCTATTTCATACAGTCTGCCACCACCACAAAACAATGGTTGAAATAAGCAATATTAACATTTCCCAGGCATGAGTGTATGCAATTCACTCGCTAAATAAACATTAACTACCACCAAAATACTCCCTGAACTGCGTTGTGTGCTGCCATGTAGCTCCCACACACAGTTGCATCCCTTTTCAGCAAATTTCAAGAAACTCAATTGCGTAACGGTAAAGACAATTTTTGTGGGACAAGATCAAAATACAAAAATTAAGAAAAGAGTAGCTGGAAATGGTACACATTCATTACCTTCTAAACATTTACTCTGTTTTAACATCGTCACCATCATACTGGCCATCATACTGGCCCAAACAGAGTACTTAACATTCTGGCTGAAGTGCAAACTTGATCACTTGGGACACAGATTTTTTAGAGTGTTGAGATGATAAACTGAGCGTAAAACCAGCAAAAATGTCATATTGATGGGTTTTTGTTTATTGCGATGAGAGATTATTGCTACAAGTTTGCAAAGCGTGCAAAACCGATACAGTTATGGATCTATAAATGATTTGTGTACAGTAGGTAAGTTGCGGGACATGGTTTGGAACCTTTTCCATAGAATCACCCATATATTTGTGAATTAACAGATGGAAACTAAACCAGAGCAAAGTGACCATAAGCAGCAGTACTCACTTGTAGCACACCACTGAATCATGATTTATAATGAAGTTTGATGCAGGTTTCATTTGCTCAATGTTAATGCATTTACAAGTGATAACCACATTTATTTGATCTATAGGGATATATACCTATGAAGCTAGATAGCCGCGTCGAGTGCACATGGCACAATCTGGTTTTTACCAGGATTAACCTTGGCAATGTTACAATGGACTAGGCATAGTTTTAAGTCAGAAAACTCAGAAAGCAGAAGCAGTCTGTGAACAGTCTTTGAAAACAAAACTTTGCATGAAAATGTACAGTAAGGTGAACCAGTCGTTATTTCCGAGGTCCTTGGATGTCGGAAAATGCGTTCGTATCTAGTCAGAAAATGACTGACTGCTAACTTAAATCTCAGAGCATTAGGTAAGCTATCGGCCTTCAGTGGATGCTAGGTAATGTGTTGCTGATGATTTTGATGGATGTTAAATATTTCAAGTTACATCCTAAGCTACAGGTAGATTTTACCATCACAGGTACTGTTACTTGATTATGATTACAGGTAACATTTGTCGATCCACAATGGCAGAGGGCATATTCAATCACATACTGAAAGAAAGAGGGCTGCAAGATAAGGTACTTGGTCCATGGTATTTTCAGTTTGTAATAGGAACATACTTTTCTTCATAAAATTAAGCGGTGGGTGATCACCATAAGAGGAGAGATTTATGAACCAGTTCCACATTAAACACCTGCAGACACCTGCAAAGGCTGTTTACTTAAAAGTTAGGCATTTCTAATAATAATTTTAAGTGAATATAGTCATAAATGTGTGGGCAAAACAGCAGTGAGTTGATTTAGCTACTAAAAGTGTCAATTTTACGTACATCATGTGTCTGGTACCATTTGTTTGATCAGATTGGTTCTGACCTGATTTTATACCTTTCAGTGGCAGGTTGACAGTGCAGCTACATCTACATATCAGATAGGTAATCCTCCAGATGACCGGGCAGTGGCAGTGATGAAGAAACATGGACTGACCATGCATCACAGGGCCAGACAGGTGAGGTGTGAGGGCTGGGCAAGTATTGGAAATACACCAGTGTAAATCTGGTAGTGTATTAGCTGTGGGATAGGTTTACAAAACAAACATGTAACTGATGGAGTTGACAGAATAGAATGTTGTTCATGGGAGATACCAGAAGACAAGGTCAATGTTGGAGGTGCCAGAATCGGAGATAATTGGTTAGAGGTGCCAGAATAGGAGATAAATTATGGAGGTGCCAGAATAGGAGATAAGTTGTGGGAGTGCCAGAATAGCAGATAAGTAATGGAGGTGCCAGGATAGGACATTAGTAATGCCAATACCAGAATAGCAGATAGGTCTTGCAGATACCAGAGTAGAAGTTAAATGGTGTAGGTGTCGTCAGGAAATGATGTGGGAGATAAGTGAGATGCCAGAATAGGAGATTAGTGGTGGAAGTGCCTGAATAGGAGATTGGTGATAGAGGTGCCAGAGTAGCAGATATGTCATGGAGTGGTCAGAATGAGAGATGTGTGGTTAGAGGTGCCAAATAAGAGATAAGTGATGGAGGTGCCAGAATAGAAGATTACTGATGGAGATGCCAAAATAGGAGATAAGTGATTGTAAGTGACAAAAAGGAGATAAGTCATGGAGAAGATAAATGATGGAAATGCCAATATAGGACATAAGTGATTGGAAGTGCCAAATAGGGGATAAGTGAAGGAGGTGTTACAATATTATGGAAGATAAGTGATGGAGGTGAAAGAATAGAAGCTAAGTGATGGATGTGCCAGAATAGAAGTTAAATAATGGAGCAGCGAGAATAGGAGATAAGGGATTGGAGGTCCCAGAATAGGAGATAAGTTATGGAGGTGGCAGAAGAAAAGAAACGGTATGGAGGTGGCATGAGAGAGGACAAGGATGGAGGGGCCAGAATGGAGGGTAAGTGATGGAGGTGCCAGAATAGAGGATAAGTGATGGAGGTGCAAGAATAGTGGATAGGTGATGGAGGTGCCAGCATAGGAGATAAGTTGTGGAGGTGCAGAATAGAAGAAAAGTATTGCAAATGCTAGAAACAAACTATTAAATTATGAAGGTGCAAGAATAAAAAGCAAGTGATGAAAGTGGCAATATAGTAGTAAAAGTTGCAGGAACTAGGGTAGAATTTAGGAAGAAAGATACTAAACACGACATATAAACCAAATTGAAATGAATTATAAAGTGATTTGTTGGCGTTGCAAGAAAAATATCCTGCTACAATGATGGGTGATGAAGTTATTCGGCAAATGTTTACATGAAGCATTTTTCAGACCTGCACATAAAGTGCTGATAAACTTACCAGTGTGTAGAGACTCCATGTTGTGACTCTCCTCGGAGAAGTGTCTCGACATGTCCACCAGGTTATCTTGAACTCTGTCCTAAATGACTGCCATTTCTCTTCACACTGGCAACAACAACCGCAATACATTCGGCCAGGACAAATACTCCTAAACTGTTATTGAAATATTATCATTTGCTGTTTGAGAACTATGTCAGGCGTGTAAACACAGACAAATTTGGAGGTTTCATGTGTACATGCCAGCTCATTAGTGGAATAAGAGGAAATATCAATAATTGTTCATTGGCTTTGCTCATTAAGTGGGCAAAATGTCTTGACCACTCTTAAAACAGATTAGTCAATAATTCAATTGAACAAAGAAATCCCTGTGAAATCTGTAAAACCAAGCATATTTTTTTAAACTTTGATGTCAGATAAGTATTGAAGTATTTTAGATTTTATGACCGTGTAGCATTTCTGCTTATTCTTTTAATTTTATAAACTTCAGATTTAAAACTGAAACAGATTAGGTGAGAGTTAATTGTTATCAGCGTAAACATGTGTCTAACACAAGGTCAGTCAGCCGGAGTTCACTCCCCTTATGCTGCAGATTGATAACATATTGACAACACACTCCTATTTGTCTTTTGTTTTTGTTTATGTTGATAAATCACAAAAGATCTCTAGTGAGTTGTTGCTATACATATTGATACACAAATATTTTAACAGTGTGTATGCGAAAAAAAAGACTTTTTTCTTGAAATGTTCAATAAAAAGTACAATTGGAGCAAGCTGACATAAGTGGGGGTTTTATTGCAAGCCATGTTATGTGTTTTCCTTACAAACCCAATGTTACGAAAACCACACCAAAACATGTATGCATTTGGCAAATAGTTTTCAACTCCATGTCCGCACTATATGCACAATCACAGACACAAACATTCGTAAAAGTCTATTCTTTCTACCGATTTATAGTGGTTTTTGTACAGATATCGCTTGAACATTTGGCTTGACTTGCAAGATTTATGTTACAAACATGTGTCCGGAAAATTTTTGTTGCCACAGACTTTAGGCACTAAAATATTTGTTGCTGATTCTTTTTTTTCTTTTTGAGTAGGCACTACCATTTTGTGATTTACTGTGTAGCAGATTTGGACTATGAAGACTAAATGATATTTGTTACTGGGTCAACCCAGATGTTTATTGCATTTATCTGTACCTTCACTGATGCACTTCTGTACAAGAGAAGTTTGAGCACGATAGAATTATTATTTTAAAAGACATTTAAAGAAACTCACTCTAACATAAAATCATTGTTGTGTGATTTATGTCTTTATTTGATTCTTCTTTATTTGATTCTTGAAATCATTAGATGAATTTTTTACTGATACAGTTGTAATCAGTTTTCCAGATGAAGAAAATAAAAGTGCTTGGCAAAAAGCATCAACCTTTCACAAGTTACTGACGTACTTTTCCCACATATGATGCACTGATATAAACGCCATGCTGGTGGAAGAGAAATGGCAGTTCTGAAAACTGGAGTTCATAAAAATCCATATACAAGTGTCGTCAACTGCTTACTGTCACTAAAGCCCCATGAAGAGCGAGATTGAGGGAATGGCTACATTCCCTGTCAAAGGCTGGGAATGAACCTGTACCTTGTGTGCTAGCTCTCTCTCAGTTGCTTTCAACCGGTCAGTTTACCTGGGTTTATCTGTATTGTCTAATACGGACCATCAGTGATGTACAGGTGTATGCGAGATACTCCTGAAGGGTCATTATTCAGATCTTTCTCCTAGTTGTAGAAGTATGTTTATTTATTTGATTGGCGTTTTACACTGTACTCAAAAATATTTCACTTATATGACCGCAGCCAGCATTATGGTTTTAGGAAACGGGGCACAACCCATGACCGTCCACAGGTCGCTGGCAGACCCTCCCATGTACAGCCAGACAGGAAGCCAGTATGAGCTAAACTTGAAGTCACAGCAACCACATTGGTAGGAGGCTTCTGGGTCATTGAGCTGCACTAGCGCACTAACCAACTGAGCCACGGAGGACCCCTGTGGAAGTATAATGAAGGATTGTGAATTTCTTAAACGGAATGACGATGTCCATATAAACCATCCATCAGATATAACATACACCGAAATGATAATTCCATGTAAATATGTTCATTTTCAGATCACCGCAGAAGATTTCACCAAGTTCAAATACATTTTTGGAATGGATAAAGAGAACATGCGGTGAGTACTACACATTTGATGCTATAAAATTGGTATTCACGCACCTCTGGGATATGCCGAATTTTAGTACTTTTATTTTAATTTTAAAATTGTCCTGATAACTCAGTTTTGTTTATTTGCAAATTAGCCACCTTATAAACATCAAAAGTTAATTAACTATGTGTATTTCTTAATTTACATATTTTCTGTCCAGAGATTTGAAGAGAGTTAAACCAAAAGGGACTCCCTCTGAGATTTTACTTCTGGGAAAATATGATCCAAGTGGAAAGTCAGACATAATAGAAGATCCATACTTCGTAAGTATGACATGTATACCTCAGCATCATAGTGCTGGGAATTGTGCGGGAAGCCGTGGGGATGCCAGGATACTTTGTCCAAGTGTGTGGTGTACTTGACAGGGTGTCAAGGAGTCTGCTGCCCTTGACATGGTGTCAGGATACTTTGCCTAAGTGTGAGAACATTTTGGCTTGGGAAGAAGTCTGGTGCCCTTGACATGGTGTCAGGATACTTTGCCCAAGTGTGAGAACATTTTGGCTTGGGAAGAAGTCTGGTGCCCTTGGCATGGTGTCAGGATACTTTGCCCAAGTGTGAGAACATTTTGGCTTGGGAAAAAGTCTGGTGCCCTTGACATGGTGCCAGGATACTTTGCCCAAGTGTGAGAACATTTTAGCTTGGGAAGAAGTCTGGTGCCCTTGACATGGTGCCAGGATACTTTGCCCAAGTGTGAGAACATTTTGGCTTGGGAAGAAGTCTGGCGCCCTTGGCATGGTGCCAGGATACTTTGCCCAAGTGTGAGAACATTTTGGCTTGGGAAGAAGTCTGGCGCCCTTGGCATGGTGTCAGGATACGTTGCCCAAGTGTGAGAACATTTTGGCTTGGGAAGAAGTCTGGCGCCCTTGGCATGGTGTCAGGATACTTTGCCCAAGTGTGAGAACATTTTGGCTTGGGAAGAAGTCTGGTGCCCTTGGCATGGTGTCAGGATACTTTGCCCAAGTGTGAGAACATTTTGGCTTGGGAAGAAGTCTGGCGCCCTTGGCATGGTGCCAGGATACTTTGCCCAAGTGTGAGAACATTTTGGCTTGGGAAGAAGTCTGGCGCCCTTGGCATGGTGTCAGGATACGTTGCCCAAGTGTGAGAACATTTTGGCTTGGGAAGAAGTCTGGTGCCCTTGGCATGGTGTCAGGATACTTTGCCCAAGTGTGAGAACATTTTGGCTTGGGAAGAAGTCTGGTGCCCTTGGCATGGTGCCAGGATACTTTGCCCAAGTGTGAGAACATTTTGGCTTGGGAAGAAGTCTGGTGCCCTTGGCATGGTGTCAGGATACTTTGCCTAAGTGTGAGAACATTTTGGCTTGGGAAGAAGTCTGGTGCCCTTGGCATGGTGTCAGGATACTTTGCCCAAGTGTGAGAACATTTTGGCTTGGGAAGAAGTCTGGTGCCCTTGGCATGGTGTCAGAGGGTATTTTGACTCAGAGAGATGTCTGGATACTTTGGGAGGTGTCTGGCGCCGTTGCCTTGGTGTCCGGATACTTTGGAATTTGTCTAGGGCCCTTGACACAGGGTGCAGATACAATGACCCTGGGAGGCGTCGAGAGTTCTGGACTCAGTGCCAGAATGCTTTGACTGGAAAGTGTCTCGTGTCCTTGATTGGTGTCCAGGTACTTTGACTCTATACTCTTGCTGCATTACATATCTGCTGCCACCATGATACACAGTGTGCAGTTGATTAATCAGTTTATCTTCCACTTCTACTTGTGGCAGTTTTATGGGTGGAGTTGTGACCCTATAGCATTTATTTGTTCTATTGTAGTTTTGCACTGTTCTCATGCCTTTCAGAATTTTTCACTTAATGTATGATAGCAGTCAGTTTTAGTAATGGAAAAAATCATTGACCTTTGGCAAGCTGCTGTTGAACTTTTCCACACCTGAGACTCATAATCCATATTGGTCTTCAACATAGTTTCCTTAGGGGCCTCCGTGGGCCAACGCGGCATAATGACCCAGGTGCCTCTCACCAATGAGGTCACTGTGAGTTCAAATCCAGTTCATGCTGGCTTCCTCTCAGGCCATATGTGGGAAGGTCTGCCAGCTGCCTGCAGACGGTCATGAGTTTCCCCTGGGCTCTGCCCGCTTTCCTCCCACCAGCATGCCATCGCATAAGTGAAACATTCTTGAGTATAGCATAAAACACCAAGCAGACGAATAGAAGTTTCCCTTGATGTTCCCACAAGTGCCATCTGATGCTTTTAGTGGTAAGCTTCAGTTTGTCATCCTTCAATCTTCAAACAATCAGTGTTGTACCTGTTACATTGTTTATTTTCCATTGTGTACCTGTTGACCTCATTGAAATTGTTTATTTCTTTCATTTAGGAATCTGGAATGAAGCCATTTGAAACAGTGTATGAGCAGTGCATGAGAAGCTGTGAGAACTTTCTGGACTCTGTGCCAAAGTCATGACACAGAACTACAAGTATTTACCTACAGAAGCAGACAACAGTAGAGCTTGTCAAAGGGTCTTCTTAAATCTTGTCTTATTAACCGTCAAAAAAAAAAATGGCATTCGTGAGATTGTGTAGTGAATGTGACTGAGTCCTAGCTTAAACACCACAGGTATGAAAATCAGAAACAAAGTGGACTTGTTGAGAAAATGGTGCCTTTGAATATATTTCATGTATCTGTAAATTGATGGGAAGGTCAACAAATAAAGTGCTATTTATGCCAATAATTAACAAAAAGTAAGAAGCTAAAATTAAAATCAAATGAAAACATGACTCTTAAAATTGTGTATGAAGGCAAACCCATCAAATAATATTTATGATTGTAAAAAGAATTCCCACTGCAAAAATTGCATGAAATGTTTTTGGGGTTCTCTTTTTTAAATCAAATTGCTGGTGAAGGTCAACTGTAAATGCTATTTTTATAGAGTTAAATATTTTTTCACTGAAGAAATTTTCTCATTGTCAAGATTCAGCGTACATTGCTGTTTCCAAACAACTGTGGAAATAAAGTATTGGAATACATCTTTACAGAACGGTGATTTGATATGGTAATGCAAGATGGTAAACCATCATTACTGATTATTTCCCACAAGGGCTGTTAGATTGTATTAGCCAAAAACAAGACAAACTCCTAGTGACACTGCTTTGCTACTACCAGCGTTTGCTGTTTTCTGAGGATTTTCATAATTTCTGTGCACGGATGTAATTCACCACCATATACTATATTCTAGTCTGAAAAATAAACCACCCAGCCACTGTTTTGTATTATAATCATTCTGTATTGTTCATCATCATAGAGTCTAAACCTTTTATTAGATGTACATTGGCACTTCTATGCTGACATGAGTGGCATAGAAAAGATATGAATGTTCATGTTGCCATGGATACATGTGGCTGTGGTCCAAGTACATTTACACATACATTAAGCACGATTCCAAGCTTTGCACTATACAGTTTTCTCGAATTTAGACAGAAATATATTGCACAATTCTCTTCACAAATAATTACATAAATGTTTCATATGAATTATTTTTTTATTCGATAAATATTTTCCTTCATGAAATTCCAGTTTTCATGAAATTTATAATCAGCATGGAATTTTTTACACTGCCACAATGTAACCTGCGGTACCCAGTGCTGGAAAATTTGCCCATGACAACAAATACGGGTCAAACACTGCGACAATATAATCTCTGTCCTCCACTGCTAGGCAGGACAGAATTTTGAAAACATCTCCATCGCAGTCAAGCTTTTGTCAACAGTATTCTGTTGTTAAAGAGGTCATATGTGACTGTTTTAGGTATACTATTCATCTTGGGAATGATAAAAGTGCTTGGTGTAGCCACCTGTCTGTCTTTAACAGTCTAGATTTGATGGAATTCTTTGCCACATATACTACTTTGTGGATGACCTTGACACTTGTACCACTCCCTGGATGACCTTGACACTTGTACCACTCCCTGGATGACCTTGACACTTGCACCACTCCCTGGATAACCTGGACACAGGTGCCACTTTCTGTGAATGACCTTCACAACCAGCTCTTCATCACTCTTTCGAATTCATCTCCATCCACAAACTCTTTATCCACATTCCTGATAAATGAGAAAACACTAGATTAATATTAAATTAAAGCATTATTACAACACTAAATTTCGTGTTTCGATTTCGTTTTGAACTTATATTCCTTGTATGTATTTATTCAGGTAAATACTTGATTTGTGTATTAAAACAAACCCTGTGTCTGACTGCAGTGAAAGTAAGCTGTAAAATGCACAAGCAGATCATGTGTTACAACCACAAATACCTGATCATGAAATCTCCACAGTACACGCACTCTGAGGCAACGATATCATCCAGCTCAGCCTGAAAGGTCAAATCAAACGTGTAGTCAGAGCTACAGAAACACAAACAAACTCATCGCATTATTATCACACAGATGCTACAACCAGAATATAGATTTCTTTTCAGTTAACATTTAAAATCATTTTAATTTATTTCCAGCCTTTTTATCAATGCGAATTGCACACAAATATTTCTATTCTTTATAAATAATACTGCCCCTACAATAATGTTCCTGACACACAGGATGATCTTTGGACAGATCATGCTCCTGACTCATCCAGCCATTTACACAGCAGCACCTGACTCACCAAGCCATTTACACAACTGCTCCTGACTCATCCAGCCATTCACACAGCACCTCCTGACCCATCCAGCCATTTACACATTACCAGCAAGAGTCTATTCCACAAAGCTAGTGTTGACTTGAGTTGTAATGTGAAATTTGCTTTAAATGCTTATATTTGGACCAAGCAAGTGTGTTGAGATAAATGTATCCCAAGCTGATGTTCTTGAGTTTTATGGTACACAACTTATTGATATATTATGTGAAAATAAAACAACACAAAACAGTGGAATCCTCTTCAGTTTCTGGACCATTTACACGTCAACTGACCCATCCAGTCAAATGACAATAATGTGTACATATGCAAGTACTCACCTTGATACGCTGCTCCTTGGAACTGTGCATGGAGGCGGGTGTGGTGGCCAGGCGGGACGCATAGCGTGGATCATCCTTCTCCTGGAGTTGTCTCTGCAAGTCCTCAACACGAGCTCGTATAGACACCGTCAGGTTTGGCAACACCTGGTCAAGGGACAACATGGTCAAGGGAGAACTTTGTGTAAGAAGAATGTGGTCAAGGAATTTGTGGTCAGAGAACTGCGAGGCCGAAGAACTGCATGGTCAATAGTGAATGATTGAGAGAAAATAACATGGCAAAATGTCAACTGTCAGAATATATTACTTATACATCAGCGAAATCCCAGTATTTCCTTCACTGATAAAAGTGTCATTTTAACTGCAGTGAAATATTACATTTTGACATTTCACACCCAGATGTCAAAAGACGTTTTAAAAAGAAACATTTTATTTTATAAATTTCCAATCTGATTACAGCAGAATGACATCAAAATGCAAGTTTAGTCAACTGCCACATTCTCACGTCAAGCAAGAAGACACAACGCCATATAACACGTCATGCACGATGTCACCCTCTAGGCATGTCTATCACATCATACGGCTGGAAAAAATGCTGAAAATTTTTAAGTACACAAAATCATGATACTGTTAGGGTATAAATGATAAACAGAATATTGCACATTGAAGGCTGAATACCATAAATATTGTTCCGGTGAAAGGTGGAAATGATAACCCATTCCACCCTTCACATCTCACTAGAACAACATTTGTAGTACTTTGCAATATTCTCTATGTCTTTTAAATATAGCTATCAAACTGGAAAAAACCTTGTGAAATATCAATTCTGATTTCAGCATTTGGAAATACAGGAAACACAAACACTCCAAATTCAACTGCATCTGAATGACCCTTATGACCTTGAATAAGCAATGAGCACAACATTATATATGTTGTGTACCCCTTATGCAGGATGTTACGAATGACTGGTCATGCAACAACCTGGCAATGATATTCTTGTACAAGACGTATATTTGCTAAAGTATATATATTAGTAGAAAGAGGTTACATCCCTACCTCTCCTATAAGGCAGTCATTGTGGAACTTGTGTTGGCATGGGAACAAGTAGAATGTCCTGGTCAGTAAGGGGAAGTTACATGCTGAACATTTGTCCTGGGTCTTCACAAATGCATATCTTTGCAAAGTAAACGTTATTTATTAGTTATCAGGAGAGGAGAGCAAAGTATTATGACAATACATCATTTCATCATGACAGTTCCATCTACAATAAATGACCTAAAATTTAGCCCCAAAAAAGCCTTTTAGTGGTGAATAAATGTCATAAAATTTTGTTTTTGGGGCTGAAATTATATTTTTCCACTTGGATATCGTACCACCTATTAAAAAAAACCCTCGATCGCCTAAAATCAAAAATGAATGAAAAATGGATGAAATTTTAGGTCAGTCAGGTTAGCTCTTGGACATGGGCTATGGTATGATGTTTTGTCATGTCTGTTGACACTTGAACTAACAAGTTACTTTTCATATCATGAAACTGAACAATACCAGCTGAGCCTGGAGGATAGTACAGCACATAAGACTCTTCCTGACATACAAGAGGCGTCAACAGGTGGGATATTTGAACATGTTATGCTATCAGTTTGAGGTATTTATGACTACGATATGACCCTGAAGTTTATAATGACAAGATCTTGACCATGCGAATGTCCTAACAGCATTGGATATATTCGTTGGTAACACCAACTAAACACCAAAATGTGAAAGTGTACTTGTTTCTGAAGCTCTGGATCTCCTTGCGGATCTCTTCCGCGCTCTGTGTGGCCTCTTCCATCTCTTCCTTCAGGGTGTCTATGTGTTGGTTGTACTCCTGTAGGGACTGGATTATGGCATCCTGACAACAGACAATCACACTGTCAGACCTGCCTAACTGTAGTGAATTCTATGTGTAGAGGCACTCATGTTTATGTGTGCAAATAGAACTTTATGTGTAAAAAATCGCAATGCAAAACAAGTGGCGCATATATGTAGATTTTAAAAAAGCCTGCATAAAAATGATATGAGCAACAGGAGGAAGCTTTTAAAACATTTTCTAGATTTTTCCTTTTTCACTAAATAAAATGGAGTCAAATCTGTGAATTAGATGGGCTTTAACCACTGCCACTGACAGGGTACTCTGACTGTCACATCATTTTTTCAGGTCTTATGTTCATCTACAGGCAAGTTTTTGGAGAACATTAAAACTGGGTTACGCAGACTTTTTGTGACATCAAAGAACCTTAACAGTAACACCATCTGCACTGTTTTAGTTAATGAGGCCTACCATAAAATTTGAATGCACTTCTTTAAAAAAATGTATACAAAAAAAATTTTTTTACTTGTGTGCCATCTGGTGTTCATTATTCAGCCATTTTATTTTTTGCTTTTTTTTTTTCACTTTTAACACTTTATTCATATCACACCAACACAATACCAGGCTTTAAATAAATTTATTTGTGTGTGTGTGTGTGTGTGCCTTTGAAATTCAGATTTATCAGAATTAATCAAATTTCAGAACTGCCTGTAACATTCTCTGAAGGGCAAATCCTCAGTGAACTGACTGATATTAAATACTGTTATAATATCAGCTGCCAGAAAACTTTAAGGCCCTGTACTGTATGCCAGTTTGACTCTGCAGCTGTTGGTCACTGTATGCATAGTGTTTGGCCAGGCATGGTGCTCTCTTTGTCCAAGAATTGTTAGGAAGAAACAGAATAGGCAGATCACCCTTTGGAAGCCCTTGAAACGCCACTTACGTCTGACATTAAGTAACTGGCTGGAGGTTTCCAGTTGACTACTTCACGCTGGAATGGGAATACTACAAAGTGCAACAAACAGATTTATATTACAGAAACGCAACCGAACTTGATTTATTTTATTTTGGGATGGGGGGAGGGGGGCTTAGGTGTGTTGTTATATTTTTTTTTTCCTTCTTTGGCATACAATCGTACTTTCTACATTTTTGGAGTACAAACCATGCAAAATCTGTACAAGCAGGCAGGTCTGCAATACACATTACCTTGAAGTGATCAACCAGGTAACATGTCCATAGATAAGACAATGTGCCTGCTAACCTGTGAAGCTTGTCATTTGGAATACCTTGGCCAACCACGTGACCTGTATGTATGTAAGTATGCTATGGTTTTACATCTTGATTAGCAAATTTTAGTCATGTGACGAGGAGTCCTTACTGTTTATAGATACTGTATCTTCTTGTGACACATCCATGTGGCCACTAGAACACCCCATCCAATCACATTACATTGACCCCTAGTTGACCAGTCCTGTTTCCCTGACTCTAACCTCTTGGTGCTGAGCGCCTAGTGAGGCAGCAACAAGTACCATTTTTGAAGTCTTTGGTATGACTGGACCCATGATTGATGCCGGATCTCCCGACCCCAAGACGCTTTAACAACTAGGCTACGGAGGTAGTCCAGGTGACATACGGCACTGTTCCTGTAAGTAGGTGGGCCTGTCTTGTACATTACCTTGAAGTGGTCAATGGTGACAAAGTCTGGGAAGAATGGAAGGATGTCCTCAATCTTTAGGAGCTCACACTCATGGAGGAATGCCATGGCTCTTTTTACATCTTTTTCTTCTTCAACAACATGGCGGGCTAGAAACAAAGAGACCAGTTTGAAGAAAAAATGTACCTCTTGAATATCACAACTCCAACCACAGGCCTTCTGACTTGAGGTCACTACCCTATGCTTTAACCTAGACCACCCACCTCATACCAAAAGACCTGCAACCATGTTACTTACAATGTAAAGTTTTGGTGTAAATAATTTTCATCATTTTTCTTTCACTGTACAAATGTTGCAACAAGCTAAGTTACAGTTGCATATGCAAACTTCCATACCTAAGACTTTAATCATTGATTCAATTCATTGTGGCATACATGTATGAGTGACTTTTTCACTTGTACAATGGCAGTCAATTTTATGGGTGGATGAGATCAGAATGCCAAGTGTAAAGCAAGCTGCTGAATACCTTTCCCACCTATGACGCACAGATTAAACGTTAAACACTACTGGACACATTAGCACTGTCAACAACTTACTGTCCCCACAGACCCATGAACAGTGAAAGCAGGGCAATCTGACAATGCCCTGTCCAAGGCCATGTATGAATGTAGTTGGAATATTAACACTGTTCTACGTGTATCCACAAAAGGTACAGAGTGAGGTGTGATACTGACCTATTCGCAGCCAGAGTTTTTTCCTGAGCTCCTCATCATCTTCATCAGGTTTGTCTGCCTGGTCTTTGGCCAGTTCTACATCCACCTGACATCAGAACATATCAGGAGAGGAGATCACGGTACCAACAAGCTTAAACAATCTCACTGGTATTCCACAAGCTCATCACAACCTAGCCACTAGCTCACCACTAGTTCGCTACATCCTACTACCTCACCAGAACCTCACCATTAGCAGAGAGGTAGCTCACCACTAGTATATATCTAGTTCACCACTAGCATGCAATTAGCTCTGCATATGTCTAGCACACCACTAGCATATGTCTGGCTCACTACTAGCACATCGCTAATGTTAGGTTTATATTATGTTTCCGGTCGCCAAGGCAGCCCTGTTAGCCCAAAATATGGTGACCCAGGGGATTTTGGCCATTTTTTCTCCTTATTCAAGTGGATGTGGATGTGGATGCAGTAATGTGTTGTCGATTGCTCAGACTTGAATGAAGCCCCTCTGCAGGGACTGGCTTTTCTGTACTCCCTCCCAGTCCATG
The DNA here is from genome assembly GCA_016165875.1 of Acanthopleura granulata. Taxonomy (NCBI): domain Eukaryota; kingdom Metazoa; phylum Mollusca; class Polyplacophora; order Chitonida; family Chitonidae; genus Acanthopleura; species Acanthopleura granulata. The sequence continues at coordinate 11,814,064 of JABBOT010000001.1, read as the reverse complement.
TGTGATATGTCAGACCACAGTAGAACATAATGCACTGTATCACGCCGGGCCCATAAACCGTCACACGCCAGGACACGTCGTGCTTGAATGCGACAAACAGCTACCATACACCCTAGCTTACCGTGAGAACCATGAGAAAACAGGACAAAATACACAGGAACCATGAAGCATCCATGAAAAAACGCCCACTAAACGTGGCATAAGGTGACAAAACTTGAAAGGACCGTGAAATGCTGCGGAATACACATGCTTCCTGTCCGACTACAGACGGCCTCCAAGTTTTGTTGCAGCCTATTACATACTGTCATGTTTTGTTGCATTCACCCCGTTTTACGACAGTCTGCTAGGTTTCTTATCCACACTGTTACTGTTGTGGCAAATTTTTTCACAGTTTAAAAATCTGGCTCGGCATCCATGGAAATCACGGCCGGTCACATTTGCCCATCCCTTCCCCCCATGTTGTCTCACGTCCATCCTGTTCAGTGGCCTGAAACCTGACTGCCGGGGGCGGGGGGTACATATTGTAAACCTAGCATTACTCACCGCTAGCACACCTCTAACTCACCACTAACACAAAAGTAGCTCACAACTAGCGCACCTCTAACTCACAACTAGTATACCTCTAGCACAACACTAGAACATGCCTTGCACACCACAGACAAACCACAACCCCACCACTAGCACATTACTAGCACACCACTAGCTACAGGCACACTGGTAGCTTCTTCCATTCCACTACAATTCTTCTAACAAACAGTTTTGTTCCCAAGACAATGCCTTATCCTCTTTCTGCCCCAGCCACACAGCTCCCCTACAAGTACCAGTTATGCTTCACAGCACATAATAAGGCAAAAACACTTGCAAACGAATTATATGGCAAAGATGACTGATGACTACAGAAAAACTATGTGGTGATTTGCAAAGTTTCAATTATGTCTTACTAACTGTCCCACAAACACCTTGACATTCATACTTTTACATTTCAAATGCCAGGTCCAATTTCAAAATTCTACCCATCATGTTAAGTCTGTGGTAACCATAAAGAGCCCACAATGCACCGTCCCTCCCAAACCTCCCCCACATAGATGCATGCATGTGTTGCTCACCTGTACACCCAAGTCAAGAGCTTCCTCATACAGCCCCATGGGAGAGTAGATGTGAACACAAGCCTCTTTATGACCATGTTCTGCACACAGCCCTCCCCCCTCACAGGTATAAGTGTTACTCACCTGTAAAGCCAAATTGTTCTGCACACAGCCTCCCCACCCGCCCCAAAGGTAAAAAATGTTGCTCACCTGTAGAGCTAAATCAACAGCTTCCTCATACAGCCCCATCACAGAGTAGATGTGAACACAAGCCTCTTTATGACCATGTTCTGCACACAGTCTCAGCCCATACTTCAGGTCATAGCAAATACTGTCTGCATCCTGTGCACAAATAACACACAGAATACATGTAATTCTGATTTATGTATTAGTTGTTTAACGCCACACTTAATAATATTTCACTTATGCAAAGAGAGTTTATCAGCAGAGGAAACCAAAACGCTCAGCGTAAATTACTGACATTTGGCAACTTTTTCATGGACTTTCCCACATCTGAAGAACATACATACACATCATACTAGTGGAAGACAAGCAGTCTTCAATGAACATAACACAGCACAAAGCTGAAATTGTCATTAAGGTGCCACAAACAGAGTGGAGGAATGTACGAATTCCTTGTCCAAGGCCAATGATTAGTCATTGACGATGATAAAATAAACAAATCAGTTATGTCAGGCATTATAAAATGCCCTCACTTTACACAACAATTTACCCATACATAAGTATTACAAACCATAAATTGTATCCTGTTTTTTATTTTTCTTTTTTTTGACAACACTGCAGAGACATCTCAATACTTAAATATATGCATTGGTTAAAAAGAATTTCTGTTAAATCACTCTGGATTTCGTCTTACTATTTCAGGATTTCTGTTGTCACATGATACAGAGGCATACTATTATCTTTAACAAGAAAAACATTTGACAGAGGTAATGATACGTGGAAAAGGATATGACACAACTATGAACACAGTTACCTGTCCCTGGGACTGCAGGTACTTCATCAGGTGTTTGGGCTGCAGCTTGGAATACAGTGACAACATGTAGTTGTGAATAGCCTGGTCTTTGTTGTTTAGCTTCTGGATGCAGAACTCCAAATACCGGATAGCCTCATTGCCCTGAAAACAAAACACACAACACACTCAACAGCAAGCAAACGAAAAGTATCAGTGTCCAAGCTGAAGAATAAAGCCTACTGAATAACTCATTTTTTGAGCTACATGTCGACAAAATTTTCACCTGTGA